>CM044003.1:78369647-78877147 GCA_024085815.1 Flaveria linearis
GGCTAGGGTTGTGAATTCTCGAAGTGTTAATTTTTCCACGACTTAAGTGGTATTTATAGGTTTGGTGTCTTCATTCGTGCGACCTAACCATCAGCATGGTTCAGTCGTGCGACTGAATCATGCGGTTGATCCATTCGCACGACTGAAAGTCCAGTCTTGTGACTGAGTCAATCTCATGTCACAATCGTGCGACTAATCCAGTCTCCTGGTTCAGTCATGTGGCTGGTCCATTAGCATGAAGTTTTCATGCGTATGTTCCATTAGCATGGTCCATTCGCATGAAAACTTCATACAATTCACAAACCTATATAGTTAGTTCAATATGCGTTATCACACAATAAACAATGAAACATTAAACATTATAAGCATCAACCACATATTGTATTTCATTTATAACCATTTAATAACACATATTCATTCATTCAAGAGTCTTTCATTACAAATATCAAATGACTACATCAGTGTAACAAAATGAAAGTCCTTTAACATTTAAGTACATTAGAACTGGAACTAGGGACATGTGTACCAACAAACTCCCCTTGGACCTAGTTCTACCTATTCTTTTACTTCCTTTGAAAACTCTTCATATCTCTTGAATCTCTCTTCTTTTGAAACCCCAGCATGAATATCAATTGCAAAGCATAAGCGTATAACGTGTTGAAACTGAAGTGCTTTATCAAAAAACAGTGGCCACTTGTACAAAGTATATATATCATTTGTTGACAAGTTTGTGAGCCACATTGGGTCGAACACCCTTATTGTCTCCAAAGTCCCCTTTCGATCCAACACAATGACTGCTTCTCCAGTACGCCAATCATAGTACCACCATTTAAAATGGGGTGTAAAGTCTTGTGGCATCTCCCTCAATGGTATACGTGACATCGTGCGCGAAGGCTGTCATTTCAAGACAACTTTGGGCTTGCCAGTAATGGGATTAACTTTAGACCTTCTGACATACCTCGTCGGTTGTTGAGGCCTGAAGTTAACCCACCTGATGTGGTACTCTCTTCTCAACGCAGCCTCAAACTAGCCTGACATCTTCTTCGGGTCAGCATACAACAACTTTAGGCGTGCCAGCTGTTTGAGCTCAAAACCGGGAAGAGTCTTTAGATCATGTGGAAATCTAAAGTACTCTATTCCCTTCTCCCTCTTCACTGTGTAAACACTCAGATTCTCAAAGTATGCCCACGCTATGATCTTGCCTGACACCTTGAGACGCTTCTTCACTTTGTAGAGCTTGGTGTAGGCACTCGGCTTTGGTGCAGTGTGCTGGGCTCGGATCTCTGCAAAACAAGCCGCCCATTCAGCCTTTCTGATGTCCACATCGACGTCCGATGCTTGGGCTTGGCTTGTTGATGTCTCTGCCTCCTTTTCCATATGATTCAGCTTCTCCAATGTATCACTGCCGAGAGTACTACCCAAATTGGGAACCACATTTCCCTCTCGGTCAGTATACTCTGGATAATGTTGGGCTGTGACGTCCTCAATCTCTATTTCATCCACATCATTAAGCTCATCGTCACTAGCCACATCAACAGTAGGAGCGTCCTTGACAATCTCATCCGGGTTCAGCAGTAACATCTCAGCAAGTTGCTCATTAGTAAGGTCATGAATTATTTCTCCTTCTTCAGGAGTATAACTCACAAACCTTCTGACAATCCCTTGCAAATCAAGTATCATAGTTAATTAAGACTTGATTTGCTGCAGGAGAGCAACATCATATTCATCTTGCTGAGATGTTTGATCTGCCTGAATTAAACATGTAAACACATCAATAGTTAGTAAGTAATCAAGACAATCAAACATTTGATAACGAAATATAAACATTAATTTACATAACATTAATACATGATTCAAGTACAAAGCTTTCATAAATACATAGACATCTAAACTTTACTTTTGTCCTGAATCATGCTGGGATCTTCTGCAGTCAGAGAAGTAGGTGGGGCAGAGGATGATGCTCCTTGGTCTTGCCTTTTCTTCGTTCTTCTTTCTTGACCCTGAGCTGAGCCAGATGCAGATGCATCGCCTTCTTCTTGATCATCATCCTGCCTCCCTCTGGGCTCTCCATCATCACTTGCCTCATCATCATCACTGTCATCATCTTCACCATCATCATCATCATCATCTCCTTCTCTGATCTTCAGATGCTCATCTTTTGTTCCCTTTAGCTTGAGTATGATCGTCTTGTTGGAAGCCTCCAACTCCTTTATCTTCTTGGCTGATTGTACGTTATGCTCCTGGAGTTGGGTAATCTGCTGAGCTTGCTGAGAGATCTGCTATGCTTGGGTAGCATTGAGCTCCACAAGCTTACGTATCTGTGTAGTCTTCTCCTCATCAGCAGCCAACAGCTTCAGCACCATACGGTTTAGTGCTGAAAGCTGTTCCTCCACTCCAATGGGAGGAAGGGATGATCCTGTAGGAAATATGGGATGGGATGATGGTCGTTTGGTGGCTGGTGGTGGTAGTTGTGGCTGTGGTGAATATGGGTGGTAGTGAATGAATGGGTGGTGAAGTATGGGCTGTAGATGTGGAAGGTGGAGGTGTGGTAATAGAAGTGGGTGTGGTGGTAGTAGTGGTGGTGGTTGTAGTGGTAGAGGTGGTGGCTGGAGTGGTAGAAGTGGTGGTAACCAACGGAACCTCGGCATCTTCCCCTTCTTGCCATAGGGTTGAGCCATCCTCTTTTTCCTCTATCCCTTGGATGCAGAGGCTCCCCCTTGGCTACTGGGCAGGTCTGGGGAGTAAGATTAATCAGAAGTAGCCTCCCCAGACTCACCCTAGCGTCCATCAACCGCCCTAAGGCCTCTTTCAGTGGCTACGACCCAGCTCCCCACCGTTCGCACCAGAGGCTCCTCATCAGACTCTTCCTCCTCATCAGGTTGGAACTCCTGATGGAATCCGGCAGTCTCAGCATCTCCTTGGGTGGATGGTGGAGATGCCACATCAGTAGCAGTGGCCCTAGATTGGGTGGGGCCAGTATCTCCACCATCACCACTGTCATCATCATCGGAGTTATCAGAGAACACTACATTCTCCACATCCGAATCACTGTCGTCATGCCTCCACTTTTTGCCTCTCGGTGCCATATAATCATCCCTCACTAGATGCCCGAATAACCTTCGAACCGGGGGCTTTTGAGTCTTGCCCCTATACACTTTCATCCTACCAAGTGTGGTGTCGTCCATGATCTCTAGTTTCACCTCATCGGCTGGACTCTTTGGCAGGTCGGGACGTTTGCTGTTGAAGATCATCTGCAAGAAGCGTGGATACATTCAAAAACCCTCCTTCCCTTTAGCTTCGATGTTTTCAACAAGATAGTTGAAAAACATCCTCGAGAAGCTGAATCTCGCGTTGAACACCAATGTGACAAATGCATGTTGCATTTGATCGCTAAGCTCATCAAATTCTCCTCTTCTTAAAGCAATGCACTTTAGTAGAACATGGGCGAGATACTTGAACTGGGGGCACATGTTGCTTTTATTAAGTACACCGGCGTTGATGTCGCCGGCGTACTTAATGCGTAGAAAGCAACCACGCACTATCCTCGGGTGCAACTTGGTGGGGTGACTACCATCATCACCCAAAGCCAAGACACTCCTGAAATCATCTTCACTAACATCAATATCATGACCCAGTATGGAGCTCCGAATCCTTAAGGCTCCACTGAACGGTCAACCACAGCATTCTCCCAGAATAGCTGCTGATGGGAGCGGTATAGAGTGCAATGAGTAGAGATAGCTGTGTAAATCCGTGATCTAATAAGAAACTCAATAATCCCGGTGAAATCTGCGGCATTCCTCGATGTCGGGTCCAAGTGAGCACAAATGTTGTGCTTGGGGTTGATCACCCACCTATCAGCCATCTGTAGAACAAGTTAAAGAAACATGTCAGATTTAACGAACACAGACATAATGATTGAATATGAAAATTTTTCACAAGTGTGATTCAACCGTGCGATTGAGTCACACGACTGAGCCTAATCGTACGATTGAAAATCCGACTGAGTTGAGTCGTGTGACAATCCATACGATTGAGCCAGTCGGATGACTTGATGGACGATTTGTTCAACCGTGTGATTGAATCATGCGTATGATTCAGTCGCACGATTGAAGTTCATTCGGGGTGTCCAGTGCATACAGACAGACCGCGTCTTGTGATTTTGAATTTTCAGCATTTTATCATCATTTTGCTTGAACAACGTATCCACAGACTCGTCTCAACATTTTAAACACCCAGGGCGTGATTAATTTGACTTTAATGATAGTTTAGGTGTCGTTTTTAAGAATTTTAAGTCCGATTTTCTTTTTGGTACTATACGATCTGAATTCAAACAAATACGACATGATTTCGACATGAAAATACCTGCAAATGGTACTATAATGATCAGTAGGCGAATGCGAACAAGTATATCAAAGAAAAAAAGTTGAAAAGGGGTCCTTAGTAAATCGAAGTTTGGGAGATCAGTCGCATGAGTATGTAGGGTTTGCGATTCAACCGAACAAGTATATCAAAGAACAAGTATACTCACAGCACATTCAACCGTATGAATTGATCCATACGCATATCTCATACATACGAATGAGTTATACGCATAGGCCATTCGTGCGATTGAAGCTCACTGACCCTGTCATTCATGCGATTGGTCCATAGTGACCTTGCCATTCGCACGATTGGTCCATACTGACCATGCCATTCGCACGATTGGTCCATACTTATGATCCAATCGTGCGTTTGGGCCATACTTATCCTTCAGTCGTGCGACTGAGCCATACTCATGGTTCATTCGTACGACTAGACTATACTCATCCTACAGTCGTGCGACTGAGCCATACTCATGGTTCAGTCGTACGACTTGTCCATACTCATGATTTAACTTTGGTAAACTCAGTTATAATCTCAGTTACGTTAGATAAATGTTCAAGAACGTTTGATCATCTCAGACATGATCCATTTATCCACCCGATCACCTCAGACGTGATCCTTTTACTTGAAAACCGTTAATCACCTCAGACGTGATTATTTTAAGAACAAAAACTGATGATCACCTCAGACGTGATCCTTTAAATTTTCTTTAGAAACAGGTGATTCAAGATTAACGTTCAGTTCTTTTGTGACATTCACCGAGATAAATCTTGTTGTACAGTCCGACGCTGACACACTACAAACAGAAAAACTTGAAAACTATAAACACTAAACTAAATTAGTGAAATAAACATATTTTTGTGATTTTGTTTGGGTAGAGTTGAAGACATTTTAATATTCACTTCTAAGACAGGCTATTAGCATTAACTTCATTTCTAAGACAGATTCATATGGAATCAGACAGACATAAACGTAATTTCTTGGAACTTTTGTTGATATATTGAAAAGGAAACAACATATTTACAGATCACAGTTTCTCATTCATCTAAGACTTTTAAGCGCCAACTGGAAATCAAGATTGGTCTATTAAATAACACACATTGATTTTGAACATCAGGTGGTGCAGTCACGACGATTATCAGTATACTTGTCCACTTAAGTCCATACACAAATTATTGACACACATCAGTGATAATTAAGTGGATTAGACCAACAAGTGTTTGTGCGTCCCACTAGTATATGGTAATCAATCTTTCTCAGGAGATTTTTGAGCGGTCCGGTGGTTAAGAAGATTTTGGTTCTAAGAGCTTTCAAAGAGATGCAAAGCCTCAGGTCAGTGCCATCGCACAGCAGAGAGGCGTAAACAACAGTGAATTCTTAGAACGGATAGGTTATGCTAAGCCTCAGGTCAGTGCCATCGCACAGCAGAGAGGCGCAAGACCTATCTTCTTCTTAGAGGAATATACTATAATATACGTTTTAGTAGTGACATTTATCATATTTTGCTCTTTTTTTCGGGTCTTTGCTCACATTTGTGGCATTCAATTGCTTCTCACCCCTTATTGAAAATTGATTGATTGTGTAAACCAGGGATACCATGGGAACCCACAACTTGTTGATTGTGTTAGGTTTAAGTGAATCACCAATGATGTCTACTAGTCTTTGTGTTGAACCTACCGACACATCGTATAATGGACTAGCACCTCTCTCGACCTACTTTCTCCATGTAATTACAGTAATAGACAAGCATACTATCATTTTTCCAATATGTTAGATTTAGAGTTGTCAGACTTACGATTTTCTGTGATTTAAATTAAACATTGCAAAAATGGAAAATCTTTTTGGTGTTCCAAGTAACACGATGCCTGTGTACTATCACTTTCCATAGTGTTGAATCACTTTCTTCAATTTGTTGTTTTTGCCTTTTTGGCTTATCTGCTCTCCCTCCCTTTTTTAGGTAAATAAATACTGAAACTAAACTAATCTCCCCCTAAAATGCTAAAACCGAAAATATTTTTGTGTTTTGGATTTTTAAGACAGGAAATTAAAATAAAATAAATAAAAGAAAATAAAACGAAAAAGAAAGAAAAAAAGAAAAAAAACTAAACAGGTGTCGGACTAAGCATTTTCATCTTCTGGAATTACGTCACATTTTTTTCACGCCGTTGACCTCTAACAGATATAAAAATCTGGGTTTATCAAAAGGTATAGTGTAGAGGTCGGCGCATTGAAAATCTGTGTTTATTTTAATCACATCAATTAAATGTTTTTCATAGCAATCACGTATGAAATGATATTTTATGCCGATGTGTTTAGTCTTAGGGTGTTGAACAGGATTTTTAGTTACAACTATGGCAGCAAAATTATCAACAAAGATAAGAGTGTTTGAAAATTGCAAACCGTAGTCCCGCATTTGCTGTTGTATCCGGATGATTTGTGAACAACAACTTGCAGCAACAACGTATTCAGCTTCACATGTTGACAGAGCAACAGATGTCTACTTCTTGCATTGCCAGGTGACTAAACGCCTTCCAAAGAACTGGCACCTTGCTGATGTTGACTTGAAGTTCATCTTGCAGCCACTGTAGTCTGAATCACTATAAGCAGTTAGTTCAAAGTCATCATCATGAGGATACCACAGCCCCAGTGTTAGAGTACCCTTCAGATAATGAAAAATCCTTTTCACCCCGATCATATGATTTACTTTTGGTTTGGCTTGATATCTGGAGTATAGACATGTGGCGTACATGATATCCGAACGCGAGGCAGTGAGATACATGAGAGATCCGATCATCCCACGATACATAGTGGCATCCACCAAATCCCCATTATCATTTGGTGCCATATCATGGTTTGTGGCAAGTGGGGTACGACAACAGTGACATTTTCCATATCAAATCGACTTAGAATGTCTCCAACATACTTAGTCTGATGCAGAAAAATTCCGGTAGGTGTCTGATTCACCTGTAAAACTAGAAAGAACTTCATCTCTCCCATGGCACTCATTTCAAATTCTACCTTCATCACAGATTCGAATTCTTTACATAATTCTTCGTTTCGGGAACCAAAGATTATGTCATCCACATAAATCTGCACCAGTAGTAAATCTCCATCTTTCTCTTTGATAAACAACGTGCAGTCGATCACACCCCTGCGAAAACCATGTTTTAATAGGTGGGTGGAGAGCTTCTCATACCAAGCTCGATGAGCTTGATGTAGCACGTACAGAGCCTTATCCAGCTTGTAGACTCAGTCCCGATGGTGAGGATCTTCAAATCCTTCCAGTTGACTGACGTATACTAATTCACGGATTTCCCATGAAGGAATACACTTTTAACATCCAGCTGCTAAACCTTGATCTTCATGTAGGATGCATAGGCCAGAAAAATATGAATAGCTTCCATCCTTGCCACAGGTGCAAACACTTCATTATAGTCGACTCTCTCGACTTGTCTAAATCCTTGAACAACCAATCTTGCCTTGTTTCTGAACAACCAACCAATCTTGTCTGAATCCTTGAACAACCAATCTTACTACACCTTAACTCCTTTAGGCCTATCCACAAGCGTCCACACTCCAAACTTCTTGAACTGTAGTAGCTCTTGCTGCATAGCATTTACGCAGGCCTCATCCTTCAGAGCATTACTTACGTGTTTGGGCTCGACTTGAGAAACAAAACATTTGAAAGCACTATCATTCACGTAACCCTTTTTCCATAATAGCAGCATAATCAGTAGAGTATAGCTGATTTTTCGTCTGAACACCGGAGTGAAAATCCCCAATGATGGTATCCTGGCGATGATTCACACTAATCCTTGTCACAGATGTCATAGGAATGACCACATCAGTATCCATGTTTGTGACTACAGGTTCAGCATCCGGGTTCCCTGATGCGTTCTCAGCATTTGTTGAACTGCCAGCTTGATTGACGTTATTCTCAATACTGGTTTCAACTGTTTATTCATCATCTGATGAGACATTACTAATGTCCTGAGCAATTGGTACTGTATTGCTGAAATCCAGATTTGGAGCGTTTAAGACGTCGTACATCATCTGTGCAGCAATCTCGTCATCTGAACATGCTGGAGGAAGGTTGAAAGATTTGAAAAATCCATCATAATCGAAGAATGAGGATGGACCTTTCCCAGCAGAGGGGGTGGTGTGTCTTTGCACATCTATATAGCACCATACTTCTACCTGACCTGTAGAATTGTTATAGACTCGTTTGTCAGGTATGTTGTATCCGAGAAAGATGCATTCATCCGCTTTCTCACTGAACTTGCCCTCCGGAGTTTTCTTCAATAACATACATGGAGCTCCGAATGGTTCCAGATAACTCAGATTTGGTTTGCGTTTCTGAAGCAACTCATAGCAAGTCTTACCATGTCGCTTGACTACAAATACACGATTAAGAGTATAGCACGCATTGGCAACTGTTTCATTCTAGAATTGTACTGGCAGCTTTGAATCTGCCAACATCATCCTTGCAATTTCTATCAAGCTCCTATTCTTGCGTTCAGCAACTCCATTCATCTGTGGCGTGTATGCGGAGGAGAACTGATAAACAATCCCCTTTTCTTTGCAGAAAGCATCCATCCACTGATTCTTGAATTCAGTCCCGTTGTCTGAATGAACCTTTCTTACCTTCAGTTTGTACAGAGATTCCAGT
This sequence comes from Flaveria linearis, assembly GCA_024085815.1. NCBI lineage: Eukaryota > Viridiplantae > Streptophyta > Magnoliopsida > Asterales > Asteraceae > Flaveria > Flaveria linearis. The sequence continues at coordinate 78,378,679 of CM044003.1, forward strand.
GTAGTCACGAGCACTTTGAACGATTCAAATGTCTCTGACTTAGCTTTCAGAAACATCACCCACGAAAATCTCGAGTAGTCATCAGTGACTACGAAGCAGTACCAGTCTCCTGCTATACTCCTTGTGCTGACAGGACCAAACAGGTCCATATGCAGAAGCTCCAGGGGCATCTCAATAGAATTAACGTTCTTGGACTTGTGAGACTTCCTGGTCTGCTTTCCTTTCTTTCATGAGACACAAAAATCTAAAAGTTGGAAGTTCTTAACATTTACTCCCTCAACTAAGTTGTTCTGAATCAGATGATTCATCTTCCGAGGATTTATATGTCCCATTCTCATGTGCCATGAAATGGACTCCTTTTCCGTTGCCTTTGATAAGAAGCACTGAGCAGTGGAGTCAGTTGTAGAAGCTTTAGACATGTCCAAGACGTACAAATCATTGTATCTTGAATCTGACATTAGTACCTGCTCCTCAGGGATATCCATTTCCTTCTTCAGAATGTAATATTTCCTATTGTCGAACATAACCTTAAAGCCCTTGTCACATATCTGAGAAACTGAAAGTAAATTGTTCTCTAACTGCTGAATATAATTTACTTTATCAAATTTTACCTTCCCATTACCTACTTCTCCTTGAGCGGTGATGTACCCACCTTTTTTACCAGCAAAGGAAACATGTCCCCCTTTAATTTGTTTGACGTTGAAAAGGAGAGAGTGATTTTCAGTCATGTGCCTGGATGCCCCGCTATCAATAATCCATGTGTTGGTAGAAGCACTGTAGCGGACAATCTGCACAAAAACAGAAAAAGATTAGTTAAGGAGGGGGACCCAAGCCTTTACAGGCTTGGGTTTCCCAGAGGCATCGCACATCACAAACTCCGCCCACTGTCCATTTGGAGTTGAAGAAACCTCATTCTTCTTCTTATTACCACTATCAGATACATCAGACGTTTTAGCTTTTCACAGACCATCCTTATGTAAGGCTTGTTTGTGGTAAACCGGTGACTGATTAACAGATTGAACTTTAGGCCTATTTTCAAAAATCGGTTTTACCTCAGGCATCACAGACTTGCCAGTAGCTTGTCTGTGTTGTCTTTGGTGTTGGGAAGGGATGTAAGACCTAGCATGTGTTTTAGACCTCTGTCTTAAAAAAAGAAGGTTTAACTTCCTGAATCAATTCAATTTTACGTCTAGGTGTCTAATAGCGAGGACAGCACGAAAAAATGTGTGCTCTTTGTCCACAGTTATAGCATGATCTCCTCTCAACAAGACTAGAAGATCTTTTATGAGGTGGGGAGTACTCCTCAGGATTGGTCCTTTTGATCTCAACATTTGGTTTTTCACCTTTTTGATAAATTTGATTTGTTTAACATTTTGGTTGTTTTGTCTTTTCACATTGTTGAGATCTTGCTTAACCGGTTTAGACTGAGTTGTTTTTGTCATTTTTGGTTTTGACACAGCAGTTAGTGATCCCAAACCACAAGGCTCGTTATCATCCTCTACCACCCAGTCCCCAATTAAGACTTCATCCGTTGTGCCCGTAGTTGATGCTTTCTGATCAGTCACCTGAGATGCAGATTTAACTGCAGTATCAGGATCACTGGCCAAAGGTGTAGTCATCACATGATCCTTGATAGGATTATTGTTAACATGACGCTGTTTTGTGTTAAAAAAGATCTCATGTGGTGGAGGCACAACTTTAAAACCAATCCCTTCCCCATTGTTTCTTTCTTTAACCAAGTTTTTTATGATATGTGAGGAACTAGCTAAACTATGCAGTCTTTGTTTTACTGACTCATTTTCCACTTGAAGAATAGCTTTTTCCTTTTTAGTTTCCTCAATTGAATTTAAATAAAACTTTATGTTATTTTCTTGGTTAAAAGCCACAACCTCGGTTTCCCTTAGTTGTTTTCTTAATTCAATTTTCTCTTTAAAACTGCTTTCATTTTGCTTCAACACTCTGTTAGCCTCAGTGTAAAGTTTTAAGTCATTTACCAAGTTATCATTATGTTCTAATAACCTAGTAAGTTTTAAATAAATGCATTCCCAAAACTGATTGCATTCAACACAAGCATGTTTATCGAATAGGGTTTCTTTAGATTCTACCTGTGCAGAGTTTGAGGTGTCAGCAACAAATGCAACCTGGGGTTTCTAGTGAGTTTCAGAAGCATCATTCATTTCATCCTCTACCAGATGATCAACAGCAGCCATTGAGTCATTTACATCAACAATATCAAACTCAGCCAAGCTCTCCCCTTCACTTGCAAAGTCGTCTTTTAGATCTTCAACCAATGCGATATTAGCTTCACCGTCAGATAAGAAGCGAAAAGACCAGTCTTGACCTTCATCACCTTGTGCCACCATTGCTTTGGAGTCCTGACTTGTTGAAGCTATTTTCTTCTCTTTTTCTTGTCTGTTGGTTGATGAAAACGGGTTACTATTTCCTATTTTCTTAGGTTTAACACACTCTCTCTTGAAATGTCTTTTTTCTCCACAGTTGAAACAGGTGACCTTTGACTTGTCAAATCCAAAAGTAGTATCCTTTATGGCCACCAGGTTCTGTCCCGTTTTCTTGACGAATTTCTTAGCTCTTCGCATAGCATTAGCTAGAGCCCACATGATATCCATCCTCTCTGTCTCGGTTTCATCCACTTGCTCGTAATCTTCATCTGCCAAGTGACAGTTACCAATCTTCCCTGCTACTAACCCGTCATACGAATGGACCACAGCTGCAAGTAAATCCATATGCTCCTTAGCAACTTCCACAGTTACGTTGCTCAGATTCTCTGTCGTTAACTTCGTTGGTTGAGTTTCTGCAGAATTGTATTGAACACTTGATGAACCACCCGACTCTCAACCTGAAGATGCACTTTGAACGTTTGCAGATATGTTAGACACGAAAGCAGACTGCAAGGGTGCACTTGAAGATGCAGTAGTAGGAGCCACATTGTATAGAGAAAGATTCCGAGTGTAGGTTCCCTTTTTAGACTTGTACTTCTGTCGTAGCTCTTCCTCTCTCAGTTTCAAAATAAAGTCATTTATATCCAACGTTTCCAGCACTTCATTATGTCTTAAAGTGGAAACGAATGAATCCCACTTATCAGGTAAACCATCAGCCAGGCTCGACACCTTATCTTCCATAGACGTTTTAACTCCATGAGTGTGCAGTTCACTCATCAAATGATAAAAGCGATCGATAATGTCGTCCAGACTCTCATTTCCGATTGACGAGAAGTTATCAAATTTCTTCTTCAAAGCTTTAGCCTTTAAAGACTTAAGCGTTGCATTTCCTTCATACCGTTTCTGTAGAGCATCCCATAACTTCTTGCACTGCTTGTGCACTAAGAACTGACGAAAAATATCTTTTGGGATGTACTGTGTCAACAATGCATAGGCCTTCTTCTCAGCATTGTACGCAACCTTTTGCGTCTCATTCAAACCACTTAGAGTCAGTGAAACACCGTCAGCTCCAACTGGCATAGTGTAGCCAGTCTTAATTGTGCTCCATAAGTTGGTGTCCACTCCATTTAAATGAATTTTAAACCGTTGCTTCCATTGAGGATATTCGTCAAGTGTCAGAAGCTTCGGTGGTTTGTTGTGATTTCCGATCTCATTTTCCAAAAGTAGGAGATTCTGAATTCTGGAGTCCTTTCCAACTGAGAAAGCAAAGTATTGTTCGTCCATGATGACTTAGTCTGAAAAACTTGACACTCTAACTGACTGATGAGACTGGGAAATGCGAATGAGACTTAACCGTACGATTGAAATGTGCGACTGAATTCACACGTGCGATTGAGGTCAGTCGTGCGTATGAATCTATGCGTATGAGTTCAGTCGTACGAAATAAACTATACGACTGAGCTGAACCGAGCGAACGAGCTTAAACGTGCGAATGAACAGACGATTGGACCAATCATGCGAATGAACAGACGTTTGGACCAATCGTGCTAATGAGCTGTGCGTATGAAGTTCAGTCGTGCGATTGGATCAATGGTGCGACTGAGACGTCTGACTTCGAAATTTTTTAAAAATTTTCACTCGATTCGACTAAAAACACAATTTTGAAACCCTAGTCGGCTAGAACTCGAAAAATACGAACTTTTAAACACATGCACTCGTAAAAATCGAATTTTTAATGCAAAAAGAACGGATCTTTGATTGAAAAACGTTGATTTTTGCAAAAACGTGATTGAATCCACGTAAAATCGAGAGCCAAGGCTCTGATACCACTTGTTAGGACCGAGTACGAACTGGTACTAACCGAATCTACGTAAAAACCAGATCAAATAGTGCGGAATCCTATTTGATTGGCGATCCAATCAGGGAGAACGTTAATCTGATCAAAACTAACGATTAGAAAACGTTAAGAATTGATTAGAAATGATCATGAACGCTCTATGAAGTTGGAAGGGACGACTTGGACGATCTGGGACGGCTAGGGTTGTGAATTCTCGAAGTGTTAATTTTTCCACGAATTAAGTGGTATTTATTGGTTTGGTGTCTTCATTCGTGCGACTGAACCATCAGCATGGTTCAGTCGTGCGACTGAATCATGTGGTTGATCCATTCGCACGACTAAAAGTCCAGTCGTGCGACTGAGTCAATCTCATGTCACAATCGTGCGACTGATCAAGTCTCCTGATTCAGTCGTGCGACTGGTCCATTAGCATGAAGTGTTCATGCGTATGTTCCATTAGCATGATCCACTCGCATGAAAACTACATAAAATTCACAAACCTATATAGTTAGTTCAATATGCATTATCATACAATAAACAATGAAACATTAAACATTATAAGCATCAACCACATATTGTATTTCATTTATAACCATTCAATAACACATATTCATTCATTCAAGAGTCTTTCATTACAAATATCAAATGACTACACCAGTGTAACAAAATGAAAGTCCTTTAACATTTAAGTACATTAGAACTGAAACTAGGGACATGTGTACTAACACTATACTCACGACTTCTATCCTCGCCTTGGTAGGGGGAGGGGAAGAGGGAGTTTGTTTATATTATAGGGGCCAAACCCGTATTTTTCAACAATATTTGCATGACGAGTTTAGATTCAATATTTATCCTCATCTCTAAGGGTGGTCAGGCGTCTCGTAGGTTAGGGTGTAGGTTCAGGCTGGTAACTAGGAACACCGCACAAGTCAAGCAAGATTCAAGCTCCAGGTAAGAAATCGGGTTCATGAACCCATAAATGAAATAGAGGTACCAGCTATGGAGGGTTTCTTGGGCAGTTTTAGGGGTGTTCATCGAATCGAATCGAGTCGAATTCGAGTTAATCGAATCGAATAAGTCGAATTTTGAAATTTTCAAACTGAATTCGAATTCGATTCGAATTCGAAAAATAAAAATCGAATTCGAATGGAATCGAATTCGAAACTTTCAAACTGGATTCGAATTCGATTCATATTCGAAAAAAGTTCGAATTACGAGTCGAATTCAGATCGAATTTGAATTTATTCGATTCACATTTAATAAAAAATATTTAATCAAACAACATTTTTAAAATTCATTCGACAAATAAATTTCAAATGCTTAAAATGTATAAACAAGCGTAACATATGAAATATTATAAGTTTCAAATAAGTCAAAAGGTATAAATCAGGCTTTAACATTTTAGATTATCTATTTTTTTAAGCTTTTACTTCTTAATTTCTCATATGCATATTCCTTAATTAATATACAAAATAAAGAAATGCATGTGTGTGTATTTGTAATTCGAATTTCGAATCAAATCAAATCGAAAATCACAAATTCGCAATTCGATTCGAATTCGATAATTAGACTTCGAATCGAATTCGAATTTGAAAATTCGAATAGAATTTTGAATCAGTGATTTTCGACTAGAATCGAATCGAATTTCGTGTTTTTCGAATCCAATTCGAATATTGAACACCCCTAGGTAGTTTAGGATAATAAAAATGGTGCTATAACCTTTTAGGGTAGTTTTTAAGTTTACATGAGATGACATCATATCATGGTATGATGACTAGGGCATCAGAGGGTAATAAAGAAGGTGCTTCCACCCAAAATCAAGTTATAAGTAGTTGTAGGATTCTTGCCCATTAATAAATCATTGAAACAAACATTGTATTCCTGGATAATATAGATTCTTAATTTCATGAGTTTAAGCAAAAACATCTTCAGTAAAAGACAACTGTTGAGTATCATTACAGGGTTCGGTATCAGATTGCAACTGCTCATAGTTTAATTGTCTTGAAGCTTCATACAAACCAATGCCTACACTAACAGATAAATTTAGACATCTTACATAAGTTTCCACCATTGGAATTTTAAGTGTCCCGCCTCCAAGTGGTTCGTTTTTGCAGTCATGCAAAGCCTCAGGTGGTAGCCCAGTGGTCTCTGACCCGAACACAAGCCAGTCCCCTCTCTTGTATGAAAACTCCTGCATCATTCGAACACAATTTTTAGTTTCTTTTTTTTAAATAATAGTATAAAAATAGGTAACGAGCCGCGTGACTTACAGAATGTATGTTTGTCCCTCTTTTGGTAAATGCCAGAAGCCTTTTCTCACCATTCTGTGCTTCACAGAAAACCTCAGCCGTTAAATGACAAGTTATAGAAGAAATTACAACAAAGGGATTGAAGATGTAATCACCTGTTGCTTGAAATAGTCACGAAAATCAGCCCACGAGCTATGCACTTTAACAACTACATATCTGATTTGAAGGGTCAAGGAAAACTAAGAGTGTTCATATTCAGATATTCTATAATCTAAACTGAGTGTTATGACTTTAATTAGTAGATTATAATAATGAGGATACGGCCAGTAATCAAGTCCAGCTCGCTTAAGCTTTGTATCATCAATATCGAATCCTAGCGGCTGAAGGAGAAAAAAACTATATTTCAATGGTGTAAGGTGCAAATAAAATAATTATTAGACCATATTTTCCTGGTGATGAAAAATTTTATTAAGTAAAGCTTAGAATAACTGATGAAGCAGTGGCTACCTCAACCAGATGCAACCCCACACCTGATGCTGCACAACTTCTAGCAATGCACCCTGTATTTCCAGGAATCTGCAAAGGATCATAGAAATCTTTATATGCAGCTAGAATAACGCCTGTGTCTACAGATTTGGTGTATAATAATTTGACCATTTCAGCTTAGTTACGCCTTTATCCAAACATAATCCAGAAGACTGGAAGTCTGGAACGACATACAGAGAGTTCACAATAAGGGCAGACAATTAAAAAGATTCAAAAAGAATAAAGCAACAGAGAACTTCCTAACCTACTGTATTTTTAAGTACTAACCTAACAATGGTCCAAAAATCAAAATAATACTTATCCGCATTTAACACAAAATAATCTTCTATATTTGAATTCTCATGAAAACATTTAGGCACTAGCCCGCTGCTAATGAATCGATCACCCTTGCCTCATGCTTGGTTATTAAAAGTGCAAGACGCTCCAAGGCATTTAGGTTCCAAAAGGCGAGGCGCGAAGAAAAAGCTTCACTTAAACGACTCATTGCTCTATAAGCTTTATGCATAACCAAAAATTTCATCTTTCTCGCCTCTTTTACATATTTATCAAGTAAATCATTAATAATCTTTTTAACCCTTAAGTTTTATATACATATCAACATCATACATGCTCTCACTATGACCAAGTTTGACCCCATGTGCATCCGCCTCAAGGCCTTGAGGTTTTTTTACTGATTGCCTCACGCCTCAGCCTGGTTTCTTAAAGCCAAGATCTCAATAAAGCTGCAACATTCTGACCTCCAATTAGTACAACGTCACAATGCTCTAATTTCTGGTTCTAAAACGATCAATACAGAAATCTTGTCAACCCAAATCAATATAATCATGGGAATCAACCAAGTATGCATTTATAAATCATGAGAAAATATGTAACTTCAAGATTAAAACAGACACCAAAAAGGAAAAGTTGCAGCTTGAAATATTATCAAATCAAATGGACAAGCAAACTTACACTAAATGAGGTCTACAAAAACATATTAGGGTTTGTAGTAGAAATGCACAATCAGAACTAACAGCACAGCTACATGTAGCGTTTAAAATTTGACATGAACAGATTGTTATCATTCCCATTCCATATGACGATTTTACCTGTGGAGAAACCAAAACGACTTGAAGAATTTTACCCTCCGACACCTTGCTTCCCGCCACACCAATCCCATTGACCGAACAGTCCCTCGTTGAATTCACAGCTGCAAAATCCACATAACGACAGAAGTAAATAATCAATTTATGCGTTTTAGTCAACAAAGAGAATGAGAGTATACACAGGGAACAGAGGGGAGATGAGTGATGAGTATGAGGGGAGTTGAATTTGTTCTTGAATTGAAGAAACAAGGATGTGCGAAGATGAATCGGAGGTGGTAGTGAACGCCAGAAGTAAATTGGAGTCGTGATGAAATCTAGGGTTTTCAGACATCCCGTCGACATCATTTCTAAAAGAGTCCGACGAATCTCTTCTGCTCAGTGACAGTGTGTTCATCAAGAGTGGATAACTGATCGATTGTCGTTTGTCAATTTTCATCCCTCAGACTACTTCTTTCTTTTGTTATTAGTCCTTGATATCTAAATAAGTGTTACCCGATTCGGCTTGTCTAACCAACGCGGCATATAAGGTTACCCAGAGGCATGACGTGGGTTCGAACCACTATCATTGGCACATTTCTTTGCGCTAGTACCCGTTTTTGGACTCCGTATAAATATAGTGGTCTAGCCGGTTCAATGTATTAGCCTATGAAGTATCGAACACTGATAAACATAGAATGACCAAGCCGATTGCCATAAGGCCAAGTGGTTGGTCCTTATTATTTAGGTTGCCCCTCTAGCTCAATACTTATTGAACAATGCTCGGAAAACGCTCATGCTCGCTCGCTTGATTGGCTGAAATTAATTAATTTATACATATATACAACTATATATACAACTATATATATATATACACACACAAATATATATAATTATATTTATAAAAAGTTAGTGGTTATTTATTTATCATTGTTATTGAAACTAATTTATGCAACTTTTATAATGTCTTCTTAGAATGAATCAAATGGATATAACAATCCTCATGTTGAGTGACAGAGAAAGCGTCAAGTTAGTTGATGAATTCAGAGCTTGGTGATACAACGTCTGTAGATGGTGGTGCAAATAAGCGAATTAATTCCTTTGAGGTGCATTCACAATTTGTAGAAGCCAATTCTTTACACCATGAGAAAATGGTGATAAAAAGCAGTGCACCCATTGTAAGCATAGCTACGTAAAAGCTAGTCGGGCATCACTTTAAGTCTTAACCGCCACCTCATTTCAAGTCAAGGAGGAAATGTTACAACGGACTTGGTGAGCGTTAAATGTGCTTAAAATTTTTGAGTAATTTGACAAACGCACATCATCCATTTCAAATGAGATCTATCCTGTGGACACAGGAGTAGTCCAACCCGTATGATTTTCTTTTTCCACTTCCCATTTTACTTCTGTAGGTTTTTCGTAATAAGAAGATATGCGAGAACTCTTACACGTATCTTACCATTTCTTCGGAATTGTCCACACTTAAAATTTTTGAGTTAGAGTTAGAACTAAATATTTGTTTAAAATTTGTGTTTTATTGAATTATTTTTCTTATGTTCTTTTTGTTATATTGTTGAGTATATGAGTCAGAATTCCTGACAAACCGAGGTAAATTAAGCCGTCATTAGCCGGATCTAAATTTCGCAAAACGATTCAAGTGGTGTGATGACATCTCTTTGGTAAGTACAGCAATCAACTAAAATAGATAAGGATATAAGCGAGATTAAAGCAAGCTCGTTTTCTTGTATAAGTTAAGTCTAGGAGAAATTTCATAGCTTTACATCAACCAAACGTATATAAATAAAGTCATGGATCACCTGTTGAAATATATAAAAAAAAGTTCAATTCTCTTCTATCATTTTTTACCAATGTTTTCAGAACCGGATCGGACGTCGAACCGGACGCCTTACTGGTTTGGTGGTCGGACCGGTCGGACCGGATGGACCGGATTTAACTATATTTTGATTATATTTATATATGTAATTAAATATAAGTAATTTATATATGATTTATACATATATTTTATAGTTATATATAAAACTTAACTATATTTGTATATCCGAAGTACTAATTTATGGTTTAACACCCCGTTTTTACCCACTAAAATAAAAAAAAAATGGAAAACCGGTCGGAACCGGCCCGGTTCGCCGGTCCAACCGCCGACTCGGTTTGAACCGGCCGGTTCAACTCAACCAAAACGAACCATACTGGATAGGATCGGCCAGGCCACCGAATCGCGGTCCGACCGGTCGGACCGGCCGGTCCGATCCGAGCCTGAAAACACTGCTTTTTACTTCAAGAACTTCTGTGTTCACATCCCTCCAAATCATGTCACCTTCTTGCAAACTATTTCATGCCTTGATGAGGAAGTATTTCTTCTGCAGGAATGCAACGAATATTTGTCGGTGCAGGCCCTAATAATACTCAGGCTGCGTTTGGTTGGAAGAATGGAATTGAATGGAATGAAATTGAGAAATTAGTATACTTTTCAAGTAAAATTATGTTTGAGTAGGTAATGAAATATAAAACCAAGGGAACGTTTCACCTCAAATTCCCTTGGTTGTGGAATTTCAAAATCCTTCCACCTAGAGAGGGAATTTGAAATCCCACAACCAAGGGAATTTGAGGTGAAACATTCCCTTGGGTTTTACATTTCATTACTCACTCAAACTTAATTTTACTTGATAATTATACTAGTTTTTTAATTACATTCCATTTCATTCCATTCTTCTAACCAAACGCAGCCTAAGAACTCGCACAAACAAAGAAAAATATTACTACTTTTCAACTCTCTCACACTTTCATTCATAAACAAACTTACATTAAATAGAAAATAAAATAACTCTTGCAAAACAAAAACTACTAATCTACTAACCATCGCTACTTTGATTCGTTAAATTAAACTAATATAACATGTGACTAAAATAAACTACTAGTAACTTGACCCATTTAAACAAAATCCATGAACTTAACTCCATGAACCGTTTTGACCCAACAAGATTAAACCTACAATATCACCCGGCAAGATTTTCATTCTCTACGAGTGATATCGACGCTCTAATTCGAAAAACAGTTTTTTATAAACATCAAACATGTAAACATTTAAGGGGGTAGTTTTTTTAATCAAATAACTATTTTGATAAATTCTACGTTGAAACTGTTCACTTACATTAATTTCCGTTATTATCATTAGTTCAACACACCCAACACGTTATCCTAAATAATTTATGTGTCCTAGAGGAAGCCAAGTGTACTCACTTCACATTGAGGTTCAAGGATTAGATGATAACATTGGAAATTTAGACTGTATTCCCACAAAGTCAGTCAACTATTCCTTTTTTTCATCTGCAAATTATCATCCTATGCAATGGCTGTTGCTGAAATCTTTCTCACCCCATTCATCACTGTTCTATTTGACAAATTAGCCTCTACTGACCTCATCAGTCTAGCTAGATCTGCTAGAATCTATGATCACATCAACAGATGGAACAAAACCTTGTCCCACATCCAATCAGTGCTTGCTGATGCAGGCCAGAAGCAGATAAGAGATACCGCCGTTCGCTTGTGGTTGCATGATCTCCAGAATCTGACTTATGACATAGACGATGTACTCGACGATTTAGCCACAGAAGCTATGCGGCGCAAGTTCGATCAAGAATCTAACGACAGTAAGGTATTGAAGATCATCCCAACGTGTTGTACTGATTTCACTCCTCGTAATATCATGTATGGTCGTAAGATGCGTTGTAAGCTAGATGAGATTACATCCAAATTGCATAATCTTGTTGAGCAGAAGAATATTTTGGGTTTAAATGATAATGTTGAGTGGTTAGTTAGAAAAAGTAGAAGACTAGAGGAAACTTCATTGGTTGATGAGTCTAGAATTGTGGGTCGTGATTCGGATAAACAGGCATTGCTCACGATGTTGTTGGGGGTTGAAACATGTAAGCAAAAGTACAGCGTGTTATCGATTGTTGGTCTTGGAGGGATAGGGAAAACGACTCTTGCCCAAGTTTTGTACAACGAAAAAAAAGTGAAGGATCACTTTGAACTAATGGCGTGGGTTTGTGTATCTGATGAGTTGGATGTCTTTAATATCAGCAATGCGGTTTATCAAGCTATAGATGGGCACAACCAAAAATTTGCTAATCTAAATCTTTTACAAGAGGCACTCAAAGAAAAACTCACAGAAAAGAGATTTCTAATTGTTCTAGATGACGTATGGAGCGATAACTACAAGGAGTGGCAACTTCTACAACGCCCTTTTGTTGTGGGGGCGACCGGAAGTAAAATTATATTAACCACTCGAAAAACATCAGTTGCATCGATGATGGACCATGTTCATGCTTACAATCTAGATGTTTTGTCAAATGATGAAGCTCTATCTTTGTTTGCTCAGCATGCCCTTGGTGAACAAAACTTCAACAAACAACCATCTCTTAAGTTGTTTGGTGAAGGTATCGTGAAGAAATGTGATGGATTGCCTTTGGCTTTGATAATGCTAGGAAGGGTGTTGAGAACAAAACCAAACGATGAAGATTGGGCGGAGCTGTTGAACAGTGAGATATGGAATTTACAAACTGAAAATGAGATTCTTCCGTCTCTAAGACTAAGCCATAATGATCTCCCTTCACATTTGAAACAAATGTTCGCGTATTGCTCCTTGTTTAGCAAGGACTATGTGTTTGACAGAGATGAACTCGTTTTACTATGGATGGCGGAGGGGTTTTTACATGAGGGAAATGGGAAGAAATCGATGTAGCATTTGGGTGGTGAGTATTTTGAAGAGTTGAAGTCTAGATTTTTTTCAGCAATCACCTACTGAGAAATTTCGATATAAGATGCATGACCTTATAAATGACTTGGCTACAAGTGTTGCACAAGATTTTTTCTTCCGGTTTGATGAGATGGAAGTTTATGACAAGAATGAAGCTTTTGAGAAAGCCCGATACCTTTCACTTATTCATGAAGGATATGGACTTACCAAAAAGTTCATGGAATTCAAAAGGGCTAGAAAAATGAGAACTTTCTTATTAATGCCAACAGTTGGTGCAAGTAGTTTGCCATACCTATTTGTATCAACTAAGGCTGTTGCTGATTTACTTCCCCGGGTACAATTCTTAAGGGCTTTAAGCTTAGCAAATTGTTCAATAACAGAGATATCACAATCCATCGGTAGACTCAAGCATATACGATACCTCAATTTTTCTGGAACAAACATCACATGTTTACCCGAACAAGTTAGTGAACTTTATAATCTCCAGAGCTTGTTGATTTCTGATTGTTGTCTGTTATCTAGCTTGCCAAACAGCTTTGATAAACTAGTAAAATTACGGCATTTGAACATCAACAATACTCCTTTGTTGAAAAAGATACCCGAGGGGATTGGCAGGTTAACATGTCTACAAACTCTATCCAAAGTCATTATCAATGGAGCAAATGGGTTCAATATAACTGAGCTTAAGGGCCTTTTACATCTTCGAGGTCGACTTTCCATCAAAGGGCTACACAAAGTGATAAATGCAGTACATGCAAGGGAGGCCAACTTATGCCAAAAGACGGATCTTGAGGATTTGGAAATGGAATGGAGTGATGTTTGTGTTTATTCCAGAAATGAATCGACTGAATATGAAGTGCTTGAAGCACTAAGACCACATCATAGATTGAGATATCTGAAGATATGTTTCTACAAGGGAGCCAAGTTTCCCAATTGGGTTGGGGATCCCTCATTTCTTCGGTTAACACAACTCACATTACAAGGTTGTATTACTAGTACCTCTTTACCAACACTAGGACATCTAAGTTCACTTTAAAAGTTATTTGTCAAAAGCATGAATCGGGTGAAGACTTTAGGTTGGGAGTTCCTAGGGACTACTAATTCTTACAATGGTGTTGCATTTCCGTCACTTGAAGTTTTGGAGTTTGATGATATGCAGGGTTGGGAGTTATGGTCAACTAGTTATGATGACCAAAATAAAGTTGTTAGATCATTTCCTTGCCTTCGTGAGGTTACTCTTGTGAATTGTCCAAAACTGGCCAGAGTTTCGATTGGATTAATACCTTCACTACGTGTTTTAAACATACAAGGATGTTGTGAAGAGGTGTTTAGTAGCATGGTTTGCTTGTCCTCATCAATTCTTAGCTTGACAATGGGTTATATTAGTGGACTTGCAAGCCTACATGAAAAGGTTCTAAGACACCTTGGTGAAATTGAATATATATGCATTAGATGGTGTGATGAATTGAAATACTTGTGGTCAGGAACACAAGATTGTAACATTCTTGTGAGTTTGCGAATTTTAAGAATAGAATACTGTGAAAATCTGGTATCATTGGGAAACAAAGACGTTAACTTCGAATCGATTAGAGAAGTCATTCTTCGTAGCTGTCAGAGACTCGAGGGTTACAATTGTCCAAAAAGTATTAAGAAGTTGGTGATTTTCGATTGTCCATCTATTACTTCCTTGACCTTCCCAACAGTCGGTGCACTCCCATCCTCTATGAAGATTCTTGATATGTGCGGTTGTGATAATCTAGAGGAGAGTTGGCTTCTCCATAACTTCTTGTCTACACTTTATATTTGCAGATTACCGAATCTGAGAACATTACCTGAAGGATCCTTTGTTCATCTTACCTATTTGAGTATTTCGAATTGTGACATTGTAGAATCCATTCACGAGGAAGCCTTTGGTTGTTTTCCACTTCTTCGTATTAGATATCTTGTTATCAAAGATTGCAAGAATCTAAAGTCATTTCCTTATGATCAATTGCGAAGTGTCACATCTTTGGAAGTGTTATCCATAAGAAATTGTCCAAGTTTAGACAGCTCATTTCCTTGTGGTTTGTGGCCTCCAAATTTAACTACACTGAGAATAGGAGGATTGAAGAAGCCAATATCAAAATGGGGGCTTCAAAATTTCCCAACATCACTTGTTAAACTACATTTACATGGTGAAAATTCAGGAGTGGTTTTATTTACTTCATCGTCTTTTATTCTTCCACCATCTCTAGCTTTTCTACATATCCATGGTTTTATGGACTTAGAATCCGTTTCAAAGGGCCTGCAACACCTCACTTGCATTAAAGAACTTCATATTGGGTCATGCCCGAAGCTTAGAGATCTGCCTGAGATGTTGCTTCCGTTGTTGTCATGTTTGAGTATGAAGCATGTAGGGGATTGGGTGTATGATTCTATAATAGATTAGATCGTAAGCCAAGAACAGAGAGAATGATAATATGATTATAAAGTGTTGTTATACAAATGACAAAGATCTAGGGTATTTATACACATAACTTAACGGTAACTACTAACGGTGTTAACATAACTACCATAACTAACTAACGGTGTTAAGTAGTTAATATAGTTGGGTTTAGGGTCTATTTAGAGATCATTGGGTTAGTTAAATTTAATCCAATAATCTCCCCCTTAAATTTAACTTGCTCCAACACTTGTAACTCCTAGCAAGATTCTCATTTCATCAAATTTCTTCCTTGGTAGTGCTTTAGTTAAAATGTCTGCCTTTTGTAGTGAACCACTGACATGTTCTATAGTTATTTTTCCTTCTTCCACGCATTCACGTATAAAGTGATATCTTGTATCAATGTGTTTGCTTCTCCCGTGAAAGACTGGATTCTTCATGAGTAGTATAGCAGATTTGTTGTCTACACGTAGTATGATCTTGTCTTGTTGCCAACCTGTTAATTCACTTAGTAAGCTCCTTAGCCAAATTCCTTGACATGCTGCTGAGGTTGCTGCAATGAATTCTGATTCACATGATGAGAGTGTAACAGTCGCTTGCTTGTGACTTGCCCATGATATTGGTGCATCGTTGAAGTAGAAAACTATTCCTGTTGTGCCTTTACCATCATCAGGGTCTGTTCCATAACTGCTATCACTGTATCCAATTAGAGATTTGCTTCCGTTTCCTTTGTAGGTGATTCCATAGTTTAGTGTTCCTTTGACATATCTTAATAATTGCTTTGAGGCTTGCATGTGCTCTTTCTTGGGTGTTGACATATATCTACTTAACATTCCAACAGCAAAGCTAATGTCTCGTCTTGTATGAGTGAGATAGCGAAGACTTCCAATTATTCTTCTAAATTCTGTTTCATTTACTGGTTCACTTTTCTCAAACTTTGATATCTTTGTTCCGGGTTCCATTGGGTAAGTTGTTGGATTGCAATCATCCATTTTTTCCTTTTGCAATATCTTCATAGCATAGTTCCTTTGATTTATAGTTATTCCCTTTGAATCTTGTGTGACTTCTATTCCCAAATAGTAGTGTAATAGCCCTAAGTCACTCATGTCAAACTGATTCTTCATTTCCTTTTTGAAGTTGATGATGTCTTTCTTGTTTCTACCAGTAACTAGTAAATCATCTACATAAACTCCAATAATTAATTCAGCCTTGTTTTTCTTGTAGATTGCTTGTTCTTGTGGACATTTCATAAATCCTAGTTCCTTTAAGGTCTTGTCTAGTTTCACATTCCATGCTCTAGGTGCTTGTCGTAGTCCATATAGTGCCTTTGTAAGTTTATAAACTTTATTTTCTTTTCCTTTCTTTACAAAACCTTCAGGCTGAGATATGTACACTTCTTCTTTTAATTCTCCATTAAGAAAAGCAGATTTCACATCCAAATGATGTACTTCCCATTTTTCTCTTGCTGCAAGTGCTAAAATCAATCTTATAGTTTCCATTCTTTCGTCAAAATCAATACCATGTTGTTGAATGTAGCCTTTTGCTACCAGTCTTGCTTTATATTTAGAGATCTTTCCCTTCTCGTCTCTTTTAATCTTGAATATCCATTTCAATCCGATGGGTTTTTGTCCTAAAGGTAATTCTGTCAAAGTCCATGTTTTATTATTTTCTATTGATTTGATTTCATCCTTCATAGCCTTCTCCCAATTTGAGTCTCTTAAAGCTTCTTTGACATTGTTGGGTTCATCATCATAGGTCAAAAGTAGGTCTTCTTGTCTATAGGTAGGCTTGATTTCCACAGTGCGATCATAAATATCTTCTAGAGGTCTAAAACCTTTAATGGGTTCATGATCAATATCTAATGATGTAGTTTCAGTTATCATTTTCAAATTGTGATGATTCCTTTTGTAATGTATCATGTTCGGGATTATCTTGTTCCATGTGACTAAATTCACTTGCTTGATTGGGTTGTTCATGTTGATCAACTGAGATAAGTGGTTGTGGTTGATCAAGTGAGTCTTCCACAATAAAGCTTGTCCAAGCAGGACTTTTGTTGTTCATTTCAGACAGATAATTATCCCAATCGCATGGTAAATTTTCTTCAAATTTCACGTCTCTACTTACGTATATTTGATCTTTTACAGGATCATATAATCGATGTGCTTTTGATCTCGATTCAGTTCCCAAATATACAGTCTTCAAAGTTCGATCATCTAGCTTTTGTAACTGAATTGATGGTACCTTCATATATGCAGTACATCCAAAAACTCTTATATGCTTAACACTTGGTGGTTTTCCTTTTAACGCTTCATATGGAGTTTTATCCTTTAATGCTTTTGTGGGCACACGATTAAGTATATAAACTGCATGGCGAGATCCTTCTGCCCAAAAATCTTGTGGTAACTTCATTGCTTTAAGCATGCTTCTAGTTGTACCCAATATTGATCTATTTCTTCTTTCTACAACTCCATTTTGTTGTGGAGAGTAAGGTGCTGTGAGTTGACGTTGAATTCCTTTCTCTTCACAGAACTTTGTTAAAGAACTTGATGTGAATTCTCCTCCACGATCCGTTCTTAATTGCCTTAATTTTCCCCAGTTTTAGATTCGGCTTCCCTTTTAAATCTTTTGAACATTTCATATGCTTGATCTTTTGTTTTCATCATATATATCCACATGTAACGTGAGTAATCATCAACCAACAGAAAGAAATAACGATTGCCAGTTTTTGTGGTTGGTGAAATTGGTCCACACAAGTCTGCATGAACTAGTTCTAATGGTCTAGTTGCTCTATATGTTGCTTGTGATGGAAATGCTTCTCTACTTTGTTTTCCCGCAAGGCATGCATCACATATTTGTGGCGGGTGTGATATTTTGGGAATACCACGTGCCAATTCTCTTGTAGTTAGGAATTTTCAAAGAGTTGAAGTTTAAGTGACCTAACCGAGCATGCCATAACCATGCCGTATCTTTGATTTGAGATAGGAGACATTCTGGCGAGCCAACAGATAATTCTATCTTGTACAATCTATTACTTGTTCTTGGTACCTTTAATATCAATTTTCCACTTGCATCTCTCATCCATAAATGTTCATCTTTCATCAAAATAGTGCTTCCAGTTTCAGTCATTTGTCCAAGACTAATTATATTGCTCCTTAAATTTGGAATGTAATAAACTTCTGTTATCGTCCTTTGTTCTCCGTTTTTGTATTGAAGTAGTATAGAGCCTTTTCCTTTAATTTCTACACTCGATTCATCACCAAATTTAACCTTTCCAATGATGTCTTCATTAAGATCCATAAAGTATGAGCGTTTTCCTGTCATGTGGTTACTTGCACCATTGTCTAGAAACCATGTTCCTTCAGATCCTTTTTCAGATAAGTAAAGTTTTGGTATTACCTTTTCTTCATTTATATTGACGATTTCCTTTTCTTTACATGTTGCCATAAGTAAGGTTGGTTCTTCAGGTTCTTGAATAATATGCGATTCTTCAACCTTTTGTTTATGTTTATAGCGTTCTGTGGCATAGTGACCATATTGGTTATATTTAAAGCACTTTACATTACTTTTGGATTTCCAGTTCTTCTTCTGATCTTTGTTGTTCCTTCGATACTTGTCATAATGATTTTGATTTCCTTTTGATTCATTAGAGGTATGTCCTTCTCCTCTTGACTGTGAGTTATGTCTTGATTGAAAATTTTGTCTATCACGACCTCTTCCACCACCATGGTGAGGCCTTCCTCTGTAGTTATTTTGTCTAAAATTATTTCCTCTTCCATACCTTCCTTCATGACGAGTAAATAATAATTTGCTTGAATTATCATTTTGTTTATCTTCTTTTGGACGAATTCGTTCTTCATATGTCTTTAATCTTCCAATAGTCTCGTCGAATGATATAGTGTCCAAGTCCGAATATTGTTCTATTGATGCAATAATTGGTAGAAATCGTTCGGGTAAGGAATTTAAAAATTTTCGTACCAAAGTTGTATCATCAAACGTTGATCCAAGATTAGTAGCCTTTGATGATATACTATTTAATCTTCCCGCAAATTCATCAATTGATTCGTTATCTTTCATTTTCATCGTTTCAAATTCAGAGCGTAGATTTTGTAACCTTGCCTTTTGTACTCGATCTACACCCACGTATCGTGTTTTTAATGCGTCCCAAATTTCCTTTGACGTCTTGAATTTGGAGACTTGTAAGTTGATATTTTCGGGTAATGATTGAAATAAATATGCCATAGCGGTTTTATCCTTTTTTGTGTCAGATTGTGATTCAGGGGCGGGTTCGATATGTTCCCATAACCCGTTTGCTTCGAGAATCGTCTTAATACGAATTGACCAAATTGTATAATTTGTAGAATTTAATACCGGACAATTAAATGTGACATAGATCCTCCTTCTTTGTAAACGACCATTTTTTTCCATCCGCACCAGATTTATCTTTGTTTTCTTCCGTCATTTTTATGATTTTAATTTTGAAATCTTACTTAAAAGTAAACAAATGATGATTATTTTTCAAGGTTTGATTGGTATGTAAACCTTTGTTCCAAAAATGAAATTGTTGTAAACTCTTGTACTTGAGTGCAGTTTTTAAGAAACTTTCTTTGACTTTTCTTTGTTAATTGAAAATGTGTACCAAACTTTGCAGAACCCAAAATGGGTTTCGTGTCTTCCAATGTTCCAAGTCCGATGAGTGTTACGAAAGTCCAGTGATTGTTCGATGATGTATGTTGCGAGACCACGCAACTTTTCAATGTTTGATTTCTTCACTGCGGTGGTTTCAAAGTGATTTTGATGGCAACGATGGAGGGTTCCGACCGCAAGTCTTACAGATCTGCGAACGGTTCGTTGTTATATTCAAGTAAGTTGATTCGAGATGATGACGATGATGATGCCGCCCTCGTCCTTTAGGGTATCGGCTTTTGCGTTCTTTCTTGGATTCTTGATATTTCGACAGTCTCTTCGCGGAAATGAACGAGAATAAAGGCTTTGATGAACACCGGTATGTCGAATTTGATCTTGATTCTGTTTTTCCTTTGTGTTCACTGATTTAGGGTTGTTTATCTCTGTTTGTCGAATTGATTCCACTGTCCTTCGGGATTTTTCGTGTCTGATTCGTATGAATTTTTTGTAATCTGTGATTTGAATGCCTTTCGATTCGATCGGTCCTTCGTCGTAATCGATTATAAGTTCCTATGTTTCGAATAGTATGATGTTTGTAATCTGTAGGTTGAATTGCTTTTCGATTCGAACGGTCCTTCGTCGAAATCGAGTATAAGATTTAAATGTCAATCCACGGTCCTTTGGGATTGATTGTTGTGTTCTTGGTATCGGCTCTGATACCAATTGTAGGGGATTGGGTGTATGATTCTATAATAGATTAGATCGTAAGCCAAGAACAGAGAGAATGATAATATGATTATAAAGTGTTGTTATACAAATGACAAAGATCTAGGGTATTTATACACATAACTTAACGGTAACTACTAACGGTGTTAACATAACTACCATAACTAACTACCGGTGTTAAGTAGTTAATATAGTTGGGTTTAGGGTCTATTTAGAGATCATTGGGTTAGTTAAATTTAATCCAATAAAGCATTGCTGGAAGTTGCAAAAAAAGTGTAGTAAGAAAGGAAACTACTATAATGTCATCTCACAAATCCCTTTCCTTGATGTATGATTTGTAAGCTTTCCCTCCCATCAGGTTTGTTTTGACTGAAGATCAAAAGATAATAAAATAATTATTCTTGTTGATATAGAACCTATTTTGGTTGTTTGGGAGCAGAGTTTTCAGTAAGTTTTTTATAGCATTCTTTTCATTTATACTGTTTGTAAGGATTTGTACTGCTTCTAATGAATTGAACCTCTAAATACATAGGACCATCAAGGGGATTAATACATTATAACATCACTGTTTAGCAATTTTTATACAAGACATCCTTAATTAGTGCATTTGAATTTATAGAATTTAATTAATAGTGTGATAACTAAGAAGTTTTTTTAGTTAATAATTGTAACATATGACTTTACGAATTAATTGGAATCTTGGATACTAAGATTTTTTTTCGAAAATAAAAATAGAAATAGAGAGGGGATTAACTGATAAATCAAATGATTCAAATAATACAATAAAAAGATTTATGCAAAAAGGTATTTTAAGAAGACTTCAAAGTCAAAAGCAGTACAAGACAGTAGATGTGAGTGACTTGTGTTATGGAAGAAGATACAAGTGTTGATGATAGGGATAACTTTCAACTTTCTGAAAAACATGAGTGAGGTTTTGATGTACTTTAAACTGCAATAAATATCCTTTTAATGAGGTGAAAAGTGGCATAGTGCAAATTAAATACTCTTTCCAAAAATGGAAGTGTGTGAACATTGAGGATATGTGGAATATGAGAAGATGCCGATGCGTCATGCCCAGATATCCAGCAGGAATCAAACTTAAACAGGTTCAAACAGTTTCTTAGAGTTTTCGGGGTTTGAATAAAACCTCTAATCGACCTCATGTGCTACATTCGATGAATTAGTATAGATTTAGTGTGTGTGTGAGGTTAGTGGTCATAATCCGTTGAAGATCAGAATGATTATATAGATTAAGATAAATAAACTGATAGAGTCATAGAGATGCACTTGATATGTAAATTGTTGCAAGAAGTTTGAAACCGGACAATCTTAACCAACTGATAGAACAAGTTGCAGGGATTTATGTTTGAAATAGGTAATGGAATTAACGGAATACTTTCTTTAGTGATATAACATAAAATTATTACACCACACTTTCGATATTTTTACAATAGTCATATATATATATATATATATATATATATATATATACATATATATATATATATACATATTGAATAGTTACATCCAACTATTGCCAACTTTTGAATTATATATATATATACATATATATATATATATATATATATATATATATATATATATATATATATATATATATATACACACATATTGAATAGTTACATCCAACTATTGCCAACTTTTGAATTATTAAGTACTTTGACCCATAACAAACTTGACCCATTTTGATCCATTTAAACTAACTTAATTTTAACTGTCTTAATGGTTTAACTATTGTGACATTTAATGTACTTATAGTATATATAGATGTGTGTGTGTAAATAAGTCGATATATATTTCATATTCTAATTCGCAATAGGATTTTTTAGTCAGTAGATAGGGGAAAATTCAATTAGACATTAGACTTTTATAAGAAATAGACCTCAGATGTTGTTAGAAGATTTTAGTGTGATATTAATTTCAAATGAAAGGTCTGCGGGTCCTTTCATGACCTCTACATATGATAGAATTCTTTGAATGTTTTAGGAAGCTTGAAACTTCAAAGTTGCTAGAGCCAACCTGTTTTTCATGAAACAGGCATGATCTCAACCGCATAAAAGTAGTGCGGAGAACTAGTTAGAATTGTACCTGCCATCCAATTCATGATGTGGATGATTCGTCAAATAGAAAAGGATAATGATCTAGGAATGTCTAGTGTAAAGTTTACTCTGAACAAAATCTCTGGGCTAAATTGATGGGTTGATAACGAAGCTTGATAGAGTTATGGAAAAATTTAAGTTTTCTCAATAATGTTCTAATTCCGTTCTTTAACCTTTTTTCATAAACTTGATCAGTAACTATTCCTGAACTCGTAAAGCAAAACAGAAGGCATTTATTTTTACTAACTTTTGACACATAAACCTAATTTTCTACCTTTTATTAAACAAGTTTGAGGAAGAAGGAATAAATGATTAAAACTTAAACTTTAAGAGTTTTAAGCAAACATAAAGAAAATTGAATTTTATATAAATGAACTGATACAACTCCAAATTAAAAGGTAAAACTCAATAGAGATATAGCCCGATTCAAGATAAGGCTTAAGTTTCTAGTTATAACACCTAAACCGATCACAAGAATACCAGCTACAGTACTTATTATCCAAAGAGGAATTCTTCCACTAGTATTGGTCATTTACGACACTTCCCTTCACATTTCATCAAGCGGTCATGCTAGAGACATAAACAGTCATGGATAATTATGAGATGAGATCCTTTCGAAGGGGCTAAGAGAGATAATGCATAGAACTATTAGTCTATTATATTAGTTCCCTCTCGTTTTCTTAATTGAAGAAATAATTAAAAAATAAAACAGCAAGTACAAAATGAGTAATAACCCCCAATAGAGGCTGGTATGATTCAATTCAATATTTTATTCGTTTGGGTTAATTTCTGACATCATTATTGTTGTCAATAAAATAAATATCTGTAAAAAGAGGAGTGCCAAATTAGGTTGAGGTTATTCTACAAGGTGTATTTTCTTATAAAGTGTGAGAAGACACAATAAAGCTAAGAAAGTCACAAAAAATTATATCTGACAATCTAAATCGAATTTCAAAAAAGTACTTTGGAGTCTCTGTTCCACTCGTCGTCATCTTTCAGAAAAAATAAAAATAAAATTTTTTTTCATTATGTCTTTTTATGACACAATGACGTCATTGTGTTTTTCATAATGACACAATACCATCATTGTGTCTTTCATAAATGACACAATAAAAAATATTAATTTTTCATTTTTTATTTTCGTTTATTTTGTTCTTATTGAGGACAGTTATGGGAACAAAAGCTCGAAATTACTTTTTTTAAATTCGATTTAGATTGTGAGATGTAATTTTTTTTGACTTTTTTTGACTCATTGTATCTTTTCACACTTTGTAATAAAAATACACTTTGTATTTAAAACTCTTTCATTTCAATTAACATAATGATAAAAACCAAAGGATTGGACAAAAATATTTTCAAACAAAACATAGCAGCTACTAAAATAAACTACCCATTATGAAAATATGGTAGGAAATTAGATAATTAGAAGAGTAAATTACCATTTTGGCCCCTTTGCTTTAATCTTTTGGCCTAAAAAACAATATTTTGACATATTAGACTTCGAGGTTGCATATTATAACAGTTTTAATCTCTAACCACTAACTCTGTTAATTTTGTCTGTTAAGTACAATGATAATTTGATCTTTTATAAATATATAATTAAAAAATATACAATTTCAAATGTGTTTTTTTATAAATAAATACAACTTCTTTAAATCTCTTGTTTTTTATTAACGTCTTTTCCAAAATTTATCTGTTTTCCAAAAAAAATTAATATTTTTCAACTGGTTCAAAATCTTTTGGTTCATTATACAATACAAGTTAACTTTTTTTCTTGTCATTTTTGGTTTTTTTCCGTTATTATTGTTATTATTATTATTATTATTTTTATTTATTATTATTATTACTATTATTATTATTATTATTATTATTATTTATTATTATTATTATTATTATTATTATTATTATTATTATTATTATTGTTGTTGTTGTTGTTGTTGTTGTTGTTGTTGTTGTTATTATTATTATTATTATTTTTTAACAAAACACGTGTTAAATATATAAAAATAAATACTTTTTTAATGATTTTGTGTTTATAAACTTTTTTTTCAAAATCATTTGTTAGAAATCTTTAATGTTGTACAACTTATGAATTTTTAAAATCTTTAGGTCCTTTTAATAATCTTTTGGTCCTTTTTATAATCTTCTTTTATTATACGATATAAGTTAGAAATTTTTTAAATTTTAACTTGATAAAATGTTAGCAATATAAACAAGTTAGAAACATAGTTGTTGCAAAATAACCAGCAGACATATAGTCGTTGCAAATATATAAAATATTCTATAATTTACTTATAGTCATTAAAAAAATAAGTTTAAAAATGAACAATTTTAAAAATCCAATGGATTTAAAATCGAACAATTTTAAGCAAACGAACGGTGTTAAAAACAAACATTAAAAAAAACATTTATAGAAAAGAAAGGTTAAAAAAATGGTTAAGAAATAAATGGTTCTAAAAATAACTATTTTAATAGACAAAAGTTTTAAAAGATATACAAATTGTGAACAAATGAACGGGTTTAAATAAACGAACAATGTAAAGAAATGAAAGATTTTTGAAAAACAAATAATTTAAAAAAAATTAAAAACAAATTGAAAAGATGCTTAAAAAAAACTATAGAAAAGACATATTTTATATTTAAAACTTATCTAATAAATACTAATTATAAAGGTCAAGAAAAAAAAATAACAATGTTTTTGGTAATTTGAGTAATTACATAAATACACCACTAATAATTAAAAGAACTTTGTAATTGAAATAAATGAACGGTCCAAATACCATTATACTTAAGACAATAAATTAACAAAGTTAGTATTAGGGTTAAAAGAACTTTGTAATTCTCATATGTCAAAAGATTTTTTTTTACACAAAAAATGTTAAAGTTGCCTAAATCAAAGGGGCCAAAATAGTAATGTAATCTAATCAGAAAAATAGAATTAAGACCACTCCTTTTGGTTCGTTTGCACGAATAGACCCGTGATGAGTTCGTATCATTATGCCCGTTAAAAAGACTTTGGGGTTGTTTGTTAAAGATCTGAATAATTAAGTGCTAAATAGTTAAGATCTCTGAATAGTTAAGAGACAAAATCTACTGTTTCGTTAAATCTTTAAATGACTGTACAAAATGACTGTACAAAATGACTATTTTACCCCTCATCAAGCTTTCGTTTTTCATAAATAAGATAGAAATCAACGAATACAGTATTAACATATCAGACAAATGATACATATCAGACAAATGAAAACAAGAACATAAACTAAAATTTTCAAGCAAACAAAATCATCCCTTCAATTGATGTTTCTTCTTCGTTTTCCTATTGCTGTTTTCCTTTCGTCTACTTCGTCTTCTCCATCTTTCAGATCTGACATTGGTGGCACCACCACCACCAACAACAACGCCACCATCAACGCCACTGTGGTGCCACCGCAGTTGAAAACAACCTCGTTGTTGGGCTCAAACACCCAGATCAAGAACAATAATGATTGTCGATATCATCAGCATCACTCTAATAATCACTCCAATAGATCAAGAATACTTTATCTTCAAGGAAAACTCTACTTGTAAAAACACTCACAATTTTCAAGGGAAACTCTCAGAAGCATTTCGTCGAACACCATGAGTGATCTGTATCTGCAACATACTCTTTTCCCTAAAGATCTTAACAACACCAAAGGAATATTATCATCGTTGAAGAGAAGAAAGCCCAGATAACACAACCTTCGATCGGAAAGTTATGATATATGGCGGGTGGGGTGATAGCTGTGAGCTATGGCGACTGGTGCGACAGGAGGTGGTGAGCTCCGCCGACTAGTGCGACAGACGTACAGCGGTTGGGCGACAGCGGCGGCGAGGGTGCGACAGCGGCGACGACGATGTGACAGCGGCGGCGGCGGAGCGACAGAGAAGATGCGACACGCGTTGGTGAGATGCGGCGACTGGTCCGACAGTCGGACAGCGGTGGGGCCACAACGACGGGGGCGGTGCGACTACAGCGGTGGCGGCTGGGCGAACTGCGGCCTCGGTGGTTGCAGATGTCGGTGGGGGCGGGGGGAGGAGGTAGATGACAGGAATGGAATGAATGCTTTTGTGGGTGGGTGGGTTTTATGATGGTAATTTTCTGAATGGTTCAGGCTTTTTTTTTTTTCAAACACCTTAACCTTTTAACGATTTTTCTTAATAAAATCATTAAGAGCTACCAAACAGTCCTTTGTCCTCAAATTAAAAAAGGAAATTGTCGCTTAATAAGATTATACGAGTCCTACGTGGCCTCTTGAAGTTGGAAAAAAAGGGAAATTCAAATCAGGATAAAGCAATACAAGTAATACTTTGAAAATGTTATTGAGTTTAAAATTAAATGTATAAATAAATAATTAAATACTAGGTAGGTTATGCTTAAAAATATATTTAATCTAAAATATATTTAAGTGAATGACATTTTAGTCATTGTATTAAATAACTCATATCTAATATGTATATCGTGTGAAATATCAGTTCATTTTATTATATATTTTTATCATCTGTTATATGTATTTATTATTGTGTTTTATATTAATTTTATTTTATATTATTTTATTATTATTTTTATAGATTATACAAGCTTGTTAGCTATTATTATGTTTTACAATTAGACAATTAGAAGTACACAAATGATATAATTTTACCAATATATTTTTCAAGACTCATAGTATTTAAGATAATATAATGTGTTATATTTTATCATTGTTTTTATAAATTATATAAACTTGTTGTTTATCATTGTGTTTTACAATTAGAAGTATACAATGATATTATTTCACACATTTATTTTTGAAAACTTACGTTGTTTAAGATAATAAAATGTATTATTTTTGTCATTGCTTTTATAGATTATATAAACTTATTGTTATATATTATTATGTTTTACAATTATAAGTACACATTTATGCTATTTAATTAATGTACTTTTTTAAACTCATAGTGTTTAAGACAACACAATTACTATCATAAAACACAATGACTGTGTTTAATGTTTTATATTATATTTGTGTTATGTTATCATTGTTTTTAATGTATTAGATAAATTAGTTGTTAATTTATCATTACGTTTTACATACTAGAAATACATAAAAGTTTTAGTTCCATTTATATTTACTTAGAATTCATCACATTAGAAAATACAATAACTAATAAAAGGACACAATAAACTACACCAAAGACATAATAACGAATAGGAATTATACGAGCATAAAAAATGTAAAAAAGTTATTATCTTTTTATATATAGTGTTATTGTACTTGTCTTAAAGATAAAAAACGCTCGTTTTTACGGTGTAATTTTAATAAAAGTGATTTAGTATATAAAAATTACGAACGTTTAAAAAAATTAAAGAACTTGAAAAAAATCAACAAAAGTGGCTATGCTTAAAATACACATTTAACAAACTTTTTCTCAACAATTTGATCTCAACTATTGATTATGAAAATTAATGGTTAAGATTAATTCTTACACTTTTTAGATTTAAACACTTTTTATTTGAACCTTTTCCTTTAAAACTTATATCAAACTTTATATATTTAGTAGTTAGAAGATAAATGATATAGTGTAAATCTAGATTATTCCTTTTACTCTTTTTTAAAACAATTATACGACCTTAATCTGGCTCAGCTATATGTTTTCTAGGTTCGCACCCTAAACTTACAACTAAAAAAAATCATTGCTCAGACCAAAGTATTTTTACTCGAAGCGAGACTAAACCCACGACCTTTAATTCGGGAAGCCATGAGGCTACCACTAGGCGAGAAGGCATTGTGCAATAATTATCTCTTATACTACTACATAACTCTTTACTAAGCCTACATCTACATCGTTACTTTACCTAACTACCGTCACCTAATCGAGAGTAAGAAAATAAGTATAAGAATTTTTCAAATTTAGTGTGGGCTTAAAAATGCATATTTGAATAATACAAAGATAGAATTACCAAAGTATACATTTGACCAAACATAATTATGAAATCAAACACCGACTTTCTGTTTTTTTAAAATATGGCCAAACCACTTGAAACCCTTGCTATGGGCGAGAATTTCACATAATTTCTCGCCCACATGGCAGAAAAATCCCTCACCTACGTGTCTCCCACCTCGTTTACATGCCTCAAATGTTTTCTCTTGCTCGCTAATGAGGATCGTACATAAAATTTCCGCCAAGTAGGAGACTAGATTAATGAGTCTTCGAGAATTCTTTTACCTAATCTCGCTTACCATGGACATAAAAACCCGGGTGTGACACCCTGTATTTTTAGGTTAACACCGCCAACTCAATCTTCGTTATTCAACGTTCACCCGTAATTTATTTAATTATTTAACTTGTTATATATTAAATTAAATGTAAATTGGTTTAAGTTAATTATATTAACTTGAGGGTCATTGTTAAAATAAAGGAACAAGAGGGACAAAATTGTCATTAACCAAAGTTACATAAATTTTAATAACCACCCAAAGCCCCATCCCGTTCCTCACTCCCGAAACCTCAACACTAGCAACCCTCCCTTCTCCTCGGCCAACCCCTTTTCGGCAAACACTCCAACGGCGGCAGCCCTTCCATTCGCGACTGAGCACCTCCGACAACTCCCCCTCTCTTTAATCGCAAGCTCGGCAATCGGCATCATTCCGGCCCACAGCCGCGTAAATCGATCACGGCAGCCCGTTCGGTATGATTCTTTTAATTTGCTTCCGTTCCTTTCAGTACGGTTTCGGGTTACGAGTGGTATGTTGTGTGCCGAGTGCGCATGTTTTGTGTCTATGCGCGTGGTACTATGATTTATGTATATATGTGAATCATGTGTATGGGTAGTTGTTTTGTGTATGGGTTTTTCTCTGCAGTGTATGTTTCTACGTGCGTGTGTGTGTATATATATATATATATATATATATATATATATATATATATATATATATATATATATATATATATATATATATATATATATATATATATAGGATCAGGATCATTACAGAACCATTTTTTATTTCAGAACCAAAAGAACCATTAACTTACATAAATGTAAATTATAAACCATTGGTTTACATAGTTGTAAGTTAAACCTGGTGATTTTTAGTTGTTTTTTTATAGGTTATTGTTCATGTATGATATACACATATGTAAAACAGGTCAAGTATTACCAGACTTAATATACGTTTATGTAAATCAATGGTTCTGTAGTTCTGAAAATAAAAAGTGGTTCTGTAATGATCCTAACCCTATATATATATATATATATATATATATATATATATATATATATATATATATATATATATATATATATATATATATATATATATATATATATATATATATATATATATATATATATATATATATATATATATATATATAGGGTGTGGTTCAAATGAAAACCCTTAATTTTTGTGAGAACCCTTTAACCCACTATCAACTATTGATCAAAATTTGAGTGGTCAAGATCTATTTCTTTTTTTATTCAATAAGGGTAAAATAGTCAATTAACCCACACCTACCTACTATTTTCTTTTTCTTTTTTATTTAAAACGTTTTCCCCCTTCTTTTTAAAACTTTTATAACTTTTTTATACGTTGTTATTTTTGTATATAGATTGCACCATTAAATTCATTATATTTTTCTCTTTAATTCCCATATAATCTTGCAAATATATTTTTTTACCCGAATTAGCAAAATTACACCGGTGACCTACACTATTGTTACACCATTGTAACAAGAAATGTTGGACCAAAAGAACCAATGAGCCAAGATCAGGAAAACCTCTAAGTCTCACATGACATCAAAACAACTGCTGAAGACTCCCATCAGCTATTGTGTTCTCTTGCTTGAATGTCAGACTCGAGAGCATCTTAGCTCCAACCATCAGCTGTTATGACAAAGTCTGAAGAACAAAGTATAAAGATCAAAGAACTGAAGAACAACAGCTGAAGAAGACTTCAAAGTACTGAAGACCAAGTACTGAAGTCTGAAGTACTGATCTTACAAGTACTGAAGACTTCAAGTACTGAAGACAAGTACTGAAGAATCAAAAGCTGAAGAACTGAAGAACTGAAGACCTTCTACTGAAGCACAAAGTCTGAAAACAAAGACTGAAGACAACAACTGATATCTACTGAAGTCATCAGTTGTTACATCATCTGAAGCCAAGTCTGAAGACCAAGTACTGAAGACTCAGAGTTTGTCACAACAGCTGAAGAAGTCTTCTTCAGTTGTTGTGTTGGTTTTTCCTTTTCAGTAGTTTATTTTGTTTCAGTAGTTGTACAACAACTGAAGAGCATGTTCTTCAGTTGTTATAGTATCAGTAGTTATAAACGACTGAAGAGTTTGTTCTTCAGTCGTTGTAGGATTTCAGTAGTTTTACTTTTATCAGTACTTAGGAAATTTTATAAGAAGATGTCAGCTGTTGACATCTTCAGTAGTTTTATGTTTTGTCAGTTGTAATTTTAATATTCAGTGATGTCAGAGAAAGGACATCACCACCATCCTTTTGCCGCCTATAAAAGGATGGTGAACCATACTGTTTTAATAGCCGAAACGTGCTAAGCAATAGAACATTTATTGTTTCGCAGAACTCTTTTCTCTCTCTATGCTTGTGCTTTTACATGTAATATTTTTTATGTTCTTGCATTAATCGTTAATTAATGTGCTAAATCCGCTGCAAACATAATCTGATTGATCAAACGAGAGGCTGAGATCCTGTCAAATGGTATCAGAGCGGTTAATCATTGATCGATTTCACTATTGATCATTTGAAACTGCTCTTTTGATCTCTCTATTTGATCGAGTTAGCAATTTGCAAGAATTAGCCATAGAGAGTGAGTTTCTGCTGTTTCTGGCCAAAATCTTGAGGTCTTTTGGTGGTTTTGAGTTACGTTTGTCGTGTTTAAACTTGTCTTTGACTAAAACCTGAGATGACAACACCAACTAATGATCCTCACAACACTGGTTCCGCAACCAAGCCTCCGATGCTGGTTAGGAACGAGTACAACATATGCCAAAGACGTATGCTACACCACTTGGCTGTCAACAGTGCTGGTTGTTGGAAGTCAGTGGTGCATGGGCCATACAAGCCTATGGTGAGCGTCTCGAAATCTAATGAACAGGTTGCGAAGAAACCTGAACAATATTCGGACGAAGATCTAAAGCTGTTCGAAATTGATGCTAGAGCCCATGGAATTCTAGCCATGGCCATTCCTAATGAGATATATTCAGGGCTCTTGCATCATGAGTCTGCTCATGACCTATGGGTTGCTCTAAAGGAACAATTTGGAGGAACTGATTCGGTCTTAGCAAACAATAGGGAAATCCTCGCCCAACAATATGAGACATTCTCATATAGAAAGGGTGAGACTCTGACCCAGCAGTTTGAGCGGTTCTCTTGTTTGATCTCTGAGTTGAAGATGGTCAAACAAGAGTACTCCAAAAGCCAGATGAACAACAGGTTCCTCAGGTCATTGCCTGAGAGATGGGACACATATACCATTGTCCTACGCTCCAGTGCTGACCTGGACACTCTATCTCTCACCCAACTTCATGGGAAATTGCTCACTTTTAAGAGAGAGGTAGAGCAAAAGAGGAAGTTGTCATCTTCTGGCAAACTTGCTGATGACTTTGTCCAAGGTAATCCTGCCTTGATAAGTCATGAGTCAGAATATGCTTCATCAGAAAGTTCTTATGATGAGCATATTGATTTCTCTACCAACTCAGAACAAGCTTTTGTTGGTGTTAGTAGTTCAGGAGGTGGTGGTGACAACTTGTGTTTTCTGATGGAGGACTTGAAGGGCATTCCAGATGATGATCTGGAAGAGATGGATATTTTGAACCAAATGGCAATGATAAATATCCGCTCTCAAAAGTTCTACAAGAGAACTGGTAGGAAATTCCCAGGACTCTCTGGCAAAACCAAAGTTGGTTTTGACAAGAGTAAGTTGAGGTGTCACAAGTGCCAAAGGCTTGGACATTTTGCAAGAGAGTGTAGATCATCTGGATCTAACTCATCTGCACCCTTTGTGACTTTTCCCAGCAATAGCTCACAGCACAAAGGGCAACCTTCCTCCAGTTCTAGCTATCCATCTCAGGCACAGGCACCACCTGCTTATTTTGTGCCACAGGGTCATATGCCATATCCTTACCCCTGTTACTACATGCCTCAGCCTAGTCAAACTCAAGCACCCCCGGCTCAACCACCTCATGCTCTTCCAGAGCCTCATTCTTCCCAATCTCATCACCACACACAACCTCAACAACAAAGCTTTTTCACCCCAACTGTTGTTGACTGGAGTAGTCTACCAGAAGAGCTATCTGGTCAGGATCAACTACTTCAAGGTGCTGGTCAACATGGTGGTGACCAACCTTTTGGAAATCTTGCTCTGATGGCCCTTGATTTTGCTGAAGGGTCATCATCCAATGCCTCATCTCAGGTATCCACTGAGGCAAAAGCCAAGCTTTGCTCAGAATCATGCATAGCAGCATTTGCTTCTATTAGAGAAGCAAATGTAGCTTTAATAGATAAAATCTTGAGCTTGAGCAAACAATTTCCAAAAGAAAAGCTGATTTTGAGGTTGTTCTAAAAGATAAAATGATGAGATTTACAAGCTTAAATGCCAAATCAAAGATGATAAAGCTAGGGAAGATGTACTTCTAGAGAAGTACAAAGACCTCAAGGAAACTCTTGCAACCACCCAAGTTGAGTGTGATCGATGGGTGCAATCATGCAAGGGTTTTGAAATGCTTCTTAGCAAGCAATCAGCTTCCAATGTGAAGTTTGGCATTGGTTATAATCACACTGCTCCTCCCACATATTTCACTTCAAGAGCAGAAGTTGAATCTGATGGGGAGAGCAATAACCAATCCTTCTCATCATGTGACTTACTATCCTCTGAATCAGCATCATCAGAGATAGATGTCAGCATTTACTCCTGCCAAAACCAATCAGCTGATGCTACAACAGCTGATGGTTCAAGTGCTGACTATCACATGACCAAAAGGCTGATCAACTCAGGTGTTGTCACTAGAAGTACTGAAGGTACTGGAGAGCAAGTGACAACATCTGAAGTTCAAACCTCAAATACTGTTAGCACTAAAGAGAAGAAAACTAACAGTAGGAAAGGTTTGAAGACAGCTAGAGAGGATACCAGGAAAGCAGGCACTAGGAAGAAAACTGCTAGTACTGATGACAAACAGCTGAAGAACAAGTCTTCAGCAGTTAAATCCTCTTCAGCTGATGATCAGCATAAGATGAAGAAAAAGCCATGTGAGATATGTGGCTTGTTCAATCATCTTACTGATGATTGCTGGTACAAAAGGGGTTCCAAACTCAAACAGAAGGAGAAAATTAATGAGAGCATCAATAAAATGAAGAATGAGTTTGAAACCAAGTTTGTACTAGCAACATCCAAGCCTGAAATCCCTAAGCCCAAAGCTAAATCTAAAAAGAAGGTAGGGATTACTCAGGCAACAGCTGAGGTTGCTCAGAAAAAGTTGGTACAACATAGGAACTCATCATCAGCAAACTCCAATGTGTCTGAAGAGCTGAAGGCCTTATCACAGAATCAGACACAATTGGTGATGATGGTTCAGCAGCTAGTGGGAAGAGTCAACCACTTACATGCCCTGTGTTGAAATCACAGAAAAGGAAGTCCAAGCCAAAGGGTTCCTCTTCTGTACCATCTTCTTCACCTCAAGCTGTCACACACAACACACCTGTTAGTGCTGCACCTGTAGCTGAGAACAGACCCAAAACCAAGCAGGTTTGGGTCTCCAAGACAAACTAACACATGGTTGTGTTTGCAGGGTTCTTCAACATGCCATAGAAGCATCTGGTATGTAGACAGTGGAGGATCCATGAACATGACAGGAAGCAGCTCCCTTCTTAATGACTACTCTCAAGGAAAGAAGGGATTTGTTTCCTTTGGCAATGATGCAAAGGGTTACATCATTGGTAAAGGCTTTGTTTCTTATGGGGAAATAAGGTTTGATGATGTTAACCATATGGAAATCTCAAGTACAACCTCTTGAGTGTCAGTCAAATGTGTGACAAAGGCCATGTTGCCCTTTTCACAAGCCAGAACTGTCGGATTCTGTCATCCAAAGTTCTGAGTTTGATTGACAAGGCATTGGATGAACACACTCTCCTGAAGGCCAACAGGACAGGAAGAGTGTATGCTTAGATCTTTCCAAAAAGATGGATCTAAAAGGCCATCCTTGCTTATTTTCCAAGGCATCTCCTCAAGAGTCTACACTATGGCATAGAAGGCTGGGTCATGTTAATTTCAAGAACATGAATCAGCTTATAAGCCATGGTTTAGTAAGAGGATTGCCTCAGAAGGAGTTCAAGTGTGAAGATGACTGCACTGCTTGCGTGAAAGGAAAACAACACAAAGTTTCATTCCCTTCAATAGAAGAACCTAAGTCCACTGCCTGCTTACAGCTTCTGCACATGGATCTCTTTGGTCCTGTCAGAGTAATGAGCATGGCAAAGAAGAAATACTGCCTGGTAATTGTGGATGATTATTACAGGTTTGTATGGACTTTCTTCTTGCACTCCAAGGATGAAGCAGCAAAGACAATAATGAACTTTGTGTTACATGTAGAAAAGCAGTATTCCCTACAGGTCAAGTGTGTGAGGAGTGACAATGGAACAGAGTTTAGAAACCACACACTTGATGACTTCTACCTGTCCAAGGGAATTAGAAGCAGTTTAGCATTCCTAGAACTCCTGAGCAGAATGGAGTGGTGGAGAGAAAGAACAGGACCCTCATTGAAGCAGCAAGGTCATGTTGGCTGACTCAGGGTTGCCACTGACCTTTTGGGCTGAAGCTGTCAATACAGCTTGCTATGTACAGAATAGAGCTTTAGTGAATAAGAGGTTGATGAAGACTCCATATGAAGTTCTTCATCATTTGGCCTCTCTTATTTCATTCCTTAGAGCCTTTGGGTGTCCTTGTTTTATTCTCAACACTAGCAACCCACTCCAGAAGTTTGCTAGTAAGGTGGATGCAGGGTATTTTGTTGGTTATTCATCAACTTGCAAGGCATACAGAGTCTTCAACTGTAGAACAAAGGGAGTTGAAGAAACTCTGCATGTTAAGTTCAATGAATCTCCAAAGGACAAGATTCCACAAAACCCTGTGGAGTTGTTTGATCTGGACATACTGCAATATGTTCCTTATCAACCTCCATCTGTTGAGCCTGTCAACAGATCTTCACCTGGTGGTACTGATGATGATGAAGTCAGTACTCACCTCTTCAGGTTTAGTGACAACCTGCCTAAGTCCACTGAACCTGATGCTCCTGTAGCCTCAGCAGCTCCATCCACTACAAATGCTGATGAGATTTCTGCTTGCTCTACTTCGTTTGAGCTGCCATCCTCTACATGGTTTCAGGAATCTCCATCACATCTGTTGCTGCTGATGGGTCTACAAACACTTGCACAGATATCATAGTCTATCAGAGCTCAAGAATCACCCCAATCACAGATCATTGGTGATATCCATGCTGGAGTTTCAACCAGGAATCAATTGTCCAACTTCTGCTTCTATGCTCTCTTCATCAGTCAGCAAGAGCCAAAGAACTATCATATTGCTTTAAGAGACAATGGATGGGTGGAAGCTATGCAGCTTGAGCTTCTTCAATTCAAGAAACAACAAGTGTGGGAGTTTGTTCCATTACCCAAAGATAAGTGTGCTATAGGCACCAAGTGGGTATTCAGGAACAAAACAGATGAGAAGGGCCAAATTGTCAAGAACAAGGCCAGACTGGTTGTCCAAGGGTTTGCACAGGAGGAAGGCATCGATTATGATGAGACCTTTGCACCTGTGGCCAGACTGGAAGCAATCAGACTGTTCTTAGCTTATGCTGCCTTTCACAGTCTTAAGGTTTATCAAATGGATGTCAAAAGTGCCTTCCTATATGGAAAAATAAAGAAGAGGTTTATGTGTGTCAACCACCAGGCTTTGAGGACAATAAACATCCTGATTGGGTGTACAAGCTTGATAAGGCTCTCTATGGGCTGAAGCAAGCACCTAGAGCCTGGTATGAGACACTCTCAACCTTTCTTCTTGAGAACAAGTTCACTAGAGGCACCATTGATAAAACCTTATTCATCAAGACTGTGGGACAACATAAGCTCCTTGTTCAAATTTATGTTGATGACATCATCTTTGCATCCTCTGATCCAAAGTTGTGTGATGAATTTACAAAGCTTATGAAGCTAAGATTTGAAATGAGTGCTATGGGAGAATTACAGTACTTTCTGGGTTTGCAAATCAAACAACAGGATGATGGAATCTTCATCCATCAGTCCAAATACACCAAAGAGTTGTTGAAAAAGTTTGATTTACAAACCTGTAAGCCCTGTTCTACTCCCATGAGCAGCATCACACAACTAGATGTAGATCAGAAAGGTAAAGCGGTTGATGAAACCCTTTACAGATGTATGATTGGGTCTTTGATGTACCTTACAGCTTCTAGACCAGACATCATGTTTTCAACATGTGCTTGTGCTAGATTTCAGGCTGCACCTAAAGAATCCCATTTGATTGCAGTCAAAAGGATCTTTAGATATCTGCAAGGTACCCAATCACTAGGTCTTTGGTATTCAACTGGGCATTCTTGCAAATTAGTTGCTTTCTCTGATAGTGACTATGCAGGATGCAAAGTCACCAGAAAATCCACTTCTGGTGGTTGCCAATTCCTAGGCAATTGTTTAGTTTCTTGGCAGAGTAAGAAACAAACATCCATTGCTACATCCACTGCTGAAGCTGAGTATATTGCTGCTGCAAGTTGTACCTCTCAAATACTCTGGCTTCAGAACCAACTTCTGGATTATGGCATTACTGAGACTAAGACTCCATTATTAATGGATAGTGCTTCAGCTCTTTGTATTGTTAAGAATCCAGTCCAGCACTCTAGGACCAAACATATTGAGATCAGACATCACTTTCAGAGATTGCTATGAGAAAGGTCTGATTGATCCTAAGTTTGTGCCTAGTGCTGATGAGCTTGCAGACATTTTTACTAAGCCTTTAGATAGTGCCACATTCCAAAATTTGGTACTAAGGCTTGGTATGCTGCAGCTTGACTGATTTGACCTTTGCTGATGCTTTTACTTCACAACTACTGAAGAGCATTAGGTCAAATACAAGTACTGATGAGTAATTTAGTCTTCAGCTCTTTCACAACTACTGAAGACTAAAATGACTCAAAGTACTGATGTACATTATTTATTGAAAACAACTGAAGTAGTGAGGTGGATTACAACTACTGATGTATGATTTTCAAATAAATAAGTACTGAAGAACAAATTTTGTTCACAAGTACTGATGTGTGATTTTACACAAGTACTGAAGACAAAATTTGTTCACCAGCTCTGAAGAATTCATCAGCACTTGTGAACATCTGATCACAAAAGCTGAAGGCATAAATACTCACAAGAGCTGAAGGGTCAATGAAACATCTGAAAGTCAGCCAAAGAGCTGATGAGTAAATGTGGAGGCTAGTATGAAACAACTGATTTGACGGTAACACTGATGAGTAATTTCTCATCAGCTGATGACAAACCTGCTGTTTCATACCCAAACACTGAAGGACAAAACCATGTCTTCAGTAGTTTCACAACTACTGATGGCTAACACCAAGTCCTCCGTTGTTTACAACAACTGAAGCAACACCATGTCTTCAGTAGTTCATAACTACTGATATCAGTAGTTCACAACTACTGAAGGCTAACACCAAGTCTTTAGTTGTTACAAAGTCTGAAGAAGAATATTAGGTCATCAGTAGTTCATAACTATTGAAGACTGACAGTAACTCTTCAGACGTTTACAACATCTGAAGGACAAAACCAAAGTCTCAGTAGTTTCAACTACTGAAGACCAACACCAAGTCCTCAGATGTTATAACCACTGAAGGTTAAAACCACGTCATCAGTTGTTACAACAACTGATAACTAACACCAAAACCTTCAGTAGTTTTCTTTCAACCTCTGAAATTCCCATACACCATTAATGGCGACCCACGTCATCAGTTGTTACAACAACTAAATACCCCACTTTCAGAGCATTTACTCCTCACTTGACCTAATCCTTCCAAACCTCTGAAATTCCCATACACCATTAATGGCGACCATGCAGCTGAAACCTCGACACAACTGTGTCGCCCATCTTACAAAATCGCCATTATGGCCTAAGTTTCACCAAGCCGTCGATCTTATGAACGACTCACCCTACAAAACGGCTTTTCTACTGAACCCCACCATATACACCGACTCCTTGGCGGAGTTTTGGACAAATGTAACCGTCCAAACCGAAGAGCAGGATGGCGAGGTCTCTCTCCGGTCCTCCGTCAACGGCAACCCGTGGTTATCACTCCAGCTACCCTACGCCAAACCCTAGAGCTGGAGGATGCCACCCACCCAACTTCCTACCCCAAAGGTGCCCTGGATCTCTCATTCACATCCCACGACTACCAGGGTAACTTATCCGCCACCACCTTGTTGAAGAAACACTTCCCTGACCCTCAACGATTGATCTTCCACATGGTGAACGTGTGTCTGGCTCCCAAAACCTCTTCGTGGGACCAGATGTCCACACGGTGGCAACAGGTATTGTTCTCTATCCTTGAAAAACAACCATTAAACTTAACTGATATACTATTTTTGGAAATAAAGGATATGGCCACAAAACCAATTTCTAACCGATGGATCTTGTATCCTCGGTTCATTATGGCCATAATAGAGAACCAGCTTCAGGCTGAGGGACTAGTTGGCACTGGGGTCCCTGCCATGGCTGTTCAAGCCGAGGTATACTCCAGGCACAACAGTGACCAAACACTCAAACAGGCTGGCCGGCTGCGAAAACCCACGCAGAAGGAACCCACAGCCTCCACCTCCAAATCCAAAGTCCCCACCAAACCAAAAGCCAAAAAGAAGCCCAAAAAGGCTACTCAGGGAGATGAGTCCCCTGAGGATGCCCCTGCAACACAAAGGTAGGATGTGCCTGCTGGGTCGATTCTCCCAGCAGGTACCACGACTCCACCCACCACAACCGCACAGGCTTCCTCTCAACAGGAGCCTGATGCAACCAATTTTGGGGCAACCACATTACTGGGATCTTTCTCACTTGAGAAGACTGCCATTGAAGAGCACGTCCTCCCCATGTGCACACTGCTTCGAGCCCATCTCTTGATGAGACCGCCCCACAAAGCCCTACATTGGTTATCGCCAAAGTGCTGACCCATCTGAGCACTCCACCCTCTCCCCAGAAACCTATTACAACTGGGGAGACTCCAACCGAAGAGGGGGTGGATACAAGTGCCGGTGGGAGCCCACAGCAAAGAGAATCAGTCCAATCTCCCAGTGCGGCTAGGGAGACAGGACAATCTGGTAAGGCTGCCACTTCCCCTGCATCAACATCTGAGCAGGGTGAAGCTGGTAACATCACTAAGACCTCACCAGAGGCAACTGCCGATGATGGATCCAATCCGGAGGCTAGAAGTCCCCAGTACCATGAACAAGGGGCACATGCTATTACTGAGCCACACTCAGGGCATGTACATCCTGACATTGTCAGGAGGTCAGGTGATTCAGCTCATGCTGATGATGACCTGAGCTTCTTCTACGATGTAGTAGCTCAAAACACTATCCTAGAGGATGAGATAAGCAGACTCAAAGAGCTGCTTGCTCAAATGACTCAGGATAGAAGTCCATCTGCCACCACTACCCCACAGATGGCACCTTCACCCGAAGGTCTCATAAACACTGAGCCACTCCCACAAACTCGGCCACCAGCCCCTGCTTCTGGCTCTAGCT
This sequence comes from Flaveria linearis, assembly GCA_024085815.1. Taxonomy (NCBI): domain Eukaryota; kingdom Viridiplantae; phylum Streptophyta; class Magnoliopsida; order Asterales; family Asteraceae; genus Flaveria; species Flaveria linearis. The sequence continues at coordinate 78,419,269 of CM044003.1, forward strand.
CTCAGGGTCAGAACCCCCCTGAGCAGCTGGATGCTATCCTTCAAAAATCCCTACCTCTCATCACACCCATGCTTAAAGACTTAGTCATTCAAACCCTTGATGAGAGGCTTCCCACATATATCCAACCCATGGTGGAGGTTGCCATTTCTAAGGCACTTGCTGATAGTCAAACCCCAACCAATGCACCCAAAAAGGGGGAGACATCAGTGCAAGTCAAGAGGAAGAGGAGTGAGGAGGAGGTAGAGGCAGAGAAAGAGGTGGTGGTTGAGAGGGAGTTGGTTGAGGAGACTAGGAAGGTGAGGGAGAAAGGGAAGAGGAAAGAGAGGGAGGTTGAGCAAATAGAAGTGGCTGACATCCAAAAGAATTTCAGTTTCACTGATAAGAAAAAGGGAGAGGAGGGAAAGATGGTGGCTGACCCTGATCTAGCAGCCCTTGTCAAGGAGGCTGATGCTGAACACAGCAAATCAATGGATTCTGCCATTGCTCAGCTGTTCAGGCAAGGCTTTGACAAGGACACTGCCTTGCTAGATCAGGAGATCAGGAAAATGGAAACTAGGGAAATAGAATACCGATGGTCTACTTATAGCCAAGAGGATCAAAAGAAACTCGAGGCTATGAGTAGATTCATTTCGAAGTATCTGGGCAGGCCAGTCCTTGATGTAAAAGCATGGACCAGGGACAGACTCTTGGCAATAACCACCAAGATCTGTTCGGCTGGTGATTTCACTAAGGGACTGGTCGTAGAGGCCCTATCTGAAGCATGTGCTGGGAACAGGACACTGCTAGTAAAACAGACCAAACCAGCCATTATCTCTAGGTTACTAGTAGTGCCTGCCAACATTCCCACACCAACAACCCAACCACAACCCACTAAACCAACCCCTTCACCACCAAAACCCGCAGCCAATGATCCACCCTTGAAGAAGAAGAGAAGGGTGTTGAGGCTGCAAGAAGAAGAGGAAGAAGAGGGTGATGAGGAGGATAGACTGCCTCTTTCAGCAGTCATCCCTCTACCAAAAGCCAAATCCCAAACCATCACTTCAACCTTACAGATGGAAACTGTGAAGGTGAAGATAGAGGAAGAGGCACAACAGCTTCATGATGCTGAGATGCTTAAGTCTATTGACCAAGCATATGCTGTCTCTACTTCTATCATGAATATGAAGAAAGAAGCTCTGAGACTCTTCACTCTCAAACAAACCTTCCAATATAACAAAGAGAGAGTGAAGACTTGGCCTGATCCTAGGGTGGCTTACAGGATCACAAAGAACAATATTCCTGTGAGGTACAAGAGCCAGGTGAAGGGGATTGTAGATGAAGTAATCACTGTGGCTCTTGTAGTAACACCCTGGGAAATTGTGGATGAGTTTGAGAAAGCTTATAAGTCTAAGCTACCTCCTGAATTGATGTTGGAAAACAGGATGGTGAGGAAAGGCTTAGTTTATAAGAAGCTTGAGAACTTCCACAGAGATGAGCTCAATTTGTTGCTAGAAGGCAGACATCAAGATGAATTTGCTTATAAGCAAATCACAACAGTTGAGCTCAAAAATGGGAAACAGGTCAAGTATGTCTCAGAGACGTACGGCCGTGAAGGATTGTTCGATGGTGGGGATGAGGGCATGACCAAAGAAGAACAAATGATCTTTGTCCGAGCCTACACCGAGAATCCTACCGGCTTGTACATGGGAGGTAGATCTCATGGATGGGACAACAGCTCTGTGTCCAATTCCCCAAGACAGAGCTCCCATCCATACTTAGCCAAACAAATACTAGAGACTACCTCTCAGGCCAGTGCTTATCTGGGTCAACTTCTAATCTGATCTAGAAGGAAATAGACCAATCATTATGCCACCAATAAGTGGGACAACCAATAATTAGAGGTTTTGACTGCATTGGTTCAGGGGGAGTTTGTTGGACCAAAAGAACCAATGAGCCAAGATCAGGAAAACCTCTAAGTCCCACATGACATCACAACAACTGCTGAAGACTCCCATCAGCTATTGTGTTCTCTTGCTTGAATGTCAGACTCGAGAGCATCTTAGCTCCAACCATCAGCTGTTATGACAAAGTCTGAAGAACAAAGTATGAAGATCAAAGAACTGAAGAACAACAGCTGAAGAAGACTCCAAAGTACTGAAGACCAAGTACTGAAGTCTGAAGTACTGATCTTACAAGTACTGAAGACTTCAAGTACTGAAGACAAGTACTGAAGAATCAAAAGCTCAAGAACTGAAGAACTGAAGACCTTCTACTGAAGCACAAAGTCTTAAGACAAAGACTGAAGACAACAACTGATATCTACTGAAGTCATCAGTTGTTACATCATCTGAAGCCAAGTCTGAAGACCAAGTACTGAAGACTCAGAGTTTGTCACAACAGCTGAAGAAGTCTTCTTCAGTTGTTGTGTTGGTTTTTCCTTTTCAGTAGTTTATTTTGTTTCAGTAGTTGTACAACAACTGAAGAGCATGTTCTTCAGTTGTTATAGTATCAGTAGTTATAAACGACTGAAGAGTTTGTTCTTCACTCGTTGTAGGATTTCAGTAGTTTTACTTTTGTCAGTACTTAGGAAACTTTTGTAAGAAGATGTCAGCTGTTGACATCTTCAGTAGTTTTATGTTTTGTCAGTTGTAATTTTAATATTCAGTGATGTCAGAGAAAGGACATCACCACCATCCTTTTGCCGCCTATAAAAGGATGGTGAACCATACTGTTTTAATAGCCGAAACATGCTAAGCAATAGAACATTTATTGTTTCGCAGAACTCTTTTCTCTCTCTATGCTTGTGCTTTTACATGCAATATCTTTTATGTTCTTGCATTAATCGCTAATTAATGTGCTAAATCCGCTGCAAACATAATCTGATTGATCAAACGAGAGGCTGAGATCCTGTCAAGAAACTTTAATGCCCGATATTACACCACTATAAGTAACAGTAACATCATATAATTTTGCACTACTATAACAAATTTTTAAACCCGATATTAAACCATTCCAATTAACAATAACATCCATATTACGACAACCTAACAACCAAATGACATTACACCATGTTATACTAATGTAATCTTTAGCAAATGTGTAACGAAAACATCTACTTCATTGTTAAATACATGATATTACCGCACTCCAAGTAAAAGTAGCACAACCATTACAACAAACAAACGACATTACATTAATGTAAACCAATATAAACTAATGTAAACCAATATTAACAAATGTAAAACAATCTGTAAAACAAATGTAAAACAAAGTAATCGCCATAACACCTGATATTAACATAATATAAAACATGCTGTAAAATAATGTAAATCAAGCTGTAAAAAAATTTGTGATTTAGTTTGGACATCTATAGTTACATCACTGCAATTAGTATTTCTAACATTTAAAAACTATTTTACAACATCTAAAAACCATATGTTACACCACTAATATAAGAAGTGTAACGTCATGTAAAAAAGTGTAATGTAAATGTAAATAGACCGTTCACTAATACATCTTGTAAATCATCTCATAATTATAATTAGTTTATTTAATACCTACTAATAGTAACACAATCATTATAATAATCAAATGACTTAAACTAATGTAAACTAATATAAACCAATATTAACCAATGTAAAACAATTTGTAAACAAATGTAAAATAAATGTCATTAAAACATGTAACTACGCCTCTATAATTTTAGAAACTCAACAACCAAAACAACATTAACCTATGTAATTACAGCAACGTAAATTACACATCACAAGTTTCAAACAGCTAGAATCCAATTGAAAATTAAAAAAACCTTTAGTTAGTTTAAGATTGTTGCTTGTGTTCTCGGTGGACACCTAGGAAGTTTAAAGAAAATAGATATAACCAAAGAGAAAGAATTTACTAATGTTGCTTGTGTTCCCGTTTGACTGCATCAAGAACGAACTCGACGTTCAAACAAAACCCAAGAAATGTTTCAGATCCAGAAAGATCGTGTAGTGATCTGAAATGTTTCAGATCGAGATTTCGAGCAAGAAATTAAAGGGGGTGTTTGAAACCGGCGGTTGAAGGCAGTGGAGCCAGTGGACGAAGGCAGCTGTGGTCGATGGACCTATATCTTCGATGGAAAAGGGGGTGTTTGAAACCGACGATCGAAGGGGGTGTTTGAAACCGGCGAAAAAGGGGGTGTTTCGATGGAAAAGGGGGTGTTCCGACCCAGATCTAAGCAGTGGTGGTAGTGGACATATATTTTTGATGGAAAAGGGGGTGTTTGAAACCGGCGGTCGAAGGCAGTGGACGAAGGCAGCTGTGGTCGAAACCGGCAGTGTGACTACGATGGTGAGTGAGGGCTTCGTCGAAGACGAAGAAAAGGAAGGGGGAATGATGGTGATGGTGGTGTTCGACTGGTAGTTGTGGTGGGTGGTGCTTGATGGTCATGGTGAAGATAGGAATGCATTTATTGAATGAGGTGGGTTTTTTGAAAAAGAAATACATGAATCTGACAATAAGTACACAAGTTAAAAGGACCATCTTACCCTTGAATTCATTTTAACCCTTCAAATAGAATCTAGTATATTTTATAGTAAATCAATGGTTATGTAATGGGTTAATAGGTTCTTACAAAAAGGAAGGGTTTTCACATGATCTCCATATATATATATATATATATATATATATATAGGATGGGGTTAATTTGAGAACCCATGCTTTATGTCAAAACCCTTTAACCCATCTTTGTACCGTTGATCTGAAAAGTAACTTTTGATCCAAGGGACATCATTATTTGTAATTAAAATAATATGTTTTGCAGGTCTCAATTCATCTTTGAAGGGTAACTTGGTAATTTGACTGATGCCTTGAACTACTAAACCGTACAAAGTAAGTGTGCTACAAAAGCAACCGTCACATCGCTCAATCTTCACAACCACCCCCCTTTTCCAATTTCTTCTTAACCGAAACCATTGAAATATTCCATAGTCTTCGAAACATTCCATATTTTACACATGAGAAATCGAGAGATCCGAAGGCTTCGAAACATTCCATAGTCGGTTTGTTGTTCCTTGTTCGCGTGTTCCGTAAAACATCGACAGTAAGGTTTTAGAAGTTAAAAATTGAAATTCGCTTTGGGTTTGTCTTCAAATCGGCGGAAAGCAGTGCGTATGAAAAGCATTTTCATTTTGATTCGGAAGAAGAACGAGGAGACGAAATAGGGGTAAGTCCTTTAATTTGAGAACCCATGGACTTTGAAATTGATTTCGTAATTGTAGTACGGTACTTAATTTTGTGTTAATTTCGTGTTCTTTGCATCCAAAACTTCCGACTGTAGATATGATTTTGGTTCTGTTATTGTTCGAAATGCTGCAAACCCTACAAAATGTGATTTCGTTTTTGTTTTAATGGGACATTGTTTCTTCAAATGAAACTGAGGACAACTGTTAGGTTAGGGAAGATTCAATGTCGGCCACTGTTAGTTAGATTACCTATGTATATACGTTCTGCTTGGTTGTAAGATTCGTTTTATTTACAGGATTTAAAAAGTACAGGAACAACACGCATAAAAGTGATAAAACATATTGTTAGTAATGTATTTTTGGGAGATAAGTATATATTTGGTTATTCATGAAGTTACAATTTCGAATTTAGAATTTGTGGTATTACTTTTGGTTGTAAGTTAAATTACTTAGACTGAATATTGAATCCTGTTTTGTTATAAGTCAGTATTCTTGTTACATATTGTTGAGTGCAATTAACTGTAGGAGTAGGTGGACAAGTATGTAAGAATTTGTATTTACATTAAAACCCCTGTTACTGGTAACCTAAAAAATGCAGGTCATTGAAGGTATTACTATCGGTTGTAAGTTAAATTAGTTAGACTGTATATCGTATCCGGTTTTGTTATAAGTCAGTAGTCCTGTTACATATTGTTGAGTACAGGAACAACAAACATAAACGAACTTGTGGTATTAATTTTGGTTGTAAGTGTGGACAAGTATGTAAGAATGTGTATTTACATGTAACCACATGTTAATGGTAACCGAAAAAATGCAGTTCATTGAAGGTGGTATTACTTTTGGTTGTAAGTTAAATTATTATGTAAGAGTAGGTGGACAAGTATGTAAGAATGTGTACTTACATGTAACCACATATTACTGGTAACCAATAAAATGCAGTTCATTGTAGGAGTAAGGTGGAGAAGTATGTAAGAATGTGTATTTACATGTAACCACATGTGGCTGGTAACAAAAAAAATGCAGTTCATTGAAGGTGGGGGTATGTTTGTTTGCAAAGCCCTAATTTTATAGACCCCATTGTTTCTGTAATAACCCTTAAACAGAATTGTTAACCATTCATCTGTAAAGTAAATGTTCATGTAAGTGACAGAAATTGTTTTAATTGGTAATTATACCTGATTGTGGAAGTTTTTACTATCGATGATTTTATCGAAAGATATATGGTTGTAAACCCTAAAATGTTAATAGTGTTTGTTATGTTTATTAGACTTCTCCTTGAATGACATTGACGCGCAGGGTTACTGATTACAGTCCCAATTAGAAAACCCCTTTGTTCAATTACATTAAAAGCACAGTGGGTAGTTTTTTACACAGACGAGCAAAAGTCTGTTTTTAGCAACATCCTGACATTTATTTTTAAATTTTTTGAATTTATAAAAAAAATAAACAGGGGACTAAAATGATTTAAGAAATTGTTTGAAATTTTTAAATAATTATGTGGAAAATAGATCGTTAGACAGTAGACATTGATAGAATTTTTGTTTAACAAGTATCAGAAAGATATTATGGGCCTTTGTTTTTACTGATTACAGTCCCAATTCGAAAACCCCTTTGAAAAATTATGTACTTTGTTTTACGACAATGTAATTCTAACCTTCTTATGAATAATGGTAAAAAACAGTTCGGAGTAGCGAACGAATAGCACTTAAATCACTAGGCCGGATTACAAACACCGCCGGGAGCCCTATAGAGATAGACACTGCTGGCCATACTGAGCAAAGGTGTTGGCCGAGGCTTACAATCTTAAAGGTTAAAGTCTTGTTTTCGAAAGATGTGATCGTGAACAATGAAAATATGGTATGTATTTGTTAGTATATGTAATTCTAATGTTAGACATGACTTTTAGTGTATTTTCAAGATATTTTGGAACGGATTGACTTTCAAATGTTTTGACATGGTCGGATGTGTTATATATGTGGAATGTGTTTCAGATGTTAGACATAAAATGTTTCTGTGTGTTTGAAAAAGCTAGTATGTATCAAACAGGCAGTATGTATCAAACAGGCAGTATGTACCTGTTTGTAACATAATGTAAGTTGATGTAAGTGTGACTGTGAGTTACATAGGTTGTTATATATTTGAAAAATGCAATATATATCAAACAGTAACATAATGTAACTTGATGTAAATGTGCCTGTGACTTACATAAGTTGTTGTATAAATGTAAGTTGTATTTTGACTTACATAATGTACGTTAATGTATACTATAGGACAATATATATATGGTATGATTAAAGGACATCCCTACAAAATTAAAATGAATGTTACATGCACTTACATGTGTTGGGGCCCCCAAAAAAGTGTTCCTTAATTAAAAATAAACAAAAGAAAGAAACCTACTTATGTAGTAAAAATACAGAAAATATACATGGAACATATGAAACATTTACATGCTCACATTACCTAGTGCTAACTTTAATTTCGTTATTTAATCTTAAAATATGATGTGTACAGTCGAAGAAATCTTAGTGCTAACTAAATATTTGGATCCTCTAACCTGATATAGCATGATGTAATAGCATGTAAAAATTTTGTTAGATTGCATCTTTAATTAATTATATTAGGATCACGTTGCCTGTTATATACATGGTGTAAAGTAAAGATATAGAATCTCTAATTAATTATATTAGGATCATGTAGACTGTTACATTAACTTACATGTGGACGGAGTAAAATAATGAATAAAGAAAAATGAATCATTTTCGTTTCCACAAAAACATGAAGTTACATCCACATTGTTTCCCGTGATACAAAAAAACATAACACATAATATAAAATGAAGATCGTTCTTACAAATTTAGGATAATCATTGATGTTTCATAATACCATGTGTATGCGTTACCCTCACCGGACTACAGGGTAACCAAAAAACATATGGAGAAGAAACATAATGATATAACATAGCAAATCACCATAATAAAACATTACCCAAAAGTTAATAGTGCCGATGCATTACGAGCACACCTTTGGTAACCCAAAAAAACGGATAAAGGAGCAGTAACATATCCGTTACCCACAACATAGAGGTAACCAAAAAATACACATCATGGTCTGCAAACTAGAGAGCTGTGTCGGCAGGTCCCGGCTTAACCTTTTTGTGGCAGTTCCTTGAATCATGGTGCGTACCCTATTTGCTAACCGCTGAATGGTATCGATACTCTTCCGTTTTGGCTTACCCAATTTGTTACATAACAATGTTCGATGAGTAATGGTGCCATTCCATCTCTTAAACCCTCCAACACGTACAACAAAACCTGATAGCTCAGCGTAACGTTTGTACATGTTCATGACCTGTTCCCATGAACTAAAATTAGCACCAACGACTCCCTCAAAACTTAGTGCCATTTAGGGTCTGGAATATATTACTACAATGATTCCCTGAACACCAAAAAATTATGGACAAAAAATATACTACTACAACGACTCCCTCAAAAACACAGTTTGTTGTTACATGTTATTACACATTGTTACATCGTACAGAACAAAAAACCATGTCCCCTCCCACCTACATGTGTTACATAAAGTTATATTCGTTACACATAGTTACAATAATTCCTCCTTAAAAAACACAATTTCTTTTTAATCCATTATTACACCATCTTACTATGGTTACACGTTGTTACATGTTATTACACAGTGTTACGTTCTAGCAAAACTGTCCATACCACATGGGTTGCACATTTTTATGTTGTTCAACTTTGTTGCATTGACCCCCGTAAAACACAAAAGTTTCCTCTTACAATTTACTGAAAACACAAAAATATTTGTTGATACATGTTACATGCTACTACATAAAAAACTGAGTTGGTTCCAAAAAAGGGAATGTAACAATTTGTTTTAAATCTGTTATTACATAGTGTTAATATGGTTACAACATTGTTACAAATTATTAGTGTGTTTACACAATGACTCACTGAAAAACAAAATTTCTTGTAACATGTTCCTCACTAATAGTTACAATGACTCGTCCTTAAAAAACACAATTTCTTTAAAATCCATAATTACATACTGTTACTTTGGTTACACATTGTTACATATTATTACACAGTGTTACATTCTACCAAAACTATCCCCCCCTCATGGGTTGCACATTTTTACATTGTTGCACTTTGTTACATTGACCCCCCTGAAACACAAAGTTTCTTCTTACACATTACTGAAAAACATAAAAAAATATGGTTACATGTTACTATACATTGTTACGTTTTGTACCAATCTGTCCAAACCGAGTGGGTCCATAAAAAGTGAATGTAATAAATTGTTTTAAATCCATTATTACAGAGTGTTACTATGGTAACACATTGTTACATATTATTACACAATGTTACATTCTAGCAATAACTGCTCACACCGCCTTGGTTGCACATCTTTACACTGAAAAAACAAAGTTTCTTGTTTCATATTATTGCACATTTTTAGGGTGTTTACACAAAGATTAAATGAAAAAACAAAAAAAATGTTGTTACAGGTGGAGTACAAAAAGGGAATATGCACTGTAAACCACAGTTTGTTACATGGTTTGCAGATTTTAACATTGTTGAACTTTTTGACATTCACAAACCCCCCTGAAACAAAAAAGTTTATTGCTACATATTATTGCACCTTGTTAATATGGTTACACGATGACTCCCTGAAAAATACATTTTGTATGTTACATGTTACTACAGATTTTCACATCAAAGTCATAAAAAATAGTAACCCCGAAAAAAAGGAATACTACAGATTTTGTATATTACATGTTTGTTACAAGGGTGCAGCAAAGTCATAAATACCCAAAAAAGCCAATGTCTTAGAAAATAGTAACCCTTAGATACCACATATTTTTTCTTACCCCGATATTACATGTTATTACATGCTATTAGATGTTGTTGCATGGTGTATCAAAAGTCATACACTGACAAATTGTTACTTTTTTTTAGTTACTCACAGTAACTTTGTGTAAGTTTTTATAACCAAATGTAAGAATGTGTAAGAAATGTATTTTGGGGTTACTATTTATAAATACAAATGTAAGAACATCTAATAACATGTAATGAGAAAACAATGTTTTGTTGATTATGAATATGCAACACAATGATTCCCTGTAAATTAATTAAATTTGAATAAAAAAATGTCGCTAAAAAGACACAACTCAATAACACAGCATGGTAGTTACCTGATATTACATGTTCTTACATGTGGTTTATGTTTGCTACATGGGTGGTGCAAACTCATAAATACCCAAAAAACAAAAAAGTGTTATTAAATACTAACCCCATAAGAATACTAACCCCACAATCTTACAAAAAAGTTTTATTAAATACTAACCCCACAATCTTACAAATTACATGTAGTTGCATGGTGTGTCAAACGTCATAATTACCCACAAAAATACATGCGTTACAAATGCTTACACACGGATGCATGCGTTCACTGAAAAAACAAAAAAATGTTGTTACAGGTGGAGTACAAAAAAGGGAATACTGCACTGTAAACCACAGTTTGTTACATGGTTTGCAGATTTTAACGTTGTTGAACTTTTTGACATTCACAAACCCCCCTGAAACAAAAAAGTTTATTGCTACATATTATTGCACCTTGTTAATATGGTTACACGATGACTCCCTGAAAAATACATTTTGTTAAATACATGGGTGGTGCAAACTCATAAATACCCAAAAAACAAAAAAGTGTTATTAAATACTAACCCCATAAGAATACTAACCCCACAATCTTACAAAAAAGTTTTATTAAATACTAACCCCACAATCTTACAAATTACATGTAGTTGCATGGTGTGTCAAACGTCATAATTACCCACAAAAATACATGCGTTACCTGTAATAACATGTAAAAACAAAACTGTATTACATTTGATTACATGTTGTTACATACGGATGCATGGTGTTGCAAAAGTCCTAAAACCACAAAAAGACCCAAAAATTACATGTGTTAGAAATTACATGTGGTTGAAAGGTGTGTCAAAAGTCATAATTACCCACAAAAATACACGTCTTACACATGCCTCCACATTTTTATATACACTTACACATATTTAATATGAGTAACTCAAAAAAATTAACAGTTTCAAAAGTAATAGTCAGAAAATTTTACATCCATTGTTACACAAATGACTCATCCTTGTAAAAAACATGCCCCCGTTTAAAAAGTAATTTTGTGTAATTTTTTATAACCATGTGTAAGAATGTGTATCACGTGTATTTTGGGTAGCTTTGGGTGATTATGAATGTGCAAGACCATGAATGTGCAAACCAGCCAACAACCTGTAATAACATGTAATAACATGTTATATAGACTTACCTGTAATAACATGTAAAAAGAAAACTGTATTACATTTGATTACATGTTTTTACATACGGATGCATGGTGTTGCAAATTTAATACCTACAAAAATACATGTCTTACATATTCTTACACATTCTTGCAAATGATTTAGTTGAAAGGTATATTTAGTTGAAAGGTATTTAATCAAAAGTCATATTTAACCACAAGCAACCACAAAAATACATGTCTTACACATTCTTACGTATTCTTCAAAAAGTAATAGCTAGAAAGTTTTAAATCCATTGTTACAATAATGAATCATCCTAAAAAAACCCAGTTCTTACGAATGATTGAGAACTCTTATCATTCAAAACAAAAAAACATTTCATACCCTGTGAAAACACCCCAAAAACACTAAAAAAATATCATAAGATGTGAAAACAGAAAACTGATAACACGTCTTATCATTCAAAACTGATAATACAAAAAAACCCCGTACCCATTGCCATGAAAAGCAAAATAAAAGAATAAACAGAAATAAAAAAATACAAAAAGAACAAAAAAACACAAACTAACCACGACGATCATAACCGACGTATCGTAAAGGAGAAATGGAAGAAACAGGGTCAGGTGGAGGAGGATCATGTACAGGACATTCTTCATTAGGAACCGCGTCGCCTTTATCCGAATTTCCAGTCATCACAGGTGGTGATTGCGGGGCTGGTGTGATTACAGGTTGATCCACACAAACTTCGACTAATTGAGATGGCTGTGAAGTGGGTGGCGCAGGTGGTGAGGGCGGAACCGGTGTGAGTAGAGGTGGTTCCACATAAACTTGGAGTATATGACATGGTTGTGAAGTGGGTGGAGGGATAAGTTCACCGCCACCCATGAAACAAGTAGATAATGGAGGAAAATCTTCAAGAAAAGTGATAAAGTATCTTTGAAGTCGAAATATGGTTCTGTGGTTGGATGAATATGTTTATGGATGATTCTTCTAATGGAGTCAAGAAAAAGTTGGTAGATATAGTACAAAAAGCATGGCATCGAGATATGCAAAAAAGAAATGATTTGATGGGTTGGTGAAAGTAATCTTAGAAAGTACATTAAAGTACTGACAAAAAGCAATACATGAAAGGGTGGTTGTGTGCAAATGACGAAAATACCCTGAATGTACTCTTCCATGTTGATAATGTGTCACAATCTCATTGGATGTATAGGGTTAAAGGGTTCTCACATTAATTGAGGGTTTTCACTTGAACCCATCTCTCTCTCTCTCTCTCTCTTTCTCTCTCTCTCTCTCTCTCTCTCTCTATATATATATATATATATATATAGGGTAAAGTTCTAATAAGAACTCATACTATGTGTGAGAACCCTTTAACTTAGTTTGGGCCATTGATTTAATCCAACCATATTAATCTAATGGACAAGAAATTCTAGCAATATTTTATACTTTTGCAGATTCATTACTAAGGCTTGAGGGTAACTTGGTAAATTTATTACCTCATTAAATGTTTCTGACAAACAATACTTTTTTATGTAGATTTGATTTAGTTGTTTACCCAAAGCAAATGTCAAATCAATACCTCTTCTTTATGTATGTGAAATTCAATATCAATTTGATTAAAAATTCAAAATCTATTCCTAACAATTTTCTCTATCTTTCTCATTATCCTACCATTAGCAATTATTTGTACGGATCTTACAAAGTTCTTTCAGAAATACTCTATACGCACCTTTATAAACATGCTCATTTGCTTTATTTTGTCTCTATTTGGAGTTTGAACACAAGAAAATCAAAAAACAGGTATGTCCTCCTAAATTTATTCATGTTTGCAAATGTGTAGAAGGTCTCTCTTTGCATGAATATAGGTCTTTGTTTACGATAATGTGTGTAAATCATACCATACATAAACTATTCAGGGATTTTCGTTGCTCGAATTTTTGTGTTTCTAAGAATTCTTTTGTATTTCGTTTATAAAACCCCCTAAATCACTTTGATTGTTTTAGTATTAGTATTTATATGTTAGTGTTTTAGTATTAGAATTTACATGGTAGTGTTTTATTATTAGAATTTACATGTAATCCTCTAAAAACATACCACATTATATAGCAAAAACTTTAAGAATGTCTAGTTTACTCACACTGTACTTATAAATGTATCTATATCTAAATATAATGAGATAATGTTTATAAATTTAGTAAACTTACTATTTTACATTACACTTTTTTACATCATATTTACAAAGAGTATTGTATTTACCTTTAGATACATTACATGCAGTTACATAAAAAAGTAATAAATAAAAGCATTGCATTTTGTATTACAAGGTAATGTTAGTGTGTTGTAATGGGATGCTATGTTGGATTACGTTGATTTACATTACATTATGTTACACTACATTTACATAGATGTATTACATTACAATACAATGAAAATTACACTTTTTATAATATTGAAATATTAGCTATCGTCATGTAAGTGTAATGTCATATTTCATAGAAATTATTATTAATTTAATGTAAGAAACATAAGCATTATGTAATGTTTTAAGTTAATTAAATCTAAATGGATGCTAAGTACTATTACATAGTAAATTATTACATTACACATACATGATTACACTAAATTACATCAAATTACATTACATTCATATACATTATCTATAGATACATTACACTATGTGTAAAATTACATTATACTTGTGCTATGTGTTTTTTAGTTCATGTATTATCATGTAATATTTGTTACAAGTTTACGTAAATTAAGAAAGACAAACTTTATGTAATTGTTAAAGATAATTGATGTTAACAGGTGCTAAGTACTACTGCATAGATGCTAAGTACTACTACATACATGCTAAGTACTCTTACATCGTTACCTTAATAAGAATACCAAAAAAATTTTACAATTATAGAATAAACACACACTATTATATGATTGTAACATGCAACGTAATGAGCAGGTATAGCTACTAGTACGTGGTATCATCTAATGTAAATTGATAAGTTGCTGATAGTTTGTAAATAATGGAAGCTATTATTTGACATATTGACATGTTTATAGGCAGCCACTATGAAGCATTTGACTGCGGATTCAAGAAAACAGAATGACAATTGAAATTTCAAATTAAGTCTACGAGAAAGAAGTATGATGCACGAATTCTGCCATCAGATATTAATGTACACAAGAAAAAGGTTTTAGCACCACCTATGAGTCGACAAAAGACATGAAGAAAGTGTTACAATAAAAGGCGTGTTGGAAGAGATGGTCTTCTTACTAAGATGGATGGATACTAAGTAATTACTTTTTGATGTTCAACATGTTTTATTACACAATTGATTTTGTAGTTTGGATACGGTTGGTTGGTTATGGTTGGGAGGTGAGGTTTTTGATGACTTGGTTATAGCAAAAAGATATTGACTTACAGTACATAATACTAGCATTAAAATCTAACTAGTAATTTGACCCGCGCGTTGCCGCGGGTTAAAACACGAAAACATTAATACTAACATTGCGTTTAAAATACAAGAATTCAATCACGGAACAAAAAGTATTTCAAATACACAATTTTTTGCATGTATGTACCTGATTAATTTGACAAGTCCTTGCTTTTCTTCAGCAGATTGTGCTCCATATTCTTTCCTACAGAAGTGAAAAATGGCTCATTAAACATAAGAGATTATCGGACAAAAACGTGTTCAACATAAGATTTTAGTTCATCACAAGACTATGTTTTATAGTAAAGGTCAGTTAACACTTAATTATTAGCATGCTTGTTGTATAGTGGTTTCATTCCTTGTGACCTTGTTGTATATAGAAAAAGACACAAAAGACCTATAAATCAACTGACACAATCATATAGTTTCTTCTCAAACATGTAAATAACTATAACTTATGTTGCTAACCAACACGTCAAAAAGACTTCCGTGAATATTTTGACTCCTGAAACAACTTACATTTGCACCCACACGTGCAGATTCATTTAAAAACCTCCCATTTACAGATCAGTATCATATGTAGCCCATGCCAATCCTGTAACAACAAAATTCAAAAACTTAACTCACTGTAAAGTCAACATAATAATAGGGCTGAAAACAAAACCTAATACTACCTTTTCATGATGAAGCACTCAACTAATTTCAAAATGCAAAAAAAGAGTCCAGAACTGCAACAGTCATCTCACAGCAAAAGCATTTGGCTAAAGATAAACCTATTTGTAACTTACACCACACTAAATTCAATCCACGTGGTTGCATCAGGAAGGCATGCACACATCAAACTTTTAATAATATGACCGAAGGCACAATCATTTCACGAAAAACATGATAAAGAGGCAATTAATTTTCCTACAAAAATCATTAGACGTCTACCATATGCATATGAATTTAATTTTCCTACAAATCTCAAACTTGTACGAATAAAAAGGATTTTGAATAGCTCAATTGATATGATAGGTGCTTTGTTAGGTGCATCATGAATGGCACTGACCATATTACCCCAAGGAATATGAAAATTTCAAACTCTAATTATGGGTAAGGTGTAAACCCACCAAACCCACCCTTAGCCATTTGCCCCGCACTTGCAAAATAAGCTCCAGATTTTGAAAGCAATTAACATAATTGGAAAATACGAACTCAAATAGATTAAATTTGAATAAAAATCTGACTTATCAGTAAAGGTAATTATAAGCTTTACCCTGCATATCACTTTCTCTTCTAAAACACTTTTCACCCTCAAACATAAAAAGCAAATTTCCTTTGCTTATAATACAACTCATAAATAGTGTTGGTCAGATTTAACTTTTTCACACTTCAAGGTCAGTGGTAAGGTTTTTTTTGCCCCAACACCTTAAACGAAGATGCTGCCGGAGATGTTATGCTATGAGGACATAGACCATACCAGAACCGGTGCATGTTTTGTATTACGACCTCCTTATTTACATAAATTGATGTTTGTCTTCAAATCAAAACTATTAGCATAAAAAAAATCATTTAGCCAGATATACATTCAATAATTGATCTTATCAACTGTTTTGTCTTTTAATATCACTCCTTGTTGAGAATTTCAAATCATCAATTATTACAAAAACATTACTATATCAACAAAACAACCCATTAAAATAAACAAATTAGCATATCATGAAGAATATAAACAGGCAATTGACGGTGATAAATCTTCTTTCAAATCATATACCTCAATGCATATGTCAAAAATATCAAATTACCATTAACAGGTAAATGCCTCATAATCTCAACCTCCCTCCTCACATCCTCAATATCAACCCTAGTTCTTAACTTCTTTTTCGATATTGTTTTACACGCGTAAACTTCACCGCTAGCCTTGTCAGTACACATATATGTAATCCCAAATTCCCCTCTACCCATCTCCTTACCAAGCACATTTCTAGCACATAGGGCTTGTATCCAACATTCTTAGGGCCACCATAATCTATAGAAAATGGGTTTGGCTTATTTTTACCCTTTTGATTCTCATCAGAGGTAGATGGTGTAGCACAAGAATTACCCATGTAATCAACCTTAAAGCTTCAAAATCTAATATTTTGTTGATCTTTTTGTTCTAACCTTTGATATTATGCAGGGTAGTCTCAAGATCCAAGTGGGTATCAGAATTTGAACAAATTAAAGATCAAGAACGACCCAAAACTATTCTGTATAATTACCCATATAATCAAACTCAAAGCTTCAAAATCTAACCTTTAGTTGACCTTATTTGTTCTGATTTCTGATGTTATGCAGGGATGATTCAAGATTCAAGTGGGTATCGGAAATATGAACAAATTACAGGTCAAGAACAACAGAAACTGTTGGTTATGACATAAATCTGAAGAGGGTTACAAGGGACTACCTTGATTTAATCAGATCTTGTTGTGATTTTACGGCCCTTCGCCTTCCGATCAAGCCACAACTCCCGACCCGTATCAAGCTTCAGCTTCGTGACAACAACCCTCGAGAGATTGATCCCAACATTCACCTTGTACTTTGATCGGAGCTCGGTGGAGAGGGATGCGCTCATCAGCACACGTCGGACGCTTGATGGCAGAAGGATGAGGAGGAGAGATCGGATATGCGTAGTAGCTGTGAAGATTGATAAGAAATCGGGCAACATGATTAGGGTTTTATTTGTCTGATGGAGGAGGGTCGATGTTAGGAGGAGGGTCGGTGGTTGTGTGGGATCTATTTGAAAGAGATTAGGGTTTTGTTAAGGAGAGGGTCGGTGGCACTGTAGCCACCGACAAAGGTCTTTAATATATATTTATAATATACAATGTAAATCAGTGTAATGTAATGTAAGCCAGATTGGTTTAGTCTTTCAACAAAAATCTAACATCGTTATCCAACAACCTCAAACAAACATCTATATTATATATTCTCGACAACATCAAGTTCCATCGTCAGCACACCACCAACACCTTAAATACGATATGCTTGCAACCTAATCTTATATTAGTGTACTAACTTTTTTTCACCATACATGTATGTCATTGTAATACGATGTAAAATACTGTAATATAATAACTTAATGTAACTAAATTTATGTTAGTAAAGTACTGTAATGTGATGTAAAATAATGTAATATAATGACTTAATGTAATTAAATATTATATCATATCAAACCTTGCATTACATTATATCATATTAGATTACATTTTGTTACATTACATTACGCTACGCTACGCTACGCTACGCTACGCTACGCTACGCTACGCTACGCTACGCTACGCTACGCTACGCTACGCTACGCTACGCTACGCTACGCTACGCTACGCTACGCTACGCTACGCTACGCTACGCTACGCTACGCTACGCTACGCTACCGTAATGTATCAATCCAATCCAACCCCTGGTGGAGGTTGCTGTAGCCAAGGCGCTTGCTGATAGTCAAATCCCAACCAATGCACCCAAAAAGGGGGAGATATCAGTGCAAGCTAAGAGGAAGAGGGGGGAGGAGGAGTTGGAAGTAGAAAGGGAGGAGGTAGTTGAGAGGGAGAAGGCTGAGGAGAGTGTTAGGGTGAAGGAGAAAGGGAAAAGGGAGGAGAGAGCTGATATAGAAGTGGCTGGAATCCATAAGGATTTCAGTGTCACTTATCAAAAGAAAAGAGAGAGAAGGAGGAGAGAAGACTGACTCTGATCTAGCAGCCCTTGTCAAGGAGGCTGATGCTGAACAAAGCAGATCAATGGACTCTGTCATTGATCAGCTGTTCAGGCAAGGCTTTGACATGGACACTGCCATGCTAGATCAGGAGATCAGAAAGATGGAAATGAGAGAAATTGAATACCGATGGTCTACTTATAGCCAAGAGGACAAAAAGAGACTCGAGGCTATGAGTAGATTCATTTCAAAGTATCTGGGCAGGGCAGTCCTTGATGTCAAAGCATGGACTAGGGACAGAATCTTGGCTATAGCCACCAAGATCTGTTCAGCTGGTGATTTCACCAAAGGACTGGTCGCTGAGGCCCTCTCAGAAGCCGGTGCTGGGAACAGGACACTGCCAGCAAAACAGACCAAACCATCTCTTATCTCTAGATTGCTAGCAGTGCCTGCCAACATTCCCACACCAACCACCCAAACACAACCCACAAAAACAACCCCTTCACCATCAAAACCCGCAGCCAATGATCCACCCTTGAAGAAGAAGAGAAGGGTGTTGAGGCTGCAAGAAGAAGAAGAAGAGGAGGATGAGGAGGATAGACTGCCCCTTTCAGCAGTCATCCCTCTACCCAAAGCCAAACCTCAAACCATCATTCCCACCTCACAGATGGACACTGTGAGGGTAAAATTAGAAGAAGAGGAGCAGCAAAGATTACATGATGAGGAAATGCTGAAAAGCATTGACAAATCATATGCTGCTTCTACTTCTATCATGAATATGAAGAAGGAGGCTCTGAGACTCTTCACTCTTAAGCAAACCTTTCAATATGATAAGGAAAGAGTGAGGACTTGGCCTGATCCTAGGGTGGCTCACAGGATAATCCAGAAAGATATGCCTGTGAGATACAAGAGCCAACTTAGGAGAGTTGTAGATGAAGTAATCTCTGTGGCTCTTGTAATACACCCTGGGAGATAGTAGAGGAGTTCGAGAGAGCCTATAAAACTAAGCAGCCACCTCAAAAAATGTTAGACAATAGGGTGGTGAGGAAGGGCTTAGTCTATAAGAGGCTTGAGAACTTCCATAGGGATGAGCTCAACTTGTTGTTAGAAGGAAGACACCCAGATGAATTTGCATACAGGCAAGTCACAACAGTTGAGCTCAAAAATGGAAAACAGGCCAAGTATGTCTCAGAGCTGTACGGCCGGGAGGGGTTATTCGAAGGTGCGGCTGAAGACTTAACTAAAGAAGAACAGATGACATTCCTTCAAGCCTACACCAGAGAATCCTACAGGCTTGTACGAGGGAGGTAGATCTAATGGATGGGACAATAGCTCTGTGTCCTATTCCCCAAAACAGAGCTCCCATCCATACTCAGCCAATCAAATCTTAGAGACTACCTCTCAGGCCAGTGTTTATCAGGGTCAACTTCTGATCTGATCTAAAAGGAAATAGACCAATCTTTATGCCAACAATAAGTGGGACAACAAATAATTAGAGGTTTTGGCTGTATTGGTTCAGGGGGAGTTTGTTGGACCAAAAGAACCAATGAGCCAAGATCATGAAAACCTCTAAGTCCCACATGTCATTACAACAACTGCTGAAGACTCCCATCAGCTGTTCTGACAAAGTCTGAAGAATCAAAGTCTGAAGAATCAAAGTCTGAAGATCAAAGATCTGAAGTACAACAGCTGAAGAATCTAAAGTGCTGAAGACAAGTACTGAAGTCTGAAGTACTGAAACATACAAGTACTGAAGACTTCAGGTACTGAAGACAAGTGCTGAAGATCAAAGTTGAAGAACTGAAGAACTGAAGATCATCTACTGATGCACAAAGTCTGAAGACAAAGACTGAAGATAACAGCTGATGACATCTACTGAAGTCATCAGCTGATACATCATCTGAAGCCCAAGTCTGAAGAACCAAGTGCTGAAGATTCAGAGTTTGTCACAACAGATGAAGAAGTCTTCTTCAGTTGTTGTGATGGTTTTTCATTTCAGTAGTTTATATTTAGTTTCAGTAGTTTGTACAACAGCTGAAGAGCTTGTTCTTCAGCTGTTATAGTTCAGTAGTTATAAACGACTGAAGAGCTTGTTCTTCAGTCGTTGTAGGCTTTTCAGTAGTTTCCTTTTCAGTACTTGTAATAGGTAGAACACTTTTGTAAGAAGATGTCAGCTGTTGACATCTTCAGTAGTTTTATGTTCTATCAGTTGTAAGTTTAATAATCGGTTGATGTCACTATCAAGTGACATCATCACCCATCGTTTTGCCGCTTATAAAAGGATGGTGAACCATGCTGTATTAGGTGCCGAAACGTGTTGAGTAATAGAAAATCTTTTTTCGTAGAACTTTTCTCTCTCTCTCTATGTTTGTACTTTTACATGCAAAATATTTTGTGTTCTTGCTTTAAGTGCTAATTTCGTGCTAAATCCGCTGCAAAAACAATCGAATTGATCAAACTAGAGGCTGAGATCCTGTCAAATGGTATCAGAGCAAGTTAATCATTGATCGATTTCACTATTGATCATTTGAAACTGCTCTTTTGATCTCTACGTTTGATCGAATTAGCAATTTGCAAGAATTAGCCATAGAGAGTGAGTTTCTGCTGTTTCTGGCCAAAATCTTAAGGTTCTCTGGTGGTTTAGAGCAACATTTGTTTTGCTTAAACTTGTTTTTGACTAAAACCTGAGATGACGACACCAACTAACGATCCTCACAACACTGGTTCCTCAACCAAGCCTCCGATGCTTGTGAGGAACGAGTATAACATATGGCAAAGACGTATGCTTCACCACTTGTCTGTCAACAGTGCTGGTTGTTGGAAGTCAGTGGTGCATGGACCATACAAGCCTATGGTGAGCGTCCCTGAATCTAATGAACAGGTTCCAAAGAAACCTGAACAATATTCGGACGAAGATCTCAAGCTGTTCGAAATTAATGCTAGAGCCCATGGAATTTTAGCCATGGCTATTCCTAACGAGATTTATTCAGGGCTCCTGCATCATGAGACTGCTCATGACCTATGGGTTGCTCTAAAGGAACAATTTAGAGGAACTGATTCGGTCTTAGCAAACAATAGGGAAATCCTCGCCCAATAATATTAGACATTCTCTTATAGAAAGGGTGAGACTCTGACCCAGCAGTTTGAGCGGTTCTCTTGTTTGATTTCTGAGCTGAAGATGGTCAAACAAGAGTACTCCAACAGCCAGATGAACAACAGGTTCCTCAGATCACTGCATGAGAGATGGGACACTTATACCATTGTCCTACGCTCCAGTGCAAATCTGGATACTCTATCTCTCACCCAACTTCATGGGAAACTACTCACATTTGAGCGAGAGATAGAGCGAAAGAGAAGCTGTCCACTTCTGGCAAGCTCGCTGATGACTTTGTTCAAGGAAATGCTGCCTTGATAAGTCAGGAGTCAGAATATGCTGCATCAGAAAGTTCTTATGATGAGCATATTGATTTCTCTACCAACTCAGAACAAGCTTTTGTTGGTGTTAGTAGTTCAGGAGGTAGTGGTGACAACTTGTGTTTTCTGATGGAGGACTTGAAGGGCATTCCAGATGATGATCTGGAAGAGATGGATATTTGAACCAAATGGCAATGATAAATATCCGATCTCAAAAGTTCTACAAGAGAACTGGTAGGAAATTCCCCGGACTCTCTGGCAAAGCCAAAGTTGGTTTTGACAAGAGCAAGTTGAGGTGTCACAAGTTCCAAAGGCTTGGACACTTTGCTAGAGAGTGTAGATCATCTGGATCTAACTCCTCTGCACCCTTTGTGACTTTTCCCAGTAATAGCTCACAGCACAGAGGGCAACATTCCTCTAGTTCTGGTCATCCATCACAAGCACAGGCACCACCTGCTTATTTTGTGCCTCAGGGTCATATGCCATATCCTTACCCTGTTACTATGTGCCTCAGCCTAGTCAAACTCAAGCACCCTCAGCTCAACCACCTCATGCTCTTCCTGTGCCTCAATCTTCCC
Source organism: Flaveria linearis (assembly GCA_024085815.1). Classification (NCBI taxonomy): domain Eukaryota; kingdom Viridiplantae; phylum Streptophyta; class Magnoliopsida; order Asterales; family Asteraceae; genus Flaveria; species Flaveria linearis. The sequence continues at coordinate 78,441,906 of CM044003.1, forward strand.
AATCTCATCATCACACACAACCTCAACAACACAGCTTCTTCACCCCAAGTGTTGTTGACTGGAGTAGTCTACCAGATGATCGATCTGGTCAGGAACAACTATTCTAAGATGCTGGTCAACATGGTGGTGATCATCCTTTTGGAAATCTTGCTCTGATGGCCCTTGATTCTGCTGAAGGGTCATCATCCAATGCCTCATTGTAGGTATCCACTGAGGCTAAAGCCAAGCTTTGTTCTGAATCTTGCATAGCAGCATTTGCTTTTATTAGAGAAGCAAATGTAGCTTTAATAGATAAAAATCTTGAGCTAGAGCACACTATTTCCAAAAGAAAAGCTGATTTTGAGGTGTTGCTCTAAAAGAGAAAAATGATGAGATTTACAAGCTTAAATGTCAAATCAAAGATGATAAAGCTAGGGAAAATGTACTTCTAGAGAAGTACAGAGACCTCAAGGAAACTCTTGCAACCACCCAAGTTGAGTGTGATCGATGGGTGCAATCATGCAAGGGTTTGAAATGTTTCTTAGTAAGCAATCAGCTTCCAATGTGAAGTTTGGCATTGGTTATAATCACACTGCTCCTCCTACAGATTTCACTTCAAGAGCAGAAGTTGAATCTGATGGGGAGAGCAATAACCAATCCTTTTCATCATGTGACCTACTATCTTCTGATTCAGCATCATCAGAGATAGAAGTTAGCATTAACTCATGCCAAAACCAATCAGCTGATGCCATAACAGCTGATGGTTCAAATGCTGTCTGTCACATGACCAAAAGGCTGATCAACTCAGGTGTTGTCACTAGAAGTACTGAAGGTACTGGAGAGCAAGTGACAACATCTGAAGTTCAAACCTCAACCACTGTTAGCACTAAAGAGAAGAAAACTAACAGTAGGAAAAGTTTGAAGACAGCTAAAGAGGATGCCAGGAAAGCAGGCACTAGGAAGAAAACTGCTAGTACTAATAGCAAACAGCTGAAGAACAAGTCTTCAGCAGTTTCATCCTCTTCAGCTGATGATCAGCATAAGATGAAGAAGAAGCCATGTTAGATATGTGGCTTGTTCAATCATCTTACTGATGATTGCTGGTACAAAAGGGGTTCCAAACTCAAACAGAAGGAGAAAATTAATGAGGACATCAATAAAATGAAGAATGAGTTTGAAACCAAGTTTGTACTAGCAACATCCAAGCCTGAAATCCCTAAGCCCAAAGCTAAATCTAAAAAGAAGGTAGGGGTTACTCAGGCAACAGCTGAGGTTGCTCAGAAAAAGATGGTACAACATAGGAATCCATCATCAGCAAACTCCAATGTGTCTGAAGAGCTGAAAGCTTTATCACAGAATCAGACACACTTGGTGATGATGGTTCAGCAACTAATGGGAAGAGTCAACCATTTAGATGTTCCTATGTTGAAACCACAGAAAAGGAAGTCCAAGTCAAAGGGTTCCTCTTCTGCACCATCTTCTTCACCTCAGGCTGTCACACATAACACACCTGTTAGTGCTACACCTGCAGCTGAGAACAGACCCAAAACCAAACAGGTTTGGGTCTCTAAGACTAACTAACATGTGGTTATGTTTGCAGGGTTCTTCAACATGCCAAAGAAGCATCTGGTATGTAGACAGTGGAGGATCTATGCACATGACAGGAAGCAGCTCCCTTCTTAATGACTACTCTCAAGGAAAGAAGGGATTTGTCTCCTTTGGCAATGATGCAAAGGGTTACATCATCGGAAAAGGCTTTGTTTCCAATGGGGAAATAAGGTTTGATGATGTTAACCATGTGGAGAATCTCAAGTACAACCTCTTGAGTATCAGTCACATGTGTGACAAAGGCCATGTTGCCCTTTTCACAAGCCAGAACTGTCGGATTCTGTCATCCAAAGTTCTGAGTTTGATTGACAAGGTGTTGGATGAACACACTCTCCTGAAGGCCAACAGGACAGGAAGAGTGTATGCCTTAGATCTTTCCAAAAAGATAGATCTAAAGGCCATCCTTGCCTATTCTCCAAGGCCTCTCCTCAAGAGTCTACACTATGGCATAGAAGGCTGGGTCATGTTAATTTCAAGAACATGAATCAGCTGATAAGCCATGGTTTAGTAAGAGGATTGCCTCTGAAGGAGTTCAAGTGTGAAGATGACTGCACTGCTTGCTTGAAAGGAAAACAACACAAAGTTTCATTCCCTTCAATAGAAGAACCAAAGTCCACTGCCTGCTTGCAGCTCCTGCACATGGATCTCTTGGTCCTGTCAGAGTGATGAGCATGCCAAAGAAGAAATACTGCCTGGTAATTGTGGATGATTATTCCAGGTTTGTATGGACTTTCTTCTTGCACTCCAAGGATGAAGCAGCCAAGACTATCATGAACTTTATGTTACTTGTAGAAAAGCAGTATTCCCTACAGGTTAAGTGTGTGAGAAGTGACAATGGAACAGAGTTTAGAAACCACACACTTGATGACTTCTACCTGTTCAAGGGAATTAGAAGGCAGTTTAGTATTCCTAGAACTCCTGAGCAGAATGGAGTGGTAGAGAGAAAGAACAGGACTCTCATTGAAGCAGCAAGGTCAATGTTGGCTGACTCAGGGTTGCCACTGACCTTTTGGGCTGAAGCTGTCAATACAGCTTGTTATGTACAGAATAGAGATTTAGTGAATAAGAGGGTGATGAAGACTCCTTATGAAGTTCTTCATCATTTGGCTCCTCTGATTTCGTTCTTTAGAGCCTTTGGGTGTCCATGTTTCATTCTCAACACTAGCAACCCACTCCAGAAGTTTGCTAGTAAGGTGGATGCAGGGTATTTTGTTGGTTATTCATCAACTTGCAAGGCATACAGAGTCTTCAAATGTAGGACAAAGATAGTTGAAGAAACTCTGCATGTTAAGTTCAATGAATCTCTAAAGGACAAGATTCCACAAAACCCTGTGGAGTTGTTTGATCTGGACATACTGCAATATGTTCCTTCTCAACCTCCAACTGTTGAGCCTGTCAACAGATCTCCACCTGGTGGTACTGATGATGATGCAGTCAGTACTCACCTCTTCAGGTTTAGTGACAATCTGCCTGAGTCCACTGAACCTGATGCTCCTGTAGCCTCAGCAGCTCCATCCACTACAAATGCTGATGAGATTTCTGCTTGCTCTACTTTGTTTGAGCTGCCATCTTCTACATGGTTTCAGGAATCTCTATCACCATCTGTTGCTGCTGATAGGTCTACTAACACTTGCACAGATATTATAGTCTATCAAGAGCTCAAGAATCACCCCACATCTCAAATCATTGGTGATATCAATGCTGGAGTTTCAACCAGGAATCAATTGTCCAACTTCTGCTTCTATGCTCTCTTCATCAGTCAGCAAGAGCCCAGAACTATCATGTTGCTTTAAGAGACAATGGATGGGTGGAAGCTATGCAGCTTGAGCTTCTTCAGTTCAAGAAACAGCAAGTGTGGGAGCTTGTTCCATTAGCCAAAGGTAAGTGTACTATAGGCACCAAGTGGGTATTTAGGAACAAAACAGATGAGAAGGGCCAAATTGTCAAGAACAAGGCCAGGCTGGTTGTTTAAGGGTTTGCACAAGAGGAAGGCATCGATTATGATGAGACCTTTGCTCCTGTGGCCAGACAGGAAGCAATCAGACTATTCTTAGCTTATTGTCACGGAGTGATTTCTTCAACTCTCGTGCGGCACTTAGATTTGATCTAAGTTCAGCCTTTGTGACCCAAACGATGTAAGTAACAATGCGGAAGCGTTTGCAAGCGAGTAATACAAACCCACTTTGTATTGCTTACAAGGATGATACAAGAGTGTTTTACAAGTATTACACAAGACTTGTAGGTGTTTTTGGGTGATTACAAATGATCCTACCATCACCTATTTATACTTGTTCATGTATCTAGATCATTCTTGATCTAGAGTGTTCCAAAACTATAATATTTACAAGATATTCTCATGGATCTTTGAAGGTCTTTCTAGAGCATTCTTGGCAGCCACCTCCTAGATATTTCTAGGGAGTTATCTTGATTACTCTTGATGTTTCAAGGCTGATCTAGATGCTTCCTTGTGTTCCTTCCAAGTCCATAACGTTTTAGGTTGTTCCGGAGACTTCCGGACAGCTCTGAGTGCATCTTTATGATTCTGGAAACTTCCAGAATCCGAGTAACGTGCCTTTGCAAGTTGTTCATTATTTCCATGTTCACAAACCGAAGTCCTTTTGCCTCCGCGCTCGTGATGTTGCCCTTGTGCTCCGTCGGGCAGGACTTAGCCATTTTTAACGGTTTCCCTTCATGTGCCGTTAAAGCATTCATACTTGTAGTTGCATTGCCCCGAGACGAACCTCCTTGTCTTCGTGGGATGCATCATTATTTCTAGCCACCATGGCTTGCAGACTTTGTTTCTTCGGGCAGTCCCGAGCGTTACGCGATCCATCGCATATAAAACAGGACTTTGGAGGACGTCTTTCATTGTCATATCGTGGTGGTTTTCTTGTTTCCACCTTCCGGTCGTGATTGGGCTTTACTCCCCCACCTTTCTCGTCGTCACTTTCCTCATTCATGGGCCTATATGGTCGTTTTTCCTATGATCGATCAAGCTTTCAGCTATCGCAATGGCTGAAGCAAGATCTTGAACATTTCTTCGTTCTAATTCTATCTTGGCCCATGATTGTAATCCATCGAGGAAGTAGAAAAGGAAGTCTTTATCCGATAAATCCGGTATCTCGAGGACAAGTGTTGTAAACTCTTTAACATAGTCCTTGATTGTCCCGGTTTGTTTGAGCTTACGAAGTCGACTTCTTGCTTCGTGCTCAGCATTTACCGGATAAAATTGTCTTTTGAGTTCTTGGATGAACTCAGCCCAAGTTTTAATTATGCACGTACCTCGTTCGATGTCCATGCTTCGACGTCTCCACCATAGTGCAGCTGTATCCTTGAGATACATAGTGGCTGTCTTGATTTTGGTGGCGTCGTCCAGGATTTGAACTCCTCCTAGGTACTGCTCCATTTCCCAGATAAAGTCATCGACCGCCCGAGCTTCTCGTTTGCCCAAAAACGGTGATGGTTTGGGAATTTCAACTCTCGATGTAAAGTTCACGACGTTACCTCCAGTCGTGACCATTGTCTTGTTGCAATCAACTACCTTTGCTTCCAAGCCGAGTAAACTTCGATGCATGCGCTTGACAGCTCATCCATGTCCTTTTGTAGCTTGGTAGTAACATCTTTGATTGCATCTTTGATCATCAGCTTTACTTCATCTCGAAATAACTCCATAGCAGCCTTGAGTCCTTCTCGAAGTTCACTGAAATCTTCCTCCAAAGCATCCAATCGTTGGAAACACAAGTCTACTTGAGTCCTATCTCAACAAGACCTGTCTCCATGTCACCGACTCATTTATCCAAGGTACGATCCTTGGAAGTACCTCGATCCTTCTTTGATCCTTTTGGGATTCGTCTTGTCCTCGTTTGTCTTCCATGGTTACGAGTTTGGTTGTTTCGGTTGCCATTCCCAAATGAACCGGCCTGGCTCTGATACCACTTGTCACGGAGTGATTTCTTCAACTCTCGTGCGGCACTTAGATTTGATCTAAGTTCAGCCTTTGTGACCCAAACGATGTAAGTAACAATGCGGAAGCGTTTGCAAGCGAGTAGCAAAACCAACTTTGTATTGCTTACAAGGATGATACAAGAGTGTTTTACAAGTATTACACAAGACTTGTAGGTGTTTTTGGGTGATTACAAATGATCCTACCATCACCTATTTATACTTGTTCATGTATCTAGATCATTCTTGATCTAGAGTGTTCCAAAACTATAATATTTACAAGATATTCTCATGGATCTTTGAAGGTCTTTCTAGAGCATTCTTGGCAGCCCACCTCCTAGATATTTCTAGGGAGTTATCTTGATTACTCTTGATGTTTCAAGGCTGATCTAGATGCTTCCTTGTGTTCCTTCCAAGTCCATAACGTTTTAGGTTGTTCCGGAGACTTCCGGACAGCTCTGAGTGCATCTTTATGATTCTGGAAACTTCCAGAATCGAGTAACGTGACTTGAATTTAGGCGGGTCGTGACATTATGCTGCCTTTCACAGTCTTAAGGTTTATCAGATGGATGTCAAAAGTGCCTTCTTATATGGAAAAATAAAAGAAGAAGTTTATATGTGTCAACACCAGGCTTGAGGACAATAAACATCCTGATTGGGTGTACAAGCTTGATAAGGCTCTTTATGGTCTGAAGCAAGCTCCTAGAGCTTGGTATGAGACACTATCAACTTTTCTTTTAGAGAATAAGTTCACTAGAGGCACCATTGATAAACCTTATTCATCAAGACTGTGGGACAACATAAGCTCCTTGTTCAAATTATGTAGATGACATCATCTTTGCATCCTCTGATCCAAAGTTGTGTGATGAATTACAAAGCTCATGAAGCTAAGGTTTGAAATGAGTGCTATGGGAGAATTACAGTTCTTTCTAGGTTTGCAAATCAAACAACAGGATGATGGAATCTTCATCCATCAGTCCAAATATACCAAAGAGTTGTTGAATAAGTTTGATTTACAAACCTGTAAGCCTGTTCTACTCCCATGAGCAGCATCACACAACTAGATGTAGATCAGAAAGGTAAAGCGGTTGATGAAACCCTTTACAGATGTATGATTGGGTCCTTGATGTACCTTATAGCTTCTAGGCCAGACATCATGTTTGCAACATGTGCTGTGCTAGATTTCAGGCTGCACCTAAAGAATCCCATTTGAATGAAGTCAAAAGGATCTTTAGATATCTGCAAGGTACTCAATCACTAGGTCTTTGGTATTCAACTGGGCATTCTTGCAAATTAGTTGCTTTCTCTGATAGTGACTATGCAGGATACAAAGTCACCAGAAAATCCACTTCTGGTGGTTGCCAATTCCTAGGCAATTGTTAGTTTCTTGGCAGAGTAAGAAACAAACATCAATTGCTACATCCACTGCTGAAGCTGAGTACATTGCTGCTGCAAGTTGTACCTCTCAGATACTCTGGCTTCAGAACCAACTTCTGGATTATGGCATTACTGAGACTAAGACTCCATTACTAATGGATAGTGCTTCAGCTCTTTGTATTGTTAAAAATCCAGTCCAGCACTCTAGGACCAAACATATAGAGATCAGACATCATTTTATCAGGGATTGCTATGAAAAAGGTCTGATTGATCCTAAGTTTGTGCCTAGTGCTGATGAGCTTGCAGACATTTTTACTAAGCCTTTAGATAGTGCTACATTCCAAAATTTGGTACTAAGGCTTGGTATGCTGCAGCTAGAATAATTTGACCAATGCTGATGCTCTTACTTCACAATACTGATGAGCAAAGGTCAGATATAAGTACTGATGAGTAATCTAGTCTTCAGCTCTTTCACAACTACTGAAGACTAAAATGCTTCAAAGTACTGATGTATATTATTTGTTGAAAACAACTATTGTAGTGAGGTGGATTACAACTACTGATGTATGATTTTCAAACAAATAAGTACTGAAGAACAAATTTTGCTCACAAATACTGATGTGTAATCTTACACAAGTATTGAAGACAAATTTGTTCACCAGCTCTAAAGAATATTTCATCAGCACTTGTGAACATCTGATCACAAGAGCTGAAGGCATAAATATTCACAAGAGCTGAAGGGTCAAAAACATCTGAAAATCAGCCAAAGAGCTGATGAGTAAGTGTAGAGGCTAGCATGAAACAACTGATTTGACGAAAACAGCTGATGAGTAATTTCTCATCAGCTGATGCCAACAGCTGTTGTTTCATACCCAAACAACTGAAGGACAAAACCATGTCTTCAGTAGTTTCACAACTACTGATGACTAACACCAAGTCCTCAGTTGTTTACAACAACTGAAGCAATACCATGTCTTCAGTAGTTCACAACTACTGATATCAGTAGTTACAACTACTGAAGACTAACACCAAGTCTTCAGTTGTTACAACGTCTGAAGATGAAAAACTAGGTCTTCAATAGTTTATAACTACTGAAGACTAACAACAAGTCATCAGCCGTTTACAACATCTGAAGGACAAAACCAAGGTTTCAGTAGTTTCAACTACTTAAGACTAACACCAAGTCCTCAGATGTTCTAACCACTGAAGGTTAAAACCACGTCATCAGTAGTTTCAACAACTGATAACTAACACCAAAACCTTCAGTAGTTTTCTTTCAGCCTTTGCCCTACCCTATAAATACCCAACCTTCAGAGCATTTACTCTTCACTTGACCTAACTTTTCAAAACCTCTAAACCTCCCATACACCATTAATGGCGACCATGCAACTCAAACCTCGACACAACTGTGTCCCTCATCTCACCAAATCGCCATTATGGCCAAAATTTCACCATGCCGTCGATCTTATGAACGACTCATCTTACCAAACGGCATTTCTTTTGAACCCCACCATCTACACCGACTCCCTGACGGAGTTCTGGACAAATATCACCGTCCAAACGGAGAGCAAGATGGCGAGGTCTCTCTCCGGTCCTCCGTCAACAACCACCCAGTGGTTATCACTCCAGATGCTATTCGCCAAACCCTAAAGCTGGAGGATGCCACCTACCAACCTCTTACCCCAAAGGCGCCCTTGATCTATCCTTCACAGCCAACGACTATCAGGGCGACCTACCACCACCTTGTTGAAGAAACACTTCCCAGACCCTCAACGTCTAATTTTTCATATGGTGAACGTGTGTCTGGCCCCCAAAACCTCTTCATGGGACCAGATGTCAACAAGGTGGCAACAGGTATTATTTCTATCCTTGAAAAACAACCTTTGAACTTAACTATATTATATTTTTGGAAATCAAGGATATGGCCACAAAACCAATTCTAACCGTTGGATCTTGTATCCTCGGTTTATAATGGCCATAATAGAGGACCAGCTTCAAGCTGAGGGACTTGTTGGCACTGGGGTCCCTGCCATGGCTGTTCTAGCCGAGGTATACTCCAGGCACAACACCGACCACACACTAAAACAGGCTGGCCGGCTGCGAAAACCCACGCAGCAGGAACCACAGCCTCCACCTCCAATCCAAAGTCCCCACCAAACCAAAAACCAAAAAGAAGCCTAAAAAGGCTACTCAGGGAAATGAGTCCCCTGAGGATGCCCCTGCAACACAAGGTAGGATGTGGCTGCTGGTTCGATTCTCCCAGCAGCTACCACGACTCCACCCACCACAACCGCACAGGCTTCCTCTCAACAGGAGCCTGATGCAACCACTTCTAGGGCAGCCACACTTCTAGGGTCTATCTCACTTGAGAAGACTGCCATTGAAACGCACAGTCCTCCCCATGTGTACTCTGCTTCAAGCCCATCTCCCACTGAAACCGCCCAACAAAGCCCTACACTAATAATAGACAAAGTGTTGACTCACCTGAGCACTCCACCCTCTCCCCAGAAACTAATTACAACTGGGGAGACTCCAACCGAAGAGAGGGTGGACACAAGTGCCGGTGGGAGCCCCCAATACAGAGAATCACATGTCCAATCTCCTAGTGTGGCTAGGGAGATAGGACATTCTGGTGAGGCTGCCACTTCCTCTGCATCAACATCTGAGCAGGGTGAAGCTGGTAACATCAATAAGACCTCACCAGAGGCAACTGCCGATGATGGATCCAATCCGGAGGCTGGAAGTCCCCAGTACCAATACCAAGGGGCATATGCTACTTCTGAGCCACACTCAGAGCATGTATATCCTGACATAGTCAGGAGGTCAGGTGATTCAGTTCACACTGATGATGACCTGAGCTTCTTCTTTGATGTAGTAGCTCAAAATACTATCTTAGAAGATGAGATAAGCAGACTCAAAGAGGTGCTTGCTCAAATGACTCAAGATAGAAGTCCATCTGCCACCACAAACCCATAGATGGCACCTTCACCGAAGGTCTCATAACACTGAGCCACTCCCACAAACTCGGCCACCTACCCCTGCTTCTGGCTCTAGCTCTAGGGAACAGAACCCCCTGAGCAGCTAGATGCTATCCTCCAGAAATCCCTTCCTCTCATCACACCCATAATAACAGATATTGTCATAAAAACCATTGATGAGAGGCTTCCCACTCATATCCAACCTGGTGGAGGTTGCTGTAGCCAAGGCGCTTGCTGATAGTCAAACCCCAACCAATGCACCCAAAAATGGGGAGACATCAGTGCAAGCTAAGAGGAAGAGGGGAGAGGAGGAGTTGGAAGTAGAAAGGGAGGAGGTAGTTGAGAGGGAGAAGGCTAAGGAGAGTGTTAGGGTGAAGGAAAAAGGGAAAAGGGAGGAGAGAGCTGATATAGAAGTGGCTGGAATCCATAAGGATTTCAGTGTCACTTATCAAAAGAAAAAGAGAGAGAAGGAGGGAGAGAAGACTGACTTGATCTAGCAGCCCTTGTCAAGGAGGCTGATGCTGAACAAAGCAGATCAATGGACTCTGTCATTGATCAGCTGTTCAGGCAAGGCTTTGACATGGACACTGCCATGCTAGATCAGGAGATCAGAAAGATGGAAATGAGAGAAATTGAATACCGATGGTATACTTATAGCCAAGAGGACAAAAAGAGACTCGAGGCTATGAGTAGATTCATTTCAAAGTATCTGGGCAGGGCAGTCCTTGATGTCAAAGCATGGAGCAGGGACAGAATCTTGGCTATAGCCACCAAGATCTGTTCAGCTGGTGATTTCACCAAAGGACTGGTCGCTGAGGCCCTCTCAGAAGCCGGTGGTGGGAACAGGACACTGCCAGCAAAACAGACCAAACCATCTCTTATCTCTAGATTGCTAGCAGTGCCTGCCAACATTCCCACACCAACCACCCAAACACAACCCACAAAAACAACCCCTTCACCATCAAAACCCGCAGCCAATGATCCACCCTTGAAGAAGAAGAGAAGGGTGTTGAGGCTGCAAGAAGAAGAAGAAGAGGAGGATGAGGAGGATAGACTGCCCCTTTCAGCAGTCATCCTCTACCCAAAGCCAAACCTCAAACCATCACTCCCACCTCACAAATGGACACTGTGAGGGTAAAATTAGAAGAAGAGGAGCAGCAAAGATTACACGATGAGGAAATGCTGAAAAGCATTGACAAATCATATGTTGCTTCTACTTCTATCATGAATATGAAGAAGGAGGCTCTGAGACTCTTCACTCTTAAGCAAACCTTTCAATATGATAAGGAAAGAGTGAGGACTTGGCCTGATCCTAGGGTGGCTCACAGGATAATCCAGAAAGATATGCCTGTGAGATACAAGAGCCAACTTAAGAGAGTTGTAGATGAAGTAATCTTTGTGGCTCTTGTAATAACACCCTGGGAGATAGTAGAGGAGTTCGAGAGAGCCTATAAAACTAAGCAGCCACCTCAAAAAATGTTAGACAATAGGGTGGTGAGGAAGGGCTTAGTCTATAAGAGGCTTGAGAACTTCCATAGGGATGAGCTCAACTTGTTGTTAGAAGGAAGACACCCAGATGAATTTGCATACAGGCAAGTCACAACAGTTGAGCTCAAAAATGGAAAACAGGCCAAGTATGTCTCAGAGCTGTACGGCCGGGAGGGGTTATTCGAAGGTGCGGCTGAAGACTTAACTAAAGAAGAACAGATGACATTCCTTCAAGCCTACACCAGAGAATCCTACAGGCTTGTACGAGGGAGGTAGATCTAATGGATGGGACAACAGCTGTGTGTCCAATTCCCCAAAACAGAGCTCCCATCCATACTCAGCCAATCAAATCTTAGAGACTACCTCTCAGGCCAGTGTTTATCAGGGTTAACTTCTGATCTGATCTAGAAGGAAATAGACCAATCTTTATGCCAACAATAAGTGGGACAACAAATAATTAGAGGTTTTGGCTGCATTGGTTCAGGGGGAGTTTGTTGGACCAAAAGAACCAATGAGCCAAGATCAGGAAAACCTCTAAGTCCCACATGTCATTACAACAACTGCTGAAGACTCCCATCAGCTGTTCTGACAAAGTCTGAAGAATCAAAGTCTGAAGATCAAAGATCTGAAGTACAACAGCTGAAGAATCTAAAGTGCTGAAGACAAGTACTGAAGTCTGAAGTACTGAAACATACAAGTACTGAAGACTTCAAGTACTGAAGACAAGTGCTGAAGATCAAAGTTGAAGAACTGAAGAACTGAAGATCATCTACTGATGCACAAAGTCTGAAGACAAAGACTGAAGATAACAACTGATGATATCTACTGAAGTCATCAGCTGATACATCATCTGAAGCCCAAGTCTGAAGAACCAAGTGCTGAAGATTCAGAGTTTGTCACAACAGATGAAGAAGTCTTCTTCAGTTGTTGTGATGGTTTTTCATTTCAGTAGTTTTATATTTAGTTTCAGTAGTTTGTACAACAGCTGAAGAGCTTGTTCTTCAGCTGTTATAGTTCAGTAGTTATAAACGACTGAAGAGCTTGTTCTTCGGTCGTTGTAGGCTTTTCAGTAGTTTCCTTTTCAGTACTTGTAATAGGTAGAACACTTTTGTAAGAAGATGTCAGCTGTTGACATCTTCAGTAGTTTTATGTTCTATCAGTTGTAAGTTTAATAATCGGTTGATGTCACTGTCAGTGACATCATCACCATCCTTTTGCCGCCTATAAAAGGATGGTGAACCATGCTGTATTAGGTGCCGAAACGTGTTGAGTAATAGAAAATCTTCTTTTTCGCAGAACTTTTCTCTCTCTCTATGTTTGTACTTTTACATGCAAAATATTTTGTGTTCTTGCTTTAAGTGCTAATTTCGTGCTAAATCCGCTGCAAAAACAATCTGATTGATCAAACTAGATGCTGAGATCCTGTCATATTACATTACATTTTATTACATTACATTACATTACATTACGGTAATGTAATAATCCAATCTAACTAATACAATGTTATATTTACATTAATAAAAGTGAACTATATTGTTAATAAATTTACCTACAGTAATAAATGTAATAAAATTAGAAAACCTATAAAAAATAATTACATTTCAAATAGTTAATTTTAGTCAAAAGGATAAACAAATTATGTCACTTTAACTTTGCCGTAAAAATACATAATAAAAAAAGGATAAAACTCAAACAAAATAATCAAGCAATTTAAACTTATTTAGCTGCTGCAACATGATTTGTGTAAGAGAAAAGACACATCAAAGTCCATATCGTAAACCTTCTAAATTTGTATCTCCTTATAATCTGGATCTAGATTGTAAACAAGAAAACCAACACAAAAACCCCAAATCTTTTAGATCTAATACGAACATAATGTTCCAATCAACACCCATTTGCTTACCGAAGCTTGTGCTCATGGATCTACAACCATCGTCTCCATCACGTGACTAGGGAGGTGTGTGTTCCGGGTGAAAACAGGTTGTCTGGTGGTGTTTGATATGCAAAAGGGAGGTGTTGAACGATTCCATTTTTGTTGATTTTTCATTCTTCATCTTTGATTCTTTTGTTAGATTTTGATTCATGGGGGATTTTCAACATTGAATAGAGAGAGATGAGATGTTAATCAGATTTTTTAAGGATTTGAGAAAGAGAGAGAAAGAATGAAGATAATATAAGAGAGAGAAAATGATTTAAAAAATAATAGAAGTACACTGATATTGACATTGGTACATCTAATAGAGTTGGTGAAATAGAGTTGACAAAGTACATAAAAGTACCGACGCAAAAGCAAGACATTCAAATGGTGGTTGTGTGTAATTGACGAAAATACCCCTCAAAGTAGTCTTCAATGTTGCTGATGTGTCACATTCTTATTGGATGTATAGGGTTAAAGGGTTCTCACATTAATTGAGGGTTAACTCTTGAACCCAATCCTATATATATATATATATATATATAATATATATATATATATATATATTATATATATATTATATATATATATATATATATATATATATATGCACCTAGGTGGTGTGTGTGTTCCTCCTGCCGCACGTATGTATCATTGTGTGTATGATTCCATGTTTTTAATGTGTGTTCTTTGTGCCATTTATGGATGATTACGTATGATATGCGGTGTACATTCATAAGTGATTTGCATGTATGAAGGTGAGTATGCGATATGCATGTGTACGTGGGTGATCTGGGATGTAGATGTTCTAGTGTGAATTTCTTTTAGCCAAGTGTGTGTGTGGTGCGACTTTTGCATAGGTGTGGTGCTTGTATGGCAGTGTGTGTGTGTTTACTTTGCATATGTGCGTGGTCAATCGGCTGCGTTATGTATATATATTACGTTATGCATGTGGACTTTTGGTAAGGATGTGAATGTGTGATGGCATTATATGTGTTGAGCATAGATATAGATATATTTGAATATATGTGCATAATGGAAGTATGTATACTTACGAGTGTATATATATGCTTGTTGGTGGTGCCTGTTCTCCAAGAGTTGTTAGTTGGGTGGGTCCTTAAATAAAATAATAATAATAACAAAAAGGATATTGCATGCATTTATAATATGGCTCCTGCTGATGTATGGTTGAATGTAATATGTTTTATATGTGTGGAGTTATGTGACATGTATGGGAGTGTATATATGTGCATCTCATAAATGTGTGTTTTATTTACGTTACAAAATATGTATGGATAATATATTATGTATGGATGTCTATAATATATTATATGTGAGTGTGTGAATGTATAGTTGTATAAATTACCATAAGAGTGTTATGTTTGTTCGTTCTGCATTAATATAAGTGGGTTATGCATTAATGAACGTATATGGTTTTATTATATAACAACATAACATAACATAACATACCCAGTAAGTCCCACTCAAGAGCAGGGTCTGGGAGGGGTAGGTGCCGGCGAGTCTTCCTCTATCTAGTGAGATAGAGAGACTGCTTCCGAAGAGACCCCCGACTCGGTAACGAAAACCAATAACAGTCGCAATCGCAAACATAAAGTAAGTCAGACAACACACAGGTATAAGTCACTTAATACATAGAAAGCGTGCACATCAAATAAGCCGATAGAATCACGTATAAGGGCAGAAATAGGAAGATAGGTGGGACGCAACAGATCTACGTCTACCCTTCCTGCCTAAGATCTACGTCTACCCTTCCTACCCACCGGTCCCGCTAGAAGTCCTTAATTTAATTCTACATCTCCACTCACTCCAATCCTCGATTATGTGCTCAGAGAGGTGCAAGTCTACCATATCTCGCCTAATTATTTCGTCCCAAGTCAACTTAGGTCGACCTTTATTCCTCCTACCCTCTACGGTGATGTTCTCTACTGCTCTAACGGGTGCTACCATCGACCTTTGCTTCACGTGGCCAAACCATCTTAATCTTCCCTCTCTTATCTTCTCTGTGATACACGCCACCTCCAGCCTCCGTCGAATCACGTCGTTTCTTATTCGATCTAATCTGGTGTGTCCACACATCCATCTGAGCATATGCATTTTCGCGACCTCTATTTGTCTCTGGTGCGATTTCTTTATGGCCCAACAATCTGTTTCGTATAACATTGCTGGACGTACTGCCACTCTGTAAAGTTTTCCCTTTAATTTTTCTGGGAACCTCTTATCACACAGGATCCCTGATGCTGCTCTCCATTTGCACCATCCTGATTGCACACGGTGAGATACATCGCTGTGTATCTCTCCGTCCTCCTGTACGTACGAGCCCAGGTATTTGAACGTAGACGTCTGTGATACCGTCATAAAGTTTGAAATTAAAATGTATGACGAGTACTTTTATTATATAAAGTCTTGAAATTAAAATGTATGACGAGTACTTTTATACATGATCTGGTATTAGTGAGAATAATTGGGTTTGTGCCATAAAGTTGAATTGGTATATACTTGTGCTTGATTTTGAATGGAAATATCGATAACCGCCACCGTACCCGAGTCGCGAAACGCGGAACCGTACAATTCTTACATTCACAATTAATAATTGATATTAATTATATATTAACTGAAATCCAGGTTAATCGGAAACACTAATCATTTGTGCTTTCGTTCACTTGTTGTTGTGCATTCAAGTTGAGTTTTCACCCTCACTTTACTTGTATTCTTTGGGGAAGAAACATGTGTTCTAAATAGTTTTTATTTGATCATTATTACTGTAATATCACTTGCTTACTAGTGTTATACCAAATTAAGTCCTCATTCTCAAACCGTTAATTTATGTATTTTAGCGAGGTAATTCTTAGTAGATCTACTGGGTTTGACAAACTCCACCAGGGCTAGTCGCGCTAGCACGACTACACGTACGGCTGTTTAATTGACCTAATTTCTGTTGCTGTTGTCTGGTAACCACAGTCGAGGCCTTCATTTACATTGTCAGCTTCGGTTACGAACTTCATACACTTAGGTGCTGTTTGTTTCTGAAGAGGTAAAACGTCTGCAGTCTGCAGACCACATCTGCAGACATCTGCAGCAGAAGAGGTGGACCAAATGTCTGCAGTCTGCAAGAAAAAGACTGTTTGTTTTGTTTAACATCTGCAGAATGCTGAAATATTCTGTAAGGCCTCGTGACTGGACCACCGGAGGGCTGCTAGGGCTCGCGGTGGCCGGAGGTGGCTGCGGTGGCTGGAGGTGGCTGCGGTGGTCCGGCAGGAGGGTGCGGTGGGGGCGGCCGGTGGGGGAGGTGGGGCGGCCGGTGGGGGAGGTGGGGGAGGTGGGGGAGGTGGGGTAGGTGGGGGAGGTGAGAAGAGGTTAGAAGACCTCAGAAGTGGTAAGTCCACCTCTTCTCCACGCAGACGTCAGGAAGACGTTTTTTAATGAAACGTCTACCAAAAATCAAACAGTCTGCGCACTCAAAACCTCTTCCCGCGTCTGCGTGCGCGCAGATGAAGAGGTGGGGAAGAGCTTTTGAAGAAAATCAAACAACACCTTAGTAACTTGTTAAGTGGGCTTGATATCTACTAATATTACTTTGTTTAATATATCTGCTTTCTATTATGTACTGTTTTATCAAAACTTGTGAACTCACCAACCTTGGGTTGACACCTTAGCATGTTTCTTTCAGATTCTTAAGGTGCGCACGGTTAGGAGCATCTCACTAATGCATTCATCATCGTTGGGTCTAATTAACAATTTACAAATTTCTATAAATTTTACTTTATTTGGCTTGCGCGTGTTTGCGCTATTTGATTTACAAATATTTACGCTTCCGCAATTACTTTCATGTTAACGTATTTAACTCTGTTTTATGGAAATTTTAATGTTAATGAGCAATTATGTTTTGTAACTGGTGTGTCATTTGGTATAACTTGTTGCTGAGATCCTGGTATGTCACACGCCTAATGGTAATACCTCACTTGTGGAAATGGAGGGTGTGACAGATTGGCATCAGAGCCAGTGGTTATAGCGATCTAAAATAAATTTACATTTCATTTGCATTGCATTTAGACTATAGCCTCATTCCTTAGTTACACACATATAGACACGTTTAGCTTCACTAGTTGTTCTTGCCTGTTTGCTTTACGTGCTGGATTGCTTGATGTTGCTCATTCGTGTGAGCGGTTCTTTGCAGGAATGTCCTCATCTTCGTATGTACCTTCTTCTTCTTCCCGAGGAACATTGACAAAGTCATTAACCATAAACAATATATTTGAGAAATAGGTGGTTGCTAATCAATTTTTTACCAAATCAATGGATATTGACAACATCTTTGAGAGTTGAAGGCTTCACCTGACCTAGAAACTAGATCATGGGTTCTACGATGCATGAGAAGTATGAAAAGTATTGGCGGAAGGATAAAAAATTTAATAAATTTTATATTTTACGACTATACTAGATCCTCGTTTAAAAGTTCGTGTCATCGTATACGGATATAGTAGTATTTTTACAGCTGAAAAAAGGAGGATTAGACATGACATGATATTAAAAAGGAGGATGAAGCAATATAAGATACTATTTGACCAATATAAATAACTTATGAAATTATAAGTTTAAATAAGGTTACACAAAGAAATATTGAAACTTCTTCATATGATGACAATAGCTTTTTATCAAACTTTAAATAAGATTGTGGTTTACGGTGATCAACTTATTTCATTAATCCAAAAATTTATCAATCTTAAATCAAAGTTGACAAAGATATATTCTTAATTCAACCATCTAATCAGTGTATTCATTACCAAAATGATTCGACAAACCTACCAAAATCACCAATTCTAACCATCCTCACGATAGAAACTAGAAAGAACAAAAACAAAGCAAGAAAGCACATAAGTAAACCCAAAATTACCAATTCTATAAAAAAATTTGTGAATAGTTTCATTGACGCATATTCACAAACACCTGACGTGCGTCTTCTGATCCAACTCATAAAAGTCTAAGTCATCTGTGAAAGTAAACTTAAGCCAACACCCCCTATGAAGTCAATGTAGATAAAAGAAAAACATGCTTTGACAGGGTTCAGCTTACAATCTTTAAAGCTTACACTTGTGAGGTTAAACAGTAAGTTGAAGTACACGAACCTGCAACAACGAATTTCCCCCAAAAATAGAACCGTCTTATTGTTGTTTGTCCACTTAGACAACCATTATACACTGAAAAGTTTAAGAAATTATAGAAGAATAAGAAGATTAATAACAAACAAAATGCTACCTAACCGGACAAAATTTAAAATATAAACAAAGAATAACATTCAAGTTACAATTTTCAAATAAGTAGACAACCAGCATGTCAAACTCTGTTCGATTGTGTACACTGGCATCAAGATACAAGCTTGATTAATTTCCAAACGCTCGAATCAGCCACAAAAAGAATTCAATCCTTCAACAAGCAGCAAATCACACAAAAAGGATGATTTATATGTTATGATACAACTAGAATACATCACCATGTTGTTGTTGATCGAGAGGGTTGTAGCAGGAAGGTTGCTCATCGGTTCTTGGTAACGTACCGATCATCCACCTTACCGAAACCGATTTACCTATTACCCGATACCTGTATTTATAGAAGGTAAAAGGGAGTACCTGGTGCTGCAAAGAGCTCCCGCGTTTTCGCAGGGTCCAGGGAGGGTCCGTCCCATTTAAGGGAAGATGTACGCGGTCTTTCCCCCACATTTTGTGGGGAGGCCGTTTCCACGGATCGAACCTGAGACCTTCGGTCCCTTAGGAACAACTTTTACCACTGCGCCAAGGCTCGCCCTCTATTTATAGAAGGTACTCGGTTCTAATTTTCATCCCTTTCGGGGATCGGAATCGGGTTCGGGTTCGGTATTACCCACATCCGGGAAACCCGCCTTGAACAACCCTAGTTGCTGCCTTTTACCGCTGAGCTTAATTCCTATTGACAATTACTATTCACGCGTTGCTACTGACCGGCAACATCAACTTAATTACTGTAAAGTAATTGAAACAGTAGTTTCATTTGGACCATTAAGGGCTGTTTGATTGTGCTGACTGAGTAAGATCTGACTGAGTAAGAAGCTGACCCAGTAAGAAGTTCTGACTGGGTCAGATCTTACTGAAAGTTGGCTGTTTGATTATGTATCTGACTGAGTATGCTGAATGAATTTGAATTTAACCATATCGTCCGTTGTTCTGACGAGTTTGAATTTAACTACTGTTGTGTAATCAATAATAATAGTCAAATATATAAAAATAACATAATACCTTAAAATTCAAAATGTCATACAAAATACAAATTAAACATAAATCACACATAATCCAAACAAACACATCCATTTCAAACATATTATAAGAGTTTGTATACAAATCTAACTTGAAGCATCTGAAAGCAGTTGATTGGCAATTTGTTCACGCAAAGTAGCCATATATTCAACGCCTTCTGAACCCCACTCCATGGCTTGTGTGTTTTGACCGTCACTTCCTTCACCTTCACCATCAGTGGTAACCATAGTGTTCTCTTCAAAGTTTGTAAATAATTCGTCTTGAATATTGTATTTTCTTATAAAATTATGGACTGCAAAACAAGCGATGACAACATCTCTTTGCACTGAAAAAGGATAAGGAGCCATTTGTTTTAGTATTGGGAATCTTGCCTTCAATACACCATAAGCACGTTCAATAACATTTCTAAGGCAAGCATGAGCATGATTAAATCTTTCTTCCTTAGTTAACGGCCTTCTTCGTCGGAAATCGGCTAACCAATACCTAGTATTGCGATATGGAGTCATAAATCCACGAGTGTTCGTATATGCAGCGTCACAAAGGTAATATTTATCTGTAAATGTCAGTGTGACATCTATTATATAAAGAATACAAATAATATATCTAATAATATAAGTTATAGTTATATGATAAACCTGGTGGAGGGAATCGAAATCCAGATGTCGGATTAAATGCAACTTCTCTCAAAACCCGTGAATCATGTGTTACGCCTTCCCATCCAGCCCATACAAAGGTGAATATCATATCAAAATCACATATTCCTAACACATTTTGATAACATTCACCTTTTCCTCTTCTCCTAAAACAAGTTTGTTGATTAGCGGGCACAACTGCATGTACAAGAGTTCCATCCAAAGCACCTATTGCTCCAGGAAATATTCCTTTTAACCTTTGAAGTCGTTCCGATGTATTTGTAGTTTCATCTGAAGATGTTGGGACTATAATTTCTTTAGCAAAACACATCATTGCAAGTAGAACCTCGTGAAAACATTTATGAACCGTTTGATTGGAGTGTTGAAATCGTCGTTTAACAACTCGAAATCGTTCATTATGCCCTATAATATGTAAGAACATTGCCATTTTCTCTTCAATGCTTATCGTCCTACTAGCTCGCAACCAATTTCGTTGTGTAAAATAATTGCATAATAGTACAAACGCCTCGCGTGAAAGTCTCATCATTTCTTGACATTGTGTAGAAGATCCATGTAGTAATTCATGTGTGTATGCATGCCCAGTTAAAGCAGAATCATTATCTCTTATTCTTTCAATTATACCCTCTCGTTTCCTTTTTCGTGCCAACTTCAACCAATACCATGAAAGTATAAAAAAAGATAAAATTTCACCATCCGTATACATAGTTGAGCTGTTAACTGTCATTCAAAAGTAATACAAAAGTCATACAAAAGTCAAATGACATACCAAAGCCACATATACCAAATGTCATACAAGTTCATACAAAAGTGGTACCAAATGTCATACAAGTTCATACAAAAGTGGTACCAAATGTCATACAAGTTCATACAAAAGTGGTACCAAAAGTCACAGCAGTTCATACAAAAGTGGTACCTAAAGTCATACAAAAGTCAACCAAAAGTCATACAAAAGTCAACCAAATAATCCAAACTTTCTCCCAGCATTTCTCACCCACGCCTCGCAACTCACCGGCTTAAGACGTAACCAAACTTTTCTAACATCAGCACTTTCACCGAATAGCAAAAGAGCTGTGTTATATCTCGGATCTTCTACCCCCCATTCCATTTTTTCCAGCTTATCCATGCATGCGTCCATTTCATTGTCAATATTATTTCTTCCCGCCAACATCCTTGCAACATTGATAATTTCATTCCCAACTTCTCTTAAGTCGTCATCTACTGTTTTTCTACGAACTTCTTTGCTACTTTTAGTATTTGCCTTTCGTTTTGACCGGCTAGAGGATTCTTCACTTATAGGATTTGTTTCCATCTGAGTGCACTGAACATCATCCAACTCATGCTCAGAGAATCCTTCAGTTGGATGAGGAAGTGTAGAAGATGGCCCCCAACTATGAATGCCAGTCGCGGTCACTCCCTCAAACAGTTTGGTGCAAAGATCAGGGAAAGGAAGGGGCGCATTTTTCAACTTTTCCACAAACTTGTTTAACTGTTTAAAAATTTTTATAGATATAATCAAGCTACTAACAAAAAATAATGTTATTAAAATAGTTTTCATATTAAAAAATACCTTTGCCTCCGCTTCCCATTCTTCATCACTCATATTGAAAGTGTTGGTTATAGGATCATAAATATTCCCCGTTTTGTTTTTCAGTTTGACCCAGGCCCCGTACTTTGACTTCAGGTAGTCATATCGATTTCTCATTTGTTTATGGTCAACAATGAAATTATGATAATTTTTTAGTTTTTCCGCAACAACTTTCCATGAGCTTCCTTTTAGGCTACTACCCTCCCGACCGTTGTTTGTTACTTCATGTATACATGCTTCGAGAAATGTTTTGTCGACATAATCCGACTTCCAATTAACTCTAGCTTTTTTTTCTGTCATGCCTAGATCAAGAGCTAATATCAAAACATATATACTTGACAACATAAGCTTTATACTTGACAACATATACACATATATACTTGACAACATATACACATATATACTTGACAACATATACACATATATACTTGACAACATATACACATATATACTTGACAACATATACACATATATACTTGACAACATATACACATATATACTTGACAACAAGTAGCATACAACTTTCATAAACTAGAAACTATAACTATCATAAACAAGCAGCATACAACTTTCATAAACTAGAAACTATAACTCTCATAAACAAGCAGCATACAACTTTCATAAACTAGAAACTATAACTCTCATAAACAAGCAGCATACAACTTTCATAAACTAGAAACTATAACTCTCATAAACAACCAGCATACAACTTTCATAAACTAGAAACTATAACTCTCATAAACAAGCAGCATACAACTTTCATAAACTAAAAATTGAGCTTCAAGCTCTTCGGGCCTCCTACAGTCAAAACATGACGTCTCCAATATCCCTAATAGTCTTTCATAGATCTTAAACGACTTCTTCAATCTTCCAAATGGCCTTTCTTTGCCAAAACACACACTCCCAAACTTACACTCCCAATCTTCCAAAATAAAAACACAGTGGTAAGTTCAACACATTAGTGCAGTGCATCTGACCATCAACAACCTAATGTGTCAAAAGAAGACATTAATGAACTCTAAACTACCTTTTGTCATTTGATTTTGGTTCATCTAGGATGCCAAGATGCAGGCATCTTACATTTGATTTTTGTTCAAGTGTCATTACAAGATTCAAGCCAACTAGATACTTGCATTCATCAAACTCAAGCACCAAACTCGAGTAACAGCTAATATCATCAAAACTCAAAATCCAAACTCAAAATCCAAACTCAAAATCGACAAATTGAGCTAATATCAAAATCCAAACTCAAAATCCAAACTCAAAATCGAGTAACAGCTAGTCGATCTGCTAAAAATCCAAACTCAAAATCGACAAACAGATCTGAAAATCATCAAAACCTAATCATCTAACAACACATTATCAAGCACCAAAATGAAGAAAATTAGCACACGTACCTGCAGATCGAGGAGGGGAGATGGTTGTCGGTTTCGGTTGCAAGTCGATTCCGGCAAATGTGTCGCCGGCAGATGGAGTGTCGCGACAGTGGGGGTGTCGCGGGGGGGCTGTGCCCGGTGGGGCTGTGCGCGGTGGGGGTTTGCGCAATCGGGTTGAGCGACGGTGGGGTTGTCGCCGGCGGAGGAGTCGCCGGCGGGGGTGGGTAGCGGGGGTGTTGCGCAGTCGGGGCGAAGGGGATTGTTTCTTCAGAGCAGGAGTTGAGATTGTGTGGAGAATGGGTTAGCTATTGAATTCTTAAGGACTGGGTCAGATTCAAAATTCTCGGTCAGCCCAGTCAGCTTACAAATCAAACGGGCTGACCAGCTGACCGGGTCAGCCGGTCAGCCCAGTCAGCCCAGTCAGCCCATATCAAACACCCCCTAAACCAATTAGTTGTCATTAAAGATGCATTAAACTATTATGCTTTAATGTTTGAGTGATTTCTCATTTCGTTTGAACCATCCACTTCTTGCCATCATCTAATAATTTACTGTCACCTTATTTGAACTCAAAACTATCGTAAATTAATTATAGTACCATCTTTCTTACTTTAAATTACCCTATGATTTGAACTAGATTATATATCTAAATAAATGAAAACATAAGTTCATTAATTTAAAACTAAAATACAACATAATCAAAATTTAGAATTACTATAAATTGAAAAAAAATCCAGAAAAATAATAATAAAATAGAATTACTTAAAGTTATAAGAAAAATAAAAACCTAAATATCACAAGGCCAACCCACTTCATGTTATATAGTGTTTACGTTAAAGGATTATTTCCAAGAATGGTCTGGTTAATACCGTCATGCAGATTCATGAATATCTTCATATCTCGGTCAGTTTGTTCATGTTAGACAACCTCTCGTTGCTCTTCATCATGGTCATCGTCATCTAATCTGTTCTTAGTTTTGTTTCCACCCTTTTTAATTCAAAGATTTTGCTTCTCTCTCTCTCTTTTTCATTTATCATCGTGTAATCGGAAATAATGTGCAACACCCCGAATTTTCATGATTTTACATAATGCTATGATATCGGGATTAAAGTACTCAGGAGGGGGATATTTCGAGGTTAAGATGTTAGACTGATTAAGAAGGAGGTTATAGCCATAAGTTCAAATAAAACTAATTTTCATCCAAGTATCCTAAGAATGATTTTAAGTAGTTCAAACAAACTTAAATGAACTCCGATCGAACTCGCTCTAGCGGTGTTGGAATCAGCTCATTTAGTTGGATCTGTTATCGGTGACAAACCAAACCCTAATTAAAATGTAGTACAAAATTCAACCGGACAACAAAAATTTTAGAACAGATAGTAAAAACTATAATCAGGTTGTAATTTAAAACATACAATATATTTTTAAAGAGGACAACACGTTCTTGGCCTTCTTAGGCCTAAATTAGTTTTCACTTTAACCTTTCCTATAAGTTATAAATTGGTAAACATGAAACTATTGATAAAAAAGATAATTTAGTGAGAACTTGGTTGAAACATCTCAAAGTTATTGTCTTTTCTTTATAAAATTACAAGTTTTGGGTGAAAAACGTTAAGAACAAGACATAAGATTATAAGAAAGGGCAAGTGGGACAAAAACTCACACGTAGATGCCGTAAACCTAGTTTAGGCCTCCTCTTAACCTTTTCCTTTGGTAAGACCAAGTTTTCAAGAAGGAAAGAAGAAAGGGAAGAAAATTCAGGTTTTTGAGTAACCTAGATCGGACGATCCTCGGAGCTCTAAGCGTCCAATTTAGCTCAAATTTTGGCGGGAGCTGCACAAGACTTTCACCATTGTGTTTTTTATTTAAATAAATACATAAATGTATGATTTCCACGACCCTAAATAGAACCGTGCATCGAGAGAGTTTTCAACAACTGTTTAGCTCTCCGGTGATGACTTTAGCAGATTCTAGTGACAAAAAATAATGGCAATAGTAGAGCTCTTTAGAGTTATTCGTATGCAAGCACACTACACGATGCTTTCAGGCGATTGTTCCGCGTCTTCAATGATGACTGTGGTGGCTACAACCTACGGAGTCAATGCGGCGATTGTGAAAGCACTCTACTTTAAAATGAAAACAAACACTTGCTTCGCTTTGATATAATTAAAATTACTTGAGCTCCTTGACTAAACAACGAAGCTACCCTTCCTCTAAAGAAATGAGGATTCTTCGGTTTTGCTTCTTTTATAAACTAGATTTATTTGAATTTTTGTTATGTAATTGCCTTATATATTTCAAAAGCAAATGAAGGAATACAAGAGTTTATATTGTTTTGATATTGACCACAAAGGTTTTCATTATTTGAATTTTGCCCCCTCTTGTGCTTGGATTACTTTTGTGGGTTCGGACAGAGAGTTTGGGAAAGGGGGCTGAGGTTTACCATCTAGGGAGGCGGGCAGTACCCTCCTAGCTATATAATCAAACATACGATATAAGCTATATGATATATGATACCGTACCCATCATACAGCAAACATTAAAATATCACCAAAAAGAAATATAAAATGAACAAGCATGCATCAGGGAAGCAACAAATTTTTCCTAAAAGGTCGCAGTGTACTACATACACATCAGGCCCCGTAAGAAGTAATCAAAGTCCCTTCCTAGCTACAGAAACCACTAAAAGTCCTTAATTTTAATTCTACGTCTCCACTCGCTCCTATCCTCGATCATGTGCTCAGAGAGGTGCAAGTGTACCATATCTCGCCTAATTATCTCTTCCCAAGTCAGCCTAGGTCTTCCTCTACTCTTCCTACCCTCTATGACGATGTTCTCCACTGCTCTGACCGGTGCTGCCATTGGTCTCCTCTTGACATGTCCATACCACCTTAATCTTCCCTCTCGTATTTTATCTGCAATACAAGCCACTTCTAACTTCTGTCGAAACACTTCGTTTCTTATCCGATCCAGTCTTGTATGGCCACTCATCCACCTTAGCATTCGCATTTCCGCAACCTCTATTTGTTTCTCGTGAGATTTCTTTATGGCCCAGCAGTCTGTTCCATATAGCATAGCTGGGCGTACCACGACTTTGTATAGTTTTCCCTTAAGTTTTGCTGGAAACCTCTTGTCACATAGGATCCCTGATGCTGCTCCCACTTGCACCATCCTGCTTGGACACGGTGAGCTACATCGCTGTGTATCTCTCCGTCTTCCTGCAGGTACGAGCCCAGGTATTTGAACCTAGATGTCCGTGGGACCGGCATACCCTGGATACTGATTTGGGTGTCCTCTTCCTCGTCACCACCAAAGTTACAATGCATGTATTCCGTCTTAGAGCGACTTATCGTTAATCCTTTGTTCTCCAGCGTTGCTCTCCACTGCTCTAGCTTGTCGTTAAGCATCATTTTAGATTCTGATATTAAGACAATATCATCCGCAAAGAGCATGCACCACGGGACTGACTGTTGTATAGACTTAGTCATCTCATCCAACACTAGTGCGAAGAGAAATGGGCTTAATGCCGATCCTTGGTGGAGTCCCACTTCCACTGAGAATGAGTCTGTGTCTCCTACCGGTGCTCGCACACGCGTTTTTTATGAATGTTAATTTATGAATGAAAGAAATAGTATATGTGACACTTTTGAAATTCAAGGTACTTCATATATTCTGTTACTTATTTGATTACATAAATTATTTAGTTTAGAACATAATACTAAGAAATGATCCTTTGATATTAAGATAATTAAATCTAGGATCATCACAAGTGAATCACTTTATAATATTTTATTTGAACCTAAATAATTTTATGACATTATTATGTGTTACAAATTACTAATTTATGACGTTCCGTCTAACTTCTAAACCTAGATGCTTTAACCGACTCACGTTGTCAAAAAAATAAACGACTACTATCACGCACTAGTCGAATTAAAATACAATCTTAAGATTTGATAATATTACTAGAACCCTCAAATAGATTACATCATATACAATTTTAACTTGTAAGATTTATAATGAAATTTATTTACTCTAACGCAATTCTATTCTACACTAACGCAAATGACATAAAATCTAACTAAGTAATCAAATAACCTACTTTTAACATCTTATATCTATCAATCATCAAAATATATGATAAATATCATCATCTATCACCCAATATTGGCCCTATCAACAAAATCTAATAATCATCATAGTGCAACCATACCCATGTAAAAAAATGATCATCCATGATGACTTCTTTCAAGGGTGGCTAAAATCACAAGAGGGACCCCCCCTTTAAAACTCATTTCAGTCATGAACCTTCATGGCCCTCCCATACACCATTCTTCCATCACCATACCTCACACATCATGCCAAAAAAATCCCTATAAAAGCCCCCTTAAATTGCAATAAAGAACCTTCACTAACAAACTCATTTCCTTCTCTATTTATTCACCAACTTAATCCATTGTTCCCTGCTCTATCTTGACTATAAGGGCAGCCTCCAAACTGCCAAGGAATCTCAACAAGAGCACATCACGTGTACCCCTTTTGTTCAAGCTTCGTCTCTTGCAAACGTTGAGGTATCCATTCACTTACACTTAAGCAATACTTTAATATGTTTAAGATAATGAAATTCTAGGTATATATATGTGGTTATGTAATCTAATATTCAAGAAAACAAGTGCACTACTTGTTCATATAAAAAAATATTGCATAAAAGTTGCTTGATGTATAAAACGGAATCTATCAGAAAATTACCTTAACTTTGAAAGGTCATAACTTGGTCAAAACAAAACAACAATGGACGATTTTTGAGCCTAATATGAAGTTCAAAGAAAGATCTTTCCAACCATAGTAAATTCATAATTTTCCATTAAGAGTTAGACCCTCAAAAGCTAAGTACAAGATGAAACGTCAAACCTGGATTGTTTCGGCAGAATATTTGGGTCGACTTTGGGAGGCCATAACTCCTTAAATTTTTATCCAATTGACTTGATTCTTTTTCTGTAAGTTAGTTTTATGAGTTAGCTTTAAAACCAAGTTCGTCTTCATTTAAATGGTTGAGTTTACGACCCTCAACGAACTGGAATAAGTTTAGAACTCCAGAATATAGCTGCACTTACTTTTGAAAGAATATGA
The DNA here is from genome assembly GCA_024085815.1 of Flaveria linearis. Taxonomy (NCBI): domain Eukaryota; kingdom Viridiplantae; phylum Streptophyta; class Magnoliopsida; order Asterales; family Asteraceae; genus Flaveria; species Flaveria linearis. Next base: position 78,470,242 of record CM044003.1, read on the forward strand.
TTATATTTGAACTACTAAATGAACTCCATAAAATGTTATACTTATTTTTCCAGTAAGTTAAAATGCATATATATGTATGATAAAAATCCCATATTTTATTTTATATATTTGATTAATTAAAACTCTACCACAAAATGACACTTAAAAACGCAGAAATCAATAAACAAACTTTAGTTAAAAAGAAAAAACAATATATAATCACATTTGAACTTATAATTATGACAAAAAATGCTCATTTTAATTTGTATTTAAGTTTTATACACTATTTATTTTAAAGCCAAGTTCAGAATCGAAAATTGCTAACGGTTCGTAAAACATACAAAACCATAAATTTGAATAAGTTTACTTTTCAATCAATAAATTAAAAGTAAAACTTACTTCATGTAACACTTGACTCGTTACTTGGTGTAACGACTTATTCATGGGAATGTAAACCTTATTTGCACACCGCATGTATATGTAGGAACTGCTTCGGTTTAGAGCAATCTCTCTTGTTTCACGTGATCCGTATCAGAAAGTGAGTTTTCGTAGCCCCTTTTAGGTTTTACTTATTTCGGGGGAGAAATATGTTACTTAACGACTTTACATGAATCATTACTATTATGTCTTATGCTTATACACATTTTGGCGATTAATGCTTATTTATTGGGTTGGACTTACAAAGACCTCACTATCTTACACAACTACTTAACTCCAGGATGGAGCCATAGGTTTAATATAGATAGTACTATCGAGACTGATAATTCCCATTCTCTCGACTGATTGGAATGTGTAAATCCACAGTCAATGATATTGAATGATTATTACCACGCAGACTATAACTTGACTATTATTTCCATACTTGAAATAAGTATCGAATGAGGCATGCAGTCAAAGGCTTAGTTGTGGACTCATAATACATTTATGCTTACTTGTGTTATGGCTACTTTACATGATGAGTTTTTGATTCATACTTGACTACTTACTTTACAACTACTTATTGAGTCTCAAAATCTACGAGCTCACCAACATTATTGTTGACCCATTTTTAACATGTTTTTCAGGAAACAACCAAGGTTAGCGTTTTGGACTTCACTTAAGTATGGCATGCCTAAGGCACAACTAAAGATTATTTTGTATAAGCTTAGGATGTTAGGCTCATAATCTTGAATCTTAAAAAATTTGTACCCTAATACTTTGTTGCCTTGTTTTATTTTGAATGCATGAATGAATTTTAATTTACTTATGTACCACGTGCTTAAAATATCCGATTACGTCACATCCTTGCGATTCCGCAGCCAGCGAGGGGTGTGACAGATTGGTATCAGAGCCATGATTATAGAGAACTAAGAGGCCTTAGATAGACCCTCTAGACTATAACTATAAGCTCAACCACTACACTAGAACACACTTAGTATTAATTGTAGTCACTTTCTTGCTTACTTTTATTTTTAAATTGTTACAGTCATGCCTTCCCAATGCACACATTCTGGTCCATGTTGTGGGTGGCTCTCTGATACCAGTGACTCGGAACCATCAGAGCAGCCAAGCCATGATAGCAGCACTAGACACGACAGTCGATTCCCGTCATCTAAAGAGACCTCCAGTCTTGGAGTGGATGTAGGTCAGGAGGTTACTAGCCATCCCACTCAAGAGCCTACTCCACCTCTTGCTCCTATGCGCAAGGGGGTGAAGATCATTCATACTGCTAGCAAGAAGACTAACCTACCCTAAAAAGTTACACTCACTATACCAACACCCGAGCAGACTCAGATTCCTGCACTTGTGAGCGTTCAACTACCCTCCAGCTCACGTCAGATTAAGGAGGATTCTGGTCCTTACCTTAGCCCTCCACCACCATCAAACCAGCTTCTGCATCGACAAATTCAGCAATTATCTGAGTACAGCGGACGTACTCGTATCGATGTGGATGATCTCTATGAGAAGTGGGAAGATACAAAGGAGGAACTTCATGAAGTTCGAGAGGAAACAAATGATCGTTTGATGCGATTGGAGGGCGAGTTAGCTCGTAATCAGATGGAGCATCGTACCACTCAAATAGTGGGGATCTTAGCCTTGGTGATCATAGTGATCATGGGTGTCATGGCCCATAACTATCTTTAGCATTATTAGTTATTAGTTAGTATGATGTACTAGGCATTAAGCGTTACGCTCATGCCATCTAGGTTATCTTTTACCCCCCCCCCCCCCCCCCGATCATGTAAAATCATTCAAAATTTTTGTTATTTTAATGAATGAATGATGCTTTCTATCTTTAGTACTACAATTTTAAAATTACGTTTCAAATATATAAAAAAAATCGTATTATATGTTACAGCATGTCTACACCATCTCCTTTCATACGCACAACATCTGATGATGAGTCGGACCATCCACCATCCCCTCCACCAAGGATGACGGCACCTCCACCGGACATTATGACCCGAACTCGAGTTACAGGACACTTCATTCCTATACCGGCTGATTTCTTACAGCCACGTTGGCAAGTGCCTGTAGAAGGTATACCCATTGGACGCCTATTAGATGATGAGCATATGGAGTGGCTTAGGGAGAATTTTGAGGATTTTAGAGAGGAACAGATGAAGACAAGGAAAACCAAGAGAGAAATTCGTAGACAAGGTATACCCATTGAGGATTTTGTAGAAGCTACACTCCTTCCAGAATCACTACGAGCAGATACTAGAGCTGAAGTATAGAGTCATCCATTCATTTTCTCAGTTTGAGGATTTTCGTAATGAGCAAAACCAAGAGAGAAATTCGTATGAGGGCATGCTGAAGGAACAGATGGAGACTAGGAGATAGGTTAGAGAGGAACAGATGAAGACAAGGAAGTTGATGGTGTTCGTTGCCTATTGTTTAGCAGCTTTCATGACTCTTTGTGTAGCAGTTTGTTACTGCTTCACACATCCTTGAGTATTCATGTTTAGGGATTATCTATCAAATAGTTATAAGCTACTTATGTTTATGTTTTAGTAGAAAAAGATATTAGAAGGAGTGTAGCTACGCCTATGTCAATCAAGATTTAGTGTTCAAATTTTGTGCTTCTACTGTATGAACAATTAAATCATTAATGAAAAGTATGTTATGGTTACTTATTTTGTTTACTTTACGTGAAATTAAATTGGACAAGTCTGCTTTAATGGTTATGCTTAATGGGATAGACACACAAACTTAAGATCTAATCTAAAATGCATACAACTTATACCTAATGACATAATAACTATCCATGCATATAGAAATATGCCTCCTAGAAGACAGACTACGCGAAACCAAGAACACATGGCAGAACTTATTGCTCAGCAACTTGTAACTATTCTTCCATCAATCGTAGCTCAAGTTAGTGATAATATTCAAAACGGGAACAATAGGAATGGTGGTAACGGCAGTGGCAATGGTAACAGTGGAAATATCAAGGGAATGGTGGTAGCAGCGGTGACAATGGTAACAGTGGAAATAACAACAGAAATGGTGGCAGTGGCAGTGACAATGGTAATAACATTAGGAATGGTGGCAATGGAAATGGTAATGGTAGTAATGGCCATAGAGTCATAAACGTTAGTAACGGCAATGGGAATGGTGAGAGTGGAAATGGTGGTAATGATAAAACAAATAATAAAGGACCAAGAAGACAAGGCTGCTCATACAAGACATTCATGTCTTGTAAACCGAAAGAGTTCTATGGCAATGTAGGAGCTATAGGTGTGCTAAGGTGGATCGAAAGAATGGAGCCAATGCTTGACATAAGCGATTGTAAGGATGATTGCAAAGTCAGGTATGCTGTGTGTTCCTTCCAGAACAAAGCACTAACATGGTGGAACACACAGATTCAAGCGCGTGGTAGAGAAAATGCAACCCAAATGTCGTGGGAGAGCTTAAGGCTTTACTCATCAAAGAGTATTGATCGATGTCGTGTGGTCGGTCAAAAATATATATTAAAGAGTCCTTATCACCCTTAATAGCAAAGGGTAAGCAGGGTGTCGAATCCACAGGGAATCACAGGAAAGTGCTAGTAACGATTAATTTAACACTACTAAACATTAAAAAAATAAATTGATTGATGGACTTAATTAAGAACTAATTAAATTAACGAAATAAAGTTTAGGTTTTTAACAATCTTGAGGAGAAAGCAACCCACTTTAGGATCCAGGTTTGGCAAAGTTACAAATTTTCTTGAATGAAACCTAATGAGAAGCCATTAATGGTGACTTACACATGATATGATTTAAGTGACAATCATGGATTAAAGTTTAAAGGACCTTATTCACACAATTACCAATTTGAATAATGAAACCCTAATTCTAGTAATCAATCACGTAATGATCATAGACAATCAAAGTTAAAGAAGATCAAAATTAGGTTAACATATAATCAAACCGTTTAACTAATCAAATCATAAATTAAATCCAACAAGAACTTAAAAGGTTCAAGATTTAATCTCAAATCTAGGTTACAATATAAGAAAAATAAGAACTTGCACAAACCCTTCCTCCGAAGTGAATCACAATGGATTTAGCCTTGCATCATCATCGATTCTTCAACACGAGTGTAATTGATCATGTAATCCGGATGAAATCGACGTTCTTGATGTTAGAAGAGCTTGAGAATGATCCAAGAAGGTTAATTTTCGTCCAAGATTGCAGTGTGTGAAGTTGTAACTCGAATTAGGGTTTTCCCTCCTTTTTATCCCTTCGAAATAGGTCTAATCTCAACAAAAACCCGCACCCCGGCGTCGGTGGCGCCTCTGGGGGCGTCGGTGGCGCCACCTTCCTGTGCAACCTAGATTTTCATGTGTAGTTTTTCGAGACCTTTCCGTTATAGGTCATGGGTCCCGTAACTCCCTTCCTAGCTCAAGTTATGCTCGTTTTAAGATATCATTGCCGTACAACTTCGATTTACCATATCTTGACTTCTCGAACTCCAATTACCATCCCGTTTCTTCCAATTTCTCCGTATTCTTCACGTTTAACCTACAAACACCAAATAATCCCAAAGTAACTCTATTTCTCGTACATTTATACGTAAAACACGGAAATAAAGCCATTAAACGTTGAACTTTCACCACCCGATCACAATCCCCACACTTACCTTTTGCTTGTCCTCAAGCAAAGCTCAATTGTAATTTACAAAACCATCATTGATAATTTACCTTACTAGTCACCTAATAAAGATTAACTAAGGTCAAAGGTCATGCCCCGTTCACACAACGTACATCGTCTGGTTGATTCATGTTCTAACAAGTCAATCATAAGCAAAATAAGATGTCACCCAACTAATGCTATCATGATGTTGATTTTTAATCTCATGTACACACCCCTCACAATAATTCACTCCTCTCGGTTTATTTCTGAACTAGTAAAAGATGTACTAGTGTAATCACTCACTAACCCAATATACTATGTTGTCCACATAGGCTTGTATAGTGATCACACCTCCACCATTTGCATAGATCTTGCGCACGTCTAAAGGACTTATGGGTTTTGGGTTTAGGCACGGGTAGGAATTTTTGGCTTTTAAAAGTGGCTAACACACATCTACTTATAACCCAAATCATTAAACTATCCTTATCAACATGACTCAAAGAGCTAACTCACTTCAATCCTTTTTGGCCCAATAGTCTCTCTCTTTTTTTTTCTCAATTTTTTTTTATTTTATAATATAAACTTGACTTTGGATGCTCTTTCACTTTGAATGGCTTAACTATTAGTTATCAACTAATAACTTGGGCTTCATGTCTTGGGTTTAACAAAAAAAATGGTTTAAGGCTCAACGTGGCTACTAAGGGAAATGATGGATGAGACTGACAAACGTTTAACAAGTAGATGGGTTCCTAGATTGCCTTTATCATTCGTGTGCAAACACCTTGCTTATGGTATTGGTATGCATCAACAACACAAGTTCTGTAACAACATTAATATATGGCCTACCCTCAACAATTGAATATGTGTATGATGTGTATGAGGTCATAGGCTCAAAATCTCACCAAGTAGGAACTTAGGTTGCCGATGTGCACATGAGTTTATTATATCAAGTACTTGTTAACACTAACTGGGTATTCATCATATTTCCACAAATGACCCGCTAGAACACTTTTTCTGAACTTGAGGAACATGGCCATGACCTAAGATCTATATCAATCTCTAATAAACAACAAGTGAAGGTTCTGGTTTCATAAACACACTGAGCTTTACTTGAAAACTTTTGCAAAAATTCACATTTGGCAAAATGGTTTTTTTTTTCAAAATTTTTCTAATTTTTACCTTAATTTGCTACCTTAATTTGCATAACCCCCCTCATCCCCACACTTAAGGGTGCATTGTCCCCAATGCACCATTCAGTCTGTTGGAGCAATTGTGGATTTAAGGGGAGTTTTCATCATCATATCCATGCTCTCCCAATCATCAAAACAAGTCATTACTCGGGTTGTACCACAACACACCTACCATAGATTCACTCATTCCCACATACATAGTTATTGTTTTACACCCCCAACCACAGATTAAACACACCAAAAGAGTGTTGACGAGAATAACAACAAATAACATGTTTGAATATAAAACAGATAGAATGGAGAAACACGTGGACCTGATCAAGTGATCAGAGAGTGTTCTGATCTCATCCAAATGGAGGTCTGGGCAGTGGTGGTCCAAAGAAGGATTCCATCAGACTTTGGTGCATGGCGTGCATGTCAAAGCTTTCGGTCTCCCTCGTCGCGTGTGAGCTTCCATCTGGGGTTGTCGCCGTTGGTACCCACTGTGACGGTTGAGCTTGTGGGTACCTCTCATTGCTGCCCGGGCGTGTATTGTGGTAGAGCACTCCAATCCACGGGTTGTGGTCGAGCTTGATACGGCAGCCCTGCATGGTAGTCATTATACTGGCGAACCTGTTCCTGATACATAAAATAATCGTTAATAGCTTGTTCACGTGCATACGCGGAGTCACGCGCATACATCCTCATGTCATCACGTAGCTCTCTGTCACGCCGTTCTTGTGCTGTCCATGCATCCCTCGATTGTTGCTCAAACTCCTCTGTCCTCCTATCATAGCTCTCTCTCCACCTTCTTTGTCGCTCGCTTTCGCGTGACTGTTCATCATACATGTGCCTCTGATCCAAGGTCCATCCTGAAAAACCAAAAGGTCTGGCTCTGACAACTGCTGCCTGGATTTCTTCTTCCTCAGTTGGCTCCCTTGTACCAGCATCCACATCCTCAAGTGCTCTCACACCACCTTGACCCATAGCAACATCATCCGTATCCGCCTGTCGAGGACCATCATTCGTTCTACCATTAATACTCGACCACTATCCTTGTCTCGTAGTTGATAGTGAGTGGCCGTCTTCTTGTATTCCCATGATTGTCCTCCCAATCGATTAATTTTAAACTTTAAAACAGTGATTGGAATGGCTAAGGCCTCGTTGGACACAACCTTTTGCTTGCGCAACAACATGGTGATCAAACGGCAGTGGGGAATCATCAATCGCGCCCTACTTTCTCGGCTTTCCCAAATGTTCATCATTACTAATTGTCGGTAAGACAACATGTGTCTACCAGTGAGGAGGGCATGAAGCACTCTAAGTTCATAGTGTCGTACTCTTCCTCTGTCAGAGATTCTAGGGATCACATTCTTGCTCAGGATCATTGTCAGTAGCTTTGGTAAGATCTTCATGTTACTTCTGTTCAGGTTGTCAGAAGTTAAGGCAGTGATAGGAACAGCAAAGATATCATTTAAGACCTCCCGCAGGTAATCCCCAGTTGGTATTTCCAGAATTGAGCTTTCGTGTGGATATTCATAGGGCCCGGGTGCAGTATCAAACTTTGCCACTTGAGAAATTGTCTGAAAAGACATAACCATTGTTTTCCCACCGACCTTGCCAGTTAGTGTAGTGGTGTGTGGTGGGTTTGATCCATCCTTTCTTACAAGCGTAGACATCCATTCCATGATTTGATTCACATACACATGTGGCTTATCCATCTTGACAAATGTCAATACCTCTCTCCATCCCAACCTTTCAAAGCATTCAGTCACTCCAAACATTCGAAACTCCGGGAGTTCCATGGGTCTTTCACAAACCATGAGTGTAGTGAGGTCATTTTTGCCCTTGAATTTGTCCATGTACAGTTGTGGTTGCATCTCTCGTGGAAACTTGGACAATGGCTTCTTGTTCTCCGTCCAAATAGGATTCCCTTCAGAATCATAGTCGATGTCATCACCACTAGAGTTGGTGTCCATTGCTTCATCCCTTTCGCTTTCGGAACTTGTTTCGGTTATATTGCTTGTGCTTCGTCTCGAACGTTTTCCCGAAGGTTCAGAGGATGAGGCGGAAGCTTTGCCTTTTCCTCGAGAAGTTGATTCCTTGGTTCGTGGCATGATTCCTGCGATGAATAGATATCAATTTAGCTCCCTCATGAGTAAACAAACAATTATATGGATTATGAGTTCTATCACACCTAATTAATAAGGATTTTTAAGTCTATATTGTGTATATAGTCCCCAAATCAATTCTATGCCATAATAGAAGTATCACTAACCCATAATCTCAAATTAATACTCACGAGTGTCCCTTAATGTGGAGATCCACCATAAAGTTCATACTTGCCCTCATGAATTGCACATAACATGAGTAAAGTCGTTGGCTTTCCATTAAATTCCATGCAAATGATAAGGGCTTTTAAGTTTATTGACATCATAAACACCAAATCATTCATATGAAACAATTCATTGTCATCATTTTACCAACCTTTACTTCTATCATCATCATATCTCACCCTATTTCCCAAACTCATGTAGAATTAATCAACATAGCACAAATCACACAACTTAACATGCTCATCATTTGTATACTACTTCCTTAAGCAATTGATATGAAATTTAAGATTTTACACAAGGAAATAAACATACCATGGTCATCTAGGATCACAACATGTAATGAAGTAACAAAAGACATACCGTGGAACAATGTGAGGTGTTTAGATGAACAAAACGAAGAAGGAGTGATTTTGTGTAAAAAACCCCCAAAAATCCGAACTTTAAACTCCCGTTTTCTCGCAAACGAGTGAGAATCTTGCAAAACTAATCGGTGAAACGTAATCCCCTCGAAAAACTAAGCAAGATGCACATATTATTTGCTTGATTTGGTTAAGAATTGAAGAAGTTGAAATTAGGGCTCCATGGTGTTCTTGAGGGTTTGAGAGAAAAGATGGAGAGAAGATAATGAAAAAGGAGGTTATGATCCATATGTATCCTCAAATCTGAACAAAATTGTGTTTTTGGTTGTGGATTTCGGGTAAATCGGGTAAAAAACGGGCCGACCCGCGCCTGACTGGGCCGCGGCGTCGGTGGCGGTGATGGCGGCGTCGGTTACCACCGCCCGACAGTGGGTTTGGAGATGGTGGGCGCCGATGGCGTCGGTGGCGGCGGTGACGGCGTCGGTGGCGGTGGTTTCCAAAAACCTTTTTTTTTTAACTACTAACAAAGGAGAAAAACTAAAAACTCATGTAAATAGAAAATAATAATAATAATAATAATAATAATAATAATAATAATAATAATAAGTAAATTGTATTTTTTTTGTTTGTTTTTCGGAAATCATGCCACCTTCGCGTCGCACCCCACCACGAAAAATCATGATTCGTCCCGAATCGTCAAAAAAAAATTCTGTGCACATACCTGGCTATCCATGAGGTTCCCCACACTTGGGTGTTGTCAAGTTCTTGCATACAAAAAAAAAAAAATCATATGATAGCGAACAAACGAAAAAAATAACAACTAAACTCACTTTCGTAGGAATCACGGTTGCATTTAGCGGATGCAACAAGCCTTTTAAACCACTCGATACGCCGAGTGGACGAGTGAAGTCTCGTGAGGGTTTCTAGTGAACACACCCACAAAGTTCACCGAGTTGCCTCTCGGAAAGCGCTAAGTTTTAGGTCTTCAGCCAGACCGTTACCTGATCCTTACGGATTTGTTGTGTAAGTTGGTGCACTCACCAAGAAGCTCACCAATTCTTCATGGGTTTCTCTCATATCCTTGCTTTCTAGATAATGTTTCAACCGATGTCCATTCACCATTTGTCGTACACCGTCTTTAGGGTCTTCAATCTCGACATCGCCAAACTTCCCAACGCGAATGACAACATACGGTCCCATCCATTTGCTTTTCAACTTACCGGGAAACAGTTTCAACCGTGAGTTATACAACCACACCTTCTGGCCGACTTCAAAAGTCTTCTTCCGTAACTTAGCGTCGTGCACTTCTTTCATCCTTGCCTTCTATGCGGCTGTCGTCTCGTATGCCTCGTTCCTTAATTCTTCCAGTTCGTTCAAACTCAACTTCCGTGCAATGCCTGCAACATTGTAATCAAGATTAACATTTTTAATTGCCCATAAAGCACGATGAGCGAGTTTGACAGGTAAGTGACATCCTTTCCCGTAGACCAACCGATATGGGGTTGTACCAATAGGCGTTTTGAAAGCGGTACGATAGGCCCATAAAGCGTCGTTTAACTTGGTGGACCAATCTTTACGGTCCGATCGTACAGTTTTCTGTAAGATTTCCTTAATTTGCCTATTGGAAACCTCCACTTGACCACTCGTTTGAGGGTGGTATGGTGTTGCTATTTGGTGATCTACGCCATAACGTTTTAACAACTTTCCAAAGTGAAAATTCATAAAATATGACCCCCATCACTTATGATCACACGGGGAAGACCAAATCGTGAGAAAATATTACTTTGAACAAATTTACACACAACGTTATGGTCATTTGTTTTAGTGGCGATTGCCTCCACCCATTTTGACACGTAATCCACAGCCACTAAAATATATAGATTACCATACGAATTTGGGAATGGGCCCATGAAATCAATTCCCCAAACATCAAAGATATCGACCACGAGAATTGGTTGCATGGGCATTTCATTACGTTTTGATATACTTCCCATTTGTTGGCATTTCAAACAATTTTTAGCAAAATTATACGAATCACGAAATATGGTGGGCCAAAAGAGTCCACAAGATAGGATCTTGTGACCGGTTTTCTGTCCGCTAAAATGACCCCCACATGCAGATGAGTGTGCATGTTCTAACACGTCTTGAATTTCGGTTTCAGGAATGCATCTTCGGATGATTTGATCCGCGCCGACCTTGAATAGATCTGGTTCGTCCCAAATGTAATATTTGACCTGCGACATGAATTGTTGTCTCTTCCTCTTGTTCCAATGGTCGGGAGTGGTACCTGCAGCCAAATAGTTTGCAAAGTTAGCATACCATGGTTCAGAAGAAATGGATAATAATTGCTCATCTGGAAATGTCTCATTAATCTCCTGATGTGAATCAGTGTTTTGATGCATCACTCTTGACAAATGATCTGCGACTACATTTTCGCTTCCCTTCTTATCACGTATCTCCAAGTCAAATTCTTGTAGTAACAATATCCAACGTATAAGTCGAGGTTTAGCATCCTTTTTCTCCATCAGATACCTGACTGCACTGTGATCAGAATAAACAATTACTTTACTTCCCCATATATATGAACGGAATTTGTCTAAGCCATATACTACTGCAAGCAATTCTTTTTCAGTTGTTGTATAATTTAACTGAGCATCGGCTAATGTTTTACTTGCATAGTATATTGCAACGGGTTTCTTATCCACCCGTTGACCCAAAACAGCCCCAATTGCAAAATCGCTTGCATCACACATAATTTCAAACGGAAGTGACCAATTAGGTGATTGCAAGATTGGGGCCTCCACTAATTTCTCTTTTAACGTGTTAAAAGCATGCAAACATTCTTTATCGAACACAAAGGGTACGTCTTTCAAAAGTAAGTTACATAAGGGTTTAGTTATGACGCTGAAGCCCTTAATGAACCGTCTGTAAAACCCTGCGTGTCCTAAGAATGATCGCACACCTTTAACATTAACCGGAGGAGGTAGAGTGGAAATTACCGTGATTTTGGCCCGATCTACCTCAATTCCCTAGAACCGTTCCCTCTTGAACCATAAAGTGACTTTTCTCCCAACTTAGGACTAAGTTTGTTTCAACACATCGTTTCAACACTTTGGTTAATTCATGTAGACATTTATCAAAAGTAGAACCAAAAATTGAAAAATCATCCATGAAAATTTCTAGAGACTCCCCGACCATATCTGAAAAGATACTCATCATACACCTTTGAAAGGTGGCCGGGCATTACACAAACCAAATGGCATTCGCCTAAAAGCGAATGTGCCATAAGGGCAAGTGAATGTCGTCTTTTGTTGGTCCTCAGGATGAATAGCAATTTGATTATATCCCGAATAGCCATCTAGAAAACAATAAAACTTCTGACCTGCCAATTTCTTAATGATCTGATCAATGAATGGAAGTGGAAAATGATCCTTAGATGTAGCAGCATTTAGTTTCCTATAATCAATACAAACACGCCACCCGGTTACCGGCCGAGTGGCGATTTGCTCACCTTTCTCGCTTTTGACCACTTGAATACCTGCTTTCTTCGGTACCGTTTGAGTTGGACTTACCCATGTGCTGTCGGAGATTGGGTAGATTATACCGGCATCCAACCACTTAAGTACTTCCTTCTTGACTACTTCCCGCATGTTTGGATTCAACCTTCTTTGTGTATCGCGTGACGGTTTGGCATCGGCATCAGTTATGATCTTATGCATCACAATCGAAGGGCTTATACCTTTCAAATCAGCAAGTGTCCATCCTATCGCAGCTTTGTATGTTTGAAGAACCTGTAATAATGAGGCTTCTTGATCTGCTTCTAAGTCGGCTGCGATGATTACGGGCAACGTGTTGTCTTCTCCCAAGAATGCATATTTGAGGTGCTTGGGAAGATCTTTCAATTCCAACTCTGGTGGGCTTTCCAATGAAGGCTTCATCTTTTTGTCTATATGCTCCGGCAAGTTCTCAACTTGATGTGTCCATAGGGTCCTACCAGCATCAACAACCATGACATCTAACTTTTGTGCCTCAATTTCTAGATCTGTCATATGATTCCAACCTGCATCATCAAAACAAAGCAAGTCTCTTTGGTGGCATCCTCACTTTCGTGAGGATTACACTCCTCAATGATGTCCGCCATAAAGCATTCATCATTGAGTAGAGAGTTTGGTGTATTAGCAAACACGTTTAAATGCAATTTCCTATTACCAAATGTCATATCTACCGTCCCGGTTCTACAGTTTATCAAAGCATTTGCGGTGGCCAAGAATGGTCTACCAAGTATGACGTTAGGTTGCTTTGTTTTATCATTTGACACATAGTCTAAAACTAAGAAGTCAACCGGGTAGTAGAAATCTTCAACCATGACAATCACGTCAGACACGATTCCTCTAGGAAGCTTAGGTGTCAAATCGGCTAATACTACGGTAGTATCGGCCTTACGAAGTGGACCAAAATCGTACTGATCATATAAGCTTCCCGGAAGAATACTTACACTCGCTCCAAGATCCAGTAACGCCCCTGCCATTTTAAAGTCACCAACTTGAATTGGTATCAAAGGCGTTCCGGGATCCCGAAGTTTCAGAGGCAACAAACCCATTAACACAGCACTCACTTTTTCTGTTAAATCAAGCATTTTTGGAAATTTATTGTTTCGTTTTTGAGTACACATATCCTTAAGATATTTAGCATAAGCCGGTACCTGTTTAATTGCATCGAGTAAAGGAATATTTACCTTAACTTGCTTGAAAATTTCCCAAATTTCTTCTTGTTGAGGACCCCGTTTGTTTAAAGTTTTTGACTTTTCAGGATTTTCTAAGGCCTTTGGATAAGGTATGGTATTAACCTTCATATCTTTACCATTGACCTTAGGGGACTCATTTTTAAGCTCAGATTTTGGTGTATCTTGAAAAGTTACTTTTTCTTTTGTTTAACACTATGGGTGTCCGGTTCACACTCATCATCACTTCTCCCATCCTCACCAAGGTCCTCCACCACTCCTTCTTCGAATGATGGTGGGGAAACCACTTTATTGTCATAAATTTTACCAGAGCGAAGAATACTTACCTGATTGATGTTTGCACTCTTTGTATTTCTTGCACCCGATGTTTGATGTTGAGGCTTGACAGTGGTGTCACTAGGCAACGTTCCTGGATTTCTTCTCAATTGTGCCATCTCTTCCGCTAGTTGTCCAACTTGTTTTGCTAATGCCTCCACAGTTTTATCTCGTACCTCATTGTCTTTCTTAATCTCTCGGAGAAAGTCCATGATCTCGGATGAGTTGCTTGAGCTTCCTTGATCGCCATTAGGTTGATAATTTCGTTGGTAACCCTTGTTGTATCCTCCTTGGTTGTAATTCTGGTTGTTATACATCGGTTGTCGGTTCTGATACGGTTGACCTCCTTGATTTGGTACCGGAAAATGAGGATTAGATTGATTAGATGTGTTACCATACTTAAAATTGGGGTGATTACGCAAACCTGGATGATATGTATTAGAATTCATATCATATTGCTTTCGATCACCATATACTTGATTTACTTCTTCCTCAGGTCCACCCACTTTCATTGGACAATCCATGATAACATGGCCAAGATCACCACATCCTTCACACACGGAAAAGATTGGTCCGCCTTGAGGTGTCACATTTCCCCCATTGAGATTCAAACTTGCTAGCTGGCGTTCCAACATTTGATTAGCTCTCTCCAATTGTTCTAATCTTTCATTGACATTAGTAGTGGTTGCAGATCTAACAATGGCGTGTTTCTTCTTCCTATTAGATTGAGCTTGCCGTTTTGAGTTCACCGCCATTTTCTCTAAGAATTCCCAATCTACCTCCACATGATTGGAAAGGAATGTTCCACCCGTAGTAGAGTTCACATCCCGGATGTCATCAGTGGATAATCCATATAAAATGCATTGATCAACTCCCATTGTGGAATACCATGATGAGGGCAATTCCTTAGCAATTGTTTAAATCGCTTACAAGCTTCATAGAAAAGTTCACCTGGTTGTTGTTGGAAGTTCCGAATGTTAGCCCTTGCATCACTTGTTCGTTGAGGTGTGTAATACTCTTCTAGGAATTGTTGTTGCATATCCTCCCATGTAAAAATGCTTGCAGATGGCAATGATAGAAACCATTGTTTCGCAGCGTCCTTCAAGGTGAATTGAAATAACACGAGCTTAACTTGATCCGGTGTAAACCCTTGTCCTCCAATTGTGCCACACACCGCTTCAAATTCAGAAATGTGAAGGTAAGGTTCCTCGGTTCCTTTACCATAGAAAGAGGGCAACATGTTCAATCCTTGTGGCCTCACTTCGAAAGATCGACCATGTGCAATAGGGCTTACTATTGGAGATGAATTGACTGCAATTTGAGGTCTAAAATGGCTTTCAACTCCTCGAATTGGGGCACGATGATGGACTTGAGGAAGTCCATCATGATGTTGAGGAAACCCGGTTGAGGATGTTGATTCATTGGTTGCCTTATAGCTCTTGGTGGACCTTGATTAGCCATTTGGAAGACTGGATTAAAATGATGATTGTAGCCTCCTGGGTGCTGATAACCATAGTTGAAACCAAATCCATCTTCATCTCCCCCTCCATATCCAGCATTTGAATTCCCATGATCCATTCCATCATCCCAATTTGATACCCGGTCCCTTATATCTTCATCACCCTTAACACCATCATTCCGGCTCGAGTTGGATTGATTAAACTGAACCGAGGGATTTCGTGGAGCATTGTAGTTAACATTTCTAACCGGTTCTTGTTGAATAGGTGGATTAGGTTGTGGGTATACACGAGTAGTGTCACCCGTTGGAAATTGTGGTGGTGGAGGTATAGGGTTTCCTTGAACTGGGTTAATTGGTGGAATTTGTTGTTGAGGTGGTGGAGCATTATGTGGTGGGAACACTGGAGGTGGAATATCACCTAGAGGTTGCTCCCTTTGTGGAGGAGGTTGAGTAGACGGACCACTTTGATTTCCCGAGTTGTTCATACTGTTGAATGGGTTACTTTCTGGTGTTTTGGAAAGCCTTCGTAAGATTTCACTAGCCTTAGCTGTTGAGGTTCCTTCTTCAGACCACACACTTCGTGGAATAGGAGCTGATGAGGGATTTGCCTTGTGAAAAACTCGGTTGTCTCTTGCTGTTTTCTCAATCTCAGGGTCAAAGAGCAACGGGGAAGTTCTTCCGGAATGTCTCGTATGCATAAGAATCTCAACTATCTGCACACAAGAACAAATACCAGTGTAATTCCGAACAATAAAATAATAATAAACGAAAAACAAGAAAAATAAAATTTTTTTTTTTTTTTAGATTTTTAAGAAAAACAAATAATTATTACTAACACTAAGCGCAATGATTCCCCGGCAACGGCGCCATTTTGATCGATGTCGTGTGGTCGGTCAAAAATATATATTAAAGAGTCCTTAATCACCCTTAATAGCAAAGGGTAAGCAGGGTGTCGAATCCACAGGGAATCACAGGAAAGTGCTAGTAACGATTAATTTAACACTACTAAACATTAAAAAAATAAATTGATTGATGGACTTAATTAAGAGCTAATTAAATTAACGAAATAAAGTTTAGGTTTTTAACAATCTTGAGGAGAAAGCAACCCACTTTAGGATCCAGGTTTGGCAAAGTTACAATTTTCTTGAATGAAACCTAATGAGAAGCCATTAATGGTGACTTACACATGATATGATTTAAGTGACAATCATGGATTAAAGTTTAAAGGACCTTATTCACACAATTACCAATTTGAATAATGAAACCCTAATTCTAGTAATCAATCACGTAATGATCATAGACAATCAAAGTTAAAGAAGATCAAAATTAGGTTAACATATAATCAAACCGTTTAACTAATCAAATCATAAATTAAATCCAACAAGAACTTAAAAGGTTCAAGATTTAATCTCAAATCTAGGTTGCAATATAAGAAAAATAAGAACTTGCACAAACCCTTCCCCCGAAGTGAATCACAATGGATTTAGCCTTGCATCATCATCGATTCTTCAACACGAGTGTAATTGATCATGTAATCCGGATGAAATCGACGTTCTTGATGTTAGAAGAGCTTGAGAATGATCCAAGAAGGTTAATTTTCGTCCAAGATTGCAGTGTGTGAAGTTGTAACTCGAATTAGGGTTTTCCCTCCTTTTTATCCCTTCGAAATAGGTCTAATCTCAACAAAAACCCGCAACCCGGCGTCGGTGGCGCCTCTGGGGGCGTCGGTGGCGCCACCTTCCTGTGCAACCTGGATTTTCATGTGTAGTTTTTCGAGACCTTTCCGTTGATAGGTCATGGGTCCCGTAACTCCCTTCCTAGCTCAAGTTATGCTCGTTTTAAGATATCATTGCCGTACAACTTCGATTTACCATATCTTGACTTCTCGAACTCCAATTACCATCCCGTTTCTTCCAATTTCTCCGTATTCTTCACGTTTAACCTAAAAACACCAAATAATCCCAAAGTAACTCTATTTCTCGTACATTTATACGTAAAACACTGAAATAAAGCCATTAAACGTTGAACTTTCACCACCCGATCAAGTATTGCCCTAATAATGAAATGCAAAAGGTGGAAAGTGAACTCTGGAATTTAACCATGATTGGTGTCGAGCATGCCGCGTACACTAAAAGATTTCATGAGCTGGCGCGACTCGTTCCCCATCTGGTGACCCCCGAGTAAAAAATGGTGGATCGTTATATCTGGGGATTGGCACCCCAAGTTCACAACCATGTCAGAACAAAAGATCCTGCCACACTCCAAGAAACCATATTATTGGCAGGTACCTTAACTAATGAGATGCTTAGGACAGGAGTTCTCACCAAAGGGAACTCCAGTGAGAAAAGAAAAACCGTAAACGATTCTTGGAGTAAGAAATAAGGAAATGGTGCAAACAAGAGGCACCAAGTAGTTAAAAACTTTGTTGCACACCTGCAACACTTGCTGCAAACAAACAGATAGTTGTCACACCAAGACAAGGGTATCTAGGCCCTGACCCCAAATGTAATCGTTGCCTATTTCATCATAAGGGACCTTGTCCTACGTGTGGGAAGTGTAACCAACAAGGACATCTTACTAAGTATTGCCCGGGAAACACTAACAACAACAACAATGCCAACCACAACACCACCACCAACAATCGTTCAGCTTCGGTTAATAATAATGTTGGACCAAAAGAACCAATGAGCCAAGATCAGGAAAACCTCTAAGTCCCACATGACATCACAACAACAGCTGAAGACTCCCATCAGCTGTTCTGACAAAGTCTGAAGAATCAACAGCTGAAGTTCAAAGAACTGAAGTACAACAGCTGAAGATCCCAAGTACTGAAGACAAGTACTGAAGTCTAAAGTACTGATAAACACAAGTACTGAAGACTTCAAGTACTGAAGACAAGTGCTGAAGATCAAAGTCTGAAGAACTGAAGAACTGATGAACAACTGCTGATGCACAAAGTCTGAAGACAATGACTGAAGACAACAGCTGATGACAACTACTGAAGTCATCAGCTGATGAATCATCTGAAGACCAAAGTCTGAAGACCAAAGTGCTGAAGTTTCAGAGTTTGTCACAACAGCTGAAGAAGTCTTCTTCAGTTGTTGTGATGGTTTATTTTCTTTTCAGTAGTTTTATATTTTTCATTTAGTAGTTTGTACAATAGCTGAAGAGTTTGTTCTTCAGCTGTTATAGTTCAGTAGTTGTAAACGACTGAAGAGTTTGTGCTTCAGTCATTGTAGCTTTTCAGTAGTTTCCTTTTAGTACTTGTAACAGGTAGAACACTTAGGAAATTTTGTAAGAAGATGTCAGCTGTTGTGACATCTTCAGTAGTTGTGTTCTATCAGTAGTTAGTTTAATAATTGTTTAATGTCAGTGGAATCTGACAACGGTATGGGTCATTTGCCTATAAAAGGGCAGTGACCTGAATGTATTCTACGCCAAAACATGAAATAAACGAATATTATTCCTTCAAGGCAGAATTATTCTCTCTACATCTACTTTTGGTTTGCATGCAATATTCTTTATGTTCTTGCTTTAATTGCTAATATTCATGCTAAATCCGCTGCGAACACAATCTAATTGATCAAACTAGAGGCTGAGATCCTAACAAATGGTATCAGAGCAGGTTAATCATTGATCGATTTCACTATTGATCATTTGAAACTGCTCTTTTGATCTCTAAGTTTGATCGAATTAGCAATTTGCAAGAATTAGCTGTAGAGAGAGAGATTCTGCTGTTTCTGGCCAAAAACTTGAGGTTCTCTTGGTGGTTTTGAGCTATATTTGTTTTGTTTAAACTTGAGTTTGACTAAAAACTAAGATGACTACACTAACAAACGATCCTCACAATACTGGTTCCTCAACCAAGCCACCGATGCTTGTGAGGAATGAGTACAACATATGGCAAAGACATATGCTTCACCACTTGTCTGTCAATAGTGCTGGTTGTTGGAAGTCAGTGGTGCATGGACCATACAAGCCTATGGTGAGCGTCCCTGAATCTAATGAACAGGTTCCAAAGAAACCTGAACAATATTCGGACGAAGATCTAAAGCTGTTCGAGATTGATGCTAGAGCCCATGGAATCTTAGCCATGGCTATTCCAAATGAGATTTACTCAGGGCTCTTGCATCATGAAACTGCTCATGACCTATGGGTTGCTCTAAAAGAACAATTTGGAGGAACTGATTCGGTCTTAGCAAACAATAGGGAAATCCTCGCCCAACAATATGAGACATTCTCATATAGAAAGGGTGAGACTCTGACCCAGCAGTTTGAGCGGTTCTCTTGTTTGATCTCTGAACTGAAGATGGTCAAACAAGAGTACTCCAACAGCCAGATGAACAACAGGTTCCTCAGATCACTGCCTGAGAGATGGGACACTTATACCATTGTCCTACGCTCCAGTGCAAATCTGGAAACTCTATCTCTCACCCAACTTCATGGGAAACTGCTCACTTTGAGAGAGAGATAGAGCAAAAGAGGAAGTTGTCCACTTCTGGCAAGCTCGCTGATGACTTTGTTCAAGGCAATGCTGCCTTGATAAGTCAGGAGTCAGAATATGCTTCATCAGAAAGTTCTTATGATGAGCATATTGATTTCTCTACCAACTCAGAACAAGCTTTTGTTGGTGTAGTAGTAGTTCAGGAGGCTGCAGTGATAACTGGTGCTTCTTGATGGATGATTTGAAGGGCATTCCAGATGATGATCTGGAGGAGATGGATATTTTAAGCCAAATGACAATGATCAATATCAGATCTCAAAAGTTCTACAAAAGAACTGGTAAGAAATTCCCTGGTCTCTCTGGCAAAACCAAAGTTGGTTTTGACAAGAGCAAGTTGAGGTGTCATAAGTGCCAAAGGCTTGGACACTTTGCTAGAGAGTGTAGATCATCTGGATCTAACTCCTCTACACCCTTTGTGACTTTTCCAAGCAATAGCTCACAACACAGAGGGCAACCTTCCTCCAGTTCTGGTCATCCATCACAAGCACAGGCATCACCTGCTTATTTTGTGCCTCAGGGGTATATGCCATACTCTTATCCCTGCTACTACATGCCTCAGTCCAGTCAAACTCTCCAAGGTGCTGGTCAACATGGTGGTGATAGTCCTTTTGGAAATCTTGCTCTGATGGCCCTTGAGTCTGCTGAGGGGTCATCATCCAATGCCTCATCACAGGTATCATCTGAGGCCAAAGCCAAGCTTTGTTCTGAATCATGCATAGCAGCATTTGCTTCTATTAGAGAAGCAAATGTAGCTTTAATAGATAAAATCTTGAGCTAGAGCACACTATTTCCAAAAGAAAAGCTGATTTTGAGGCTGTACTAAAAGAGAAAAATGATGAGATTTACAAGCTTAAATGCCAAATCAAAGATGGTAAAGCTAGGGAAGATGTACTTCTAGAGAAGTACAGAGACCTCAAGGAAACTCTTGCAAACACCCAAGTAGAGTGTGATCGATGGGTGCAATCATGCAAGGGTTTTGAAAGCTTCTTAAGAAGCAATCAGCTTCCAATGTGAAGTTTGGGATTGGTTATAATCACACTGCTCCTCCTACAGATTTCACTTCAAGAGCAGAAGTTGAATCTGATGAAGAGAGCAATAACCAATCCTTCTCATCATGTGACCTACTATCCTCTGATTCAGCATCATCAGAGATAGAAGTCAGCAACCAATCAGCAGATGCTACAAGAGCTGATGGTTCAAATGCTGACTGTCACATGACCAAAAGGCTGATCACTCAGGTGTTGTCACTAGAAGTACTGAAGGTACTGGAGAGCAAGTGACAACATCTGAAGTTCAAACCTCAAATACTGTTAGCACTAAATAGAAGAAAACTAACAGTAGGAAATGTTTGAAGACAGCTAAAGAGGATACCAGGAAAGCAGGCACTAGGAAGAAAACTGCTAGTACTGATGGCAAACAGCTGAAGAACAAGTCTTCAGCAGTTAAATCCTCTTCAGCTGATGATCAGCATAAGATGAAGAAAAAGCCATGTGAGATATGTGGCTTGTTCAATCATCTTACTGATGATTGCTGGTACAAAAGGGGTTCCAAACTCAAACAACAGGAGGAAATTAAAGAGCAAATAAAGAAAATGAAAATGAGTTTGAAACCAAGTTTGTACTAGCAACATCAAAGCCTAAAATCCCTAAGCCCAAAGCTAAATCTAAAAGGAAAGTAGGGAATACTCAGGCAATAGCTGAGGTTGCTCAGAAAAAGATGGTACAACATAGGAATCCATCATCAGCAAACTCCAGTGTGTCTGAAAAGCTGAAAGCTTTATCACAAAGTCAGACACAACTGGTGATGATGGTTCAGCATCTAATGGGAAGAGTCAACCATTTAGATGCTCCTGTGTTGAAACCATAGAAAAGGAAGTCCAAGCCAAAGGGTTCCTCTTCTATACCATCTTCTTCACCTCAGGCTGTTACACATAACACACCTGTTAGTGCTGACCTATAGTTGAGAACAGACCCAAAACCAAACAGGTTTGGGTCTCTAAAACTAACTAACATGTGGTTATCATTGCAGGGTTCTTCAACATGCCAAAAGAGCATCTGGTATGTAGACAGTGGAGGATCTATGCACATGACAGGAAGCAGCTCCCTTCTTAATGACTACTCTCAAGGAAAGAAGGGATTTGTCTCCTTTGGCAATGATGCAAAGGGTTACATCATCGGAAAAGGCTTTGTTTCCAATGGGGAAATAAGGTTTGATGATGTGAACCATGTGGAGAATCTCAAGTACAACCTCTTGAGTGTCAGTCAAATGTGTGATAAAGGTCATATTGCCCTTTTCACAAGCAATACACTCTCCTGAAGGCCAACAGGACAGGAAGAGTGAATGCCTTAGATCTTTCCAAAAAGATAGATCTAAAAGGCCATCCTTGCCTATTCTCCAAGGCATCTCCTCAAGAGTCTACTCTATGGCATAGAAGGCTGGGGCATGTTAATTTCAAGAACATGAATCAGCTGATAAGCCATGGTTTAGTAAGAGGACTGCCTTTGAAGGAGTTCAAGTGTGAAGACAACTGCACTGCTTGCTTAAAAGGAAAACAACACAAAGTTTCATTCCCTTCAATAGAAGAACCAAAGTCCACTGCCTGCTTGCAGCTCCTGCACATGGATCTCTTTGGTCCTGTCAGAGTGATGAGCATGGCAAAGAAGAAATACTGCCTAGTAATTGTGGATGATTATTCCAGGTATGTATGGACCTTCTTCTTGCACTCTAAGGATGAAGCAGCCAAGACTATCATGAACTTTGTGTTATTTATAGAAAAGCAGTATTCCCTACAGGTCAAGTGTATGAGGAGTGACAATGGAACAGAATTTAGAAACCACACACTTGATGACTTCTACCTGTCCAAGGGAATTAAGAGGCAGTTTAGTATTCCTAGAACTCCTGAGCAGAATGGAGTGGTGGAGAGAAAGAACAGGACTCTCATTGAAGCTGCAAGGTCAATGCTGGCTGACTCAGGATTGCCACTGACCTTTTAGGCTGAAGCTGTCAATACAGCTTGCTATGTACAAAATAGAACTTTAGTGAATAAGAGGTTGATGAAGACTCCTTATGAAATTCTTCATCATTTGGCTCCTCTAATTTCATTCTTTAGAGCCTTCGGGTGTCCATGTTTCATTCTCAACACTAGCAACCCACTCCATAAATTTGCTAGTAAGGTGGATGCAGGGTATTTTGTTGGTTATTCATCAACTTGCAAGGCATACAGAGTCTTCAACTATAGGACAAAAGTAGTTGAAGAAACTCTGCATGTTAAGTTCAATGAATCTCCAAAGGACAAGATTCCACAAAACCCTGTGGAGCTGTTTGATCTGGACATACTGCAATATGTTCCTTATCAACCTCCAGCTATTGAGCCTGTCAACAGTTGTCCACCTGGTGGTACTGATGATGATGTAGTCAGTACTCACCTCTTCATGTTTAGTGACAACCTGCCTGAGTTCACTAAACCTGATGCTCCTGTAGCTTCAGCAGCCCCATCCACAACAAATGCTGATGAGATTTCTGCAAGCTCTACTTCATTTGAGCTGCCATCTCCTACATGGTTTCAGGAATCTCCATCACCATTTGTTGCTGCTGTAAGTCCTACAAACACTTGCACTGACATTATAGTCTATCAAGAGCTGAAGAATCACCCCACATCTCAAATCATTGGTGATATCAATGCTGGAGTTTCAACCAGGAATCAATTGTCCAATTTCTGCTTCTATGCTCTCTTCATCAGTCAGCAAGAGCCAAAGAACTATCATGTTGCTTTAAGAGACAATGGATGGGTTGAAGCAACGCAGCTTGAGCTTCTTCAGTTCAAGAAACAGCAAGTGTGGGAGCTTGTTCCTTTACCCCAAGGGAAGTGTGCAATAGGCACCAAATGGGTATTCAGGAACAAAACAGATGATAAGGGCCAAATTGTCAAGAACAAGGCCAGGCTGGTTGTCCAAGGATTTACACAAGAGGAAGGCATCGATTATGATGAGACCTTTGCTCCTGTGGCAAGACTGGAAGCAATCAGACTGTTCTTAGCTTATGCTGCCTTTCACAGTCTTAAGGTTTATCAAATGGATGTCAAAAGTGCCTTCTTATATGGAAAAATAAAAGAAGAAGTTTATGTGTGTCAACCACCAGGCTTTGAGGACAACAAACATCCTGATTGGGTGTATAAGCTTGATAAGGCTCTTTATGGGCTGAAGCAAGCTCCTAGAGCTTGGTATGAGACACTCTCAACTTTTCTTTTAGAGAATAAGTTCACTAGAGGCACCATTGATAAAACCTTATTCATCAAGACTGTGGGACAACATAAGCTCCTGGTTCAAATTTATGTAGATGACATCATCTTTGCATCCTCTGATCTAAAGTTGTGTGATGAATTTACAATGCTCATGAAGCAAAGTTTGAAATGAGTGCTATGGGGGAATTACAGTTCTTTCTAGGTTTGCAAATCAAACAAAGGGATGATGGAATTTTCATCCATCAGTCCAAATACACCAAAGAGTTGTTGAATAAGTTTGATTTACAAACCTGTAAGCCCTGTTCTACTCCCATGAGCAGCATCACACAACTAGATGTAGATCAGAAAGGTAAAGCGGTTGATGAAACCCTTTACAGATGTATGATTGGGTCCTTGATGTACCTTACAGCTTCTAGACCAGACATCATGTTTGCAACATGTGTTTGTGCTAGATTTCAGGCTGCACCTAAAGAATCCCATTTGATTGCAGTCAAAAGGATCTTTAGATATCTGCAAGGTACCCAATCACTAGGTCTTTGGTATTCAACTGTGCATTCTTGCAAATTAGTTGCTTTCTTTGATAGTGACTATGCAGGATGCAAAGTCACCAGAAAATCCACTTCCGTGGTTGCCAATTCCTAGGCAATTGTTTAGTTTCTTGGCAGAGTAAGAAACAAACATCAATTGCTACATCCACTGCTGAAGCTGAGTACATTGCTGCTGCAAGTTGTACATCTCAGATACTCTGGCTTCAGAACCAACTCTGGATTATGGCATTACAGAGACTAAGACTCCATTATTAATGGATAGTGCTTCAGCTCTTTGCATTGTCAAAAATCCAGTCCAGCACTCTAGGACCAAACATATAGAGATCAGACATCATTTTATTAGGGATTGCTATGAAAAAGGTCTGATTGATCCAAAGTTTGTGCCTAGTGCTGATGAGCTTGCAGATATATTTACTAAGCCTTTAGATAGTGCCACATTTCAAAACTTGGTACTAAGGCTTGGTATGCTGCAGCTAGAATAATTTGACCAATACTGATGCTCTCAGTTCATAAGTACTGATGAGCATTAGTGTACAAAGGTCAAATATAAGTACTATGAGTAATTTAGTCTTCAGCATTTTCACAACTACTGAAGACTAAAATGCTTCAAAGTACTGATGTACATTATTTGTTGAAAACAACTGATGTAGTGAAGTGGATTACAACTACTGATGTATTATTTTCAAACAAATAAGTACTGCAGAACAAATTTTGTTCACAAGTATTGATGTGTAATCTTACACAAGTACTGAAGAACAACTTTTGTTCACCAGCTCTAGAGTATTTCATCAGCACTTGTGAACATCTATTCACAAGAGCTGAAGGCATAAATATTCACAAGAGCTGAAGGGTCAATGAAACATCTGAAAGTCAGCCAAAGAGCTGATGAGTAAATGTGGAGGCCAGCATGAAACAACTGATTTGACGGAAACAGCTGATGAGTAATTTTACTCTTCAGCTGATGCCAACAGCTGCTGTTTCATACCCAAACAACTGAAGGACAAAACCATGTCTTCAGTAGTTTCACAACTACTGATAGCTAACACCAAGTCTTCAGTTGTTACAACATCTGAAGATGGAAACTAGGTCTTCAGTAGTTTATAACTACTGAAGACTGACAATAAGTCTTCAGCCGTTTACAACATCTGAAGGACAAAACCAAGGCTTCAGTAGTTTCAACTACTGAAGACTAACACCAAGTCCTCAGATGTTACAACCACTGAAGGTTAAAACCACGTCATCAGTAGTTTCAACAACTGATAACTAACACCAAACCTTCAGTAGTTTTCTTTCAGCCTTTGTCATACCCTATAAATACCCAACCTTCAGAGCTTTTCATTCTCACTTGACCTAACTTTTCTAAAACCTCTGAAATTCCCATACACCATTAATGGCGGCCATGCAACTCAAACCTCGACACAACTGTGTCGCTCATCTCACCAAACCGCCATTCTAGGCCAAGTTTCACAATGCCGTCGATCTAATAACCGACTCACAATACCAGACGACATTCCTCCTTAACCCCACCATATACACCGACACCCTATCGGAGTTCTGGACGAACATCATCGTCCAAACCGGAGAGAATGATGGCGAGGTCTCTCTCCGGTCCTCCGTAAACAACCACCAAGTGGTCATCTCTCCAGCTACCATTCGAGAAACCCTAAAGCTGGAGGATGCCACCTACCCAACCTCTTACCCAAAGGCGCCCTCGATCTATGCTTCACTGCCAACGACTATCAGGGCGACCTCTCTGCCACCACCTTGTTGAAGAAACACTTCCCAGATCCCCAACGACTGATCTTCCACATGGTGAATGTGTGTCTGGCTCCCAAAACTTCTTCATGGGACCAGATGTCAACAAGGTGGCAACAGGTATTGTATTCTATCCTTGAGAAACAACCCCTAAACTTTACTGATATTATATTTTGGGAACTCAGGGATATGGCCACAAAACCCATTTCTAACCGTTGGATCTTGTATCCTCGGTTTATAATGGCCATCATCCAAAGCCAGCTTCAAGCTGAGGGACTTGTTGGCACTGGAGTCCCTGCCATGGCTGTTCTAGCCGAGGTATACTCCAGGCACAACACCGACCACACACTCAAACAGGCTGGCCGGCTGCGAAAACCCACGCAGCAGGAACCCACAGCCTCCACCTCCAAATCCAAGTCCCCACCAAGCCAAAAGCCAAGAAGCCCAAAAAGGCTACTCAGGGAAATGAGTCCCCTGAGGATGCCCCTGCAACACAAAGGCAGGATGTGGCTGCTGGTTCGATTCTCCCAGCAGCTACCATGACTCCACCCACCACAACCGCACAGGTTTCCTCTCAACAGGAGCCTGATGCAACCACAACTGGGGCACCTACACATCTGGGGTCTTTCTCACTTGAGGAGACTGCCATTGAAATGCACACTCCTCCCCATGTGCACTCTGCTTCTAGCCCATCTCCCACAGAAGCCGCCCCACAAAGTCCAACCCTAATGATTGCCAAAGTGTTGACCCACCTTAGCACTCCACCCTCTCCCCAGAAACCTATTACAACTGGGGAGACTCCAACCAAAGGGAGGGTGGATACAAGTGCTAGTGGGAGCCCCCAACACAGAGAATCACATGTCCAATCTCCCAGTGTGGCTAGGGAGATAGGACAATCTGGTGAGGCTTCCACTTCCCCTGCATCAGCACATGAGCAGGGTGAAGCTGGTACAAGCAATAAGACCTCACTAGAGGCAACTGCCGATGATGGATCCAATCCGGAGGCTGGAAGTCCCCAGTACCAATACAAAGGGGCACATGCTACTACTGAGCCACACTCAGAGCATGTATATCCTGACACAGTCAGGAGGTCAGGTGATTCAGTTCATACTGATGATGACCTGAGCTTCTTCTATGATGTAGTTGCTCACAACACTATCTTAGAGGATGAGCTAAGCAGACTAAAGAGCTACTTGCTCAAATGACTCAAGATAGAAGTCCATCTGCCACCACCAACCCACAGATGGCACCTTCACCCGAAGGTCTCACATACACTGAGCCACTCCCACAAACTCAACCACCAGCCCCTGCTTCTGGCACTAGCTCTCAGGGCCAGAACCCCCCTGAGCAGCTAGATGCTATCCTTCAGAAATCCCTGCCTCTCATCACACCCATTATCATAGAAATTGTGATGAAAACTATTGATGAGAGGCTTCCCACACATATCCAACCTCTGGTGGAGGTTGTTGTTGCTAAAGCACTTGCTGAGAGTCAAACCCCAACCAATGCACCCAAAAAGGGGGAGACCTCAGTGCAAGTTAAGAGGAAGAGGGGAGAGGAGGAGTTAGAAGTAGTAGAAAGGAGGTGATTGAGAGGGAGAAGGTTCAGGAGACTAAGGGGAAGGGGAGGGAGAAGGAGGAGAGAGCTGAAAAAGAAGTGACTGGAATCCAAAAGGATTTCAGTGTCACTTATCAAAAGAAAGGAGAGAAGAGTGGAGAGGTGAGGGAGAGTGCTGATCCTGATCTAGCAGCCCTTGTCAAGGAGGCTGATGCTGAGCATAGCCGTTCAATGGACTCTGTCATTAAACAGCTGTTCAGGCAAGGCTTTGACAAGGACACTGCCTTGCTAGATCAAGAGATCAGGAATATGGAGAGAAGAGAGATTGAGTACCGATGGACTACTCATAGCCAAGAGGAAAGAAAGAAACTTGAGGCTATGAGTAGGTTCACTTCGAAGTACCTGGGCAGACCAGTCCTTGATGTCAAGGAATGGACCAGGGATAGACTCTTGGCAATAACCACCAAGATCTGTTCGGCTGGTGATTTCACTAAGGGACTGGTCGTTGAGGCCCTCTCAGAAGCAGGTGCTGGGAACAGGACACTACTAGTAAAACTGACCAAACATCTCTTATCTCTAGGTTACTAGCAGTGCCTGCCAACATTCCCACACCAACCACCCAACCACAACCCACTAAACCAACCCATTCACCATCAAAACCCGCAGCCAATGATCCACCCTTAAAGAAGAAGAGAAGGGTGTTGAGGCTGCAAAAAGAAGAAGAAGAGGAGGATGAGGAGGATAGACTGCCCCTTTCAGCAGTCATTCCTCTACCAAAAGCCAAATCCCAAACCATCACTCCCACCTCACAGATGGACACTGTGAGGGTGAAGATAGAGGAAGAGGCACAGCAGCAGCTTCATGATGCTGAAATGCTGAAGTCAATTGACCAAGCATATGCTGCCTCTACCTCTATCATGAATATGAAGAAAGAAGCTCTGAGACTCTTCACTCTCAAACAAACCTTCCAATATAACAAAGAGAGAGTGAGGACTTGGCCTGATCCTAGGGTGGCTCACAGGATCACAAAGAAAGATATTCCTGTGAGGTACAAGAGCCAGATGAAGAGGATTGTAGATGAAGTAATCACAGTGGCTCTTGTAGTAACACCCTGGGAAATTGTGGATGAGTTCGAGAAAGCTTATAAATCTAAGCAACCTCCTGAAATGATGTTGGAGAACAGGATGGTGAGGAAAGGCTTAGTTTATAAGAAGCTTGAGAACTATCACAAAGATGAGCTCAACTTGTTGCTAGAGGGCAGACATCCAGATGAATTTGCTTATAGGCAAATCACAACAGTTGAGCTCAAGAATGGCAAACAGGTTAAGTTTGTCTCAGAGCTGTACGGCCGTGAAGGATTATTTGATGGTGGGGATGAGGGCATGACCAAAGAAGAACAAATGATCTTTGTCCGAGCCTACACCAGAGAATCCTACAGGCTAGTACATGGGAGGTAGGTTTCATGGATGGGATAACAGCTCTGTGTCCAATTCCCCAAAACAGAGCTCCCATCCATACTTAGCCAAACAAATACCAGAAACCTTCTCCCAGGCCAGTGCTTATCAGGGTCAACTTCTGATCTGATCCAGAAGGAAATAGACCAATCTTTATGCCAACAATAAGTGGGACAACAAATAATTAGAGGTTTTGGCTGCATTGGTTCAGGGGGAGTTTGTTGGACCAAAAGAACCAAAGAGCCAAGATCAGGAAAACCTCTAAGTCCCACATGACATCACAACAACAGCTGAAGACTCCCATCAGCTGTTCTGACAAAGTCTGAAGAATCAACAGCTGAAGTTCAAAAGAACTGAAGTACAACAGCTGAAGATCCCAAGTACTGAAGACAAGTACTGAAGTCTAAAGTACTGATAAACATAAGTACTGATGACTTCAAGTACTGAAGACAAGTGCTGAAGATCAAAGTCTGAAGAACTGAAGAACTGATGAACAACTGCTGATGCACAAAGTCTGAAGACAACGATTGAAGACAACAGCTGATGACAACTACTGAAGTCATCAGCTGATGAATCATCTGAAGACCAAAGTCTGAAGACCAAAGTGCTGAAGTTTCAGAGTTTGTCACAACAGCTGAAGAAGTCTTCTTCAGTTGTTATGATGGTTTATTTTCTTTTCAGTAGTTTTATATTTTTCATTTCAGTAGTTTGTACAACAGCTGAAGAGTTTGTTCTTCAGCTGTTATAGTTCAGTAGTTGTAAACGACTGAAGAGTTTGTTCTTCAGTCGTTGTAGCTTTTCAGTAGTTTCCTTTTCAGTACTTGTAACAGGTAGAACACTTAGGAAATTTTGTAAGAAGATGTCAGCTGTTGTGACATCTTCAGTAGTTGTGTTCTATCAGTAGTTAGTTTAATAATTGTTTAATGTCAGTGGAATCTGACAATGGTATGGGTCATTTGCCTATAAAGGGCAGTGACCTGAATGTATTCTACGCCAAAACATGAAATAAACGAATATTATTCCTTCAAGGCAGAATTATTCTCTCTACATCTACTTTTGGTTTGCATGCAATATTCTTTATGTTCTTGCTTTAATTGCTAATATTCATGCTAAAATGGCTGCGAACACAATCTAATTGATCAAACTAGAGGCTGAGATCCTAACAAATAACAACAATAACAATGTTGTCCCTAGAGCATGCTTCGAGTGTGGAAGTCCTGATCACCTTCGTAATTCCTGCCCGAAGCTTAGCCGCCCTCAAACTAATCAGAACAACCAAGCTAGGGGAAGAGCTTTTGTCATTGGAACCAACGAAGCCCATCAGGATCTGAATGTTGCGACGGGTATGTTCTTAATCAATAACCATTATGCATCCATTCTATTTGATACTGGGGCTGAAAAATGTTTCGTATCCATTGAATTTACATTGCTTTTAGAAATTTAACCAAATTGCCTGAATGAAACCTATGTCATTGAATTAGCTAATGGTAAAAGCTAACAGTATAGTTCAAGGATGCACATTACACTTAGGGAACCATTTTTTTAACATAGACCTTATCCCGATTGAACTCGGAAGCTTTGACGTTGTAATTGGAATGGACTGGCTATCAAGAAACCGAGCAGAGATTGTTTGCCATGAGAAGATCATCCGAATCCCATTACCAAATGGCAAAATTCTTGCAGTTCAAGGAGAACTACTCGGAAGAAGGTTGAAAATCATTTCATGTGTGGAAGTGATTAAACATCTAAAGAAGCGTTTTCCTATTTTTCTAGCCTAACTGGTAGAAAAGGAATCAAAAGAAAAGAGCCTCCAAGACATCCTAGTGGCATGGGATCACCCAGAAGTTTTTCCAGAGGAATTACCAGTTACCCCCAGTACGTCAAGTCGAATTCCGTATTGACTTAATTCCTGGAGCGGCACCATGGCAAAGGCGCCGTATCGCTCACCCTTAGAAATGCAAGAACTATCTAATCAATTACAGGAACTATTAGATAAAGGATTAATCAGACCAAACTTCTCTCCTTGGGGAGCGTCGGTTTTGTTCGTTAAGAAGAAGGACGGATCCTTCCGAATGTGCATTGATTATCGGGAATTAAACAAGTTGACCATCAAGAATCAGTATCCATTACTGAGGATTGATGACTTGTTTGATCAATTGCAAGGTGCACCATACTTTTCAAAGATCGATCTTAGATCTGGGTATCATCAACTAAGAATTCAAGAGAACGACATATCAAAAACGGTATTTCAAACTCGGTATGGTCATTATGAGTTTTTGGTAATGCCCTTTGGTCTAACCAATGCTCCAACAATTTTTATGGATCTTATGAACCGCGTTTGCAAACCGTATCTTGACAAATTCATGATCGTATTTATAGACGATATTTTGATTTACTCACGGAGCAAGGAAGAACACGAGCAACACCTCAAACAAATTTTAGAACTACTAGCGAAAAAGAAACTTTATGCCAAATATTCAAAGTGTGATTTTTGGCTTAGAGAAGTGTACTTTCTTGGACACATGATAAATGAAAAAGGTATTCATGTGGACCCGAGTAAAGTTGAGGCAATCAAACAATGGAATGCACCAAAGACAGCCTCCGAGATCCGTCAATTTCTAGGTCTAGCTGGATACTACAGGCGCTTCATTGAGAACTTCTCAAGGATTGCCTAGCCCTTGATGGCTTTAACACAAAAAGACAAGAAGTTTGATTGGGGAGTGAAACAAGAAGAAGCGTTTCAACTGTTAAAACAGAAGCTATGCAAAGCACCAATCCTATCCCTCCCTGATGGAATCGATAACTTCATTGTATATTGCGACGCATCACACCAAGGACTAGGTTGTGTGCTAATGCAGAAAGATAAGGTCATAGCTTTTGCCTCACGACAACTTAAGGTTCATGAGAAAAATTATACAACTCATGACCTAGAGTTGGGAGCGATAATTTTTGCTCTTAAAATCTGGAGGCATTATCTTTATGGCACTAAGTGCAACATTTATACCGACCACAAAAGTCTTCAACACATTCTTGATCAGAAGGAATTAAATATGCGTCAACAAAGATGGGTTGAGCTACTCAATGACTATGACCGCGAGATCAAGTATCATCCAGGCAAGGCTAGTGTGGTGGTCGATGCCTTAAGTAGGAAGGAGAGAGTTAAACCTATTAGAGTGCGGGAATTAGGGATGATAGTGCAAACCAGTTTGAAGACTCAGATATTAAATGCTCAAAAGGAGGCTATTCAAAGAAATAATTTGAAAGATGAACTATCATGTGGAGCCGAACACAAGTTAGAACTGATAAATTACTTTACTATTTGGATAGAATGTGGTTCCGGACTCAGATAACCTGAGGGAACTTATTATGGATGAAGCCTATAAGTCCAAATACTCCGTTCATCCGGGAGCAGACAAGATGTATAAAGATCTTAGACAATTCTATTGGTGGCCAGGTATGAAGAAGGAGATTGCGTTATACGTTGGTAAATGTTTAACGTGCTCTAAAGTTAAAGCAGAACACCAAAGACTGTCTGGATTATTACAGCAACCTGAGATTCCACAATGGAAATAGGAACAGATTGCAATGGATTTTATCACAAAATTACCTCGGACATCTATGGCCATGATTCCATCTGGTTTATTGCTGATCGTCTAACCAAGTCAGCACATTTTCTCCTTATCCGAGAGGATTTTAAAATGGAAAAGTTGGCCAGATTGTACGCTAATGAGATCGTAGCCAGACATGGAGTACCGATTTCAATTATCTCCCATCGAGATAGTCGGCTCACATCCAGGTTTTGGCAGACCATTACAAAAGTCCTTGGGAACTCGACTGATGGTCAGAGTGAAAGAACTATACAAACCTTAGATGTGACAACCGGCAATTTCAGGTCAATACCCGACATTGACTTGGTTATAATTACACCATAATACTTGATTTTCAACTGAATTCCAATTATTGAAGTCATTTCATGCATTACAAATTTCATGCATAACATTTCATGTATCGGTTATTCGGCGTAATTACCATCTTTTTTACACGCGATACACCCGGCACACATACGAACATTGGTGATAATTAGTATATGTGCACTAATAAATACTTTAAGGTATTTTAAAGTATTTTAGATTCCATTGTTTCAAAGTATTTTAGATTTCAAATTAAATACATTAGAAAAACTCAAATTTATAAATAAACCTAATGGCGTAAATTGATATTTTTACCGGAACGAATCCTTTTAACACAATTACTAAATACATGAGGTATCATTAACATACCATAAATATTAAATGATATGATATTATACAAGTACTTATGCAACTTTAATGTAATTTAAAAATTAAAGAGTAAAAATATTAAAGTATATATAAATTACTATAATTCAACAAATACCACCCAAATACCCAATACTACATAAAATCAAAAAATAAACTCATTTCCCACCCCCCATAACCGTCCACCCCACCCATCACCTCATCTTTTCTTCTTTTCTCCTTTTCATGAAGAGATTCTTGTTTAACTTGTAAATCCAAGAGTTTCCATTTTGATGCAACTACTTTTCAAGTGATTAAAGAAACATGTCTTTCATTCTACTTACGGACACTCTCTTCCTTTCTCAAATTTGACCAAAAAGTAAGAGTTGTCAAGTCTCAAATTAGTCATACAAGTATATGACATTATAAAACAAGACTCACACTTTATAATTCACCTACACATTTCACCAACTTCCCTTCTCTTCCCTCCTCCCTTCAAATTTCATCCAAGACCTCATCACCACCATATCATTCCATTTTCAACTCATTTTCTATAAAACTTTGGTGATTCAAGTGCCTTTGGTTGAAGATCAAGTGATTTTTCAAGCTTCCAAGCATCCTACAATGTCTTCTCCACTTTTTCTTGTTTGGTTCTTAGTTCAAAGGATCAAGTCTTCTTTTCTTTGTATTTCAAGACTACCATCTCTTTCTCCTTGCTTGTTTAAGGTTAGCACCTTGTTTCTAATCTTCTATATATCACCATGATGTGTTCATGTTCACTAACTCATCCAAAAGTGCTCTAACAAAGTTTAAAAAGTAACAAAACATGTAAGATATTTTCTGTCAGATTCATGTTCTGTGTTTTCGACACCATAACTCGACCTAAACATGGTCAAATGAACCATTTCTTGAGCATAACATTAACTTTAGGATGTCTAGTTTTTAAATCAGACAACCTTGAAATTTTTAGATGAGTATAACCTATCCAAAACGTACAAACAAATTAAAGTGTTGAACCTGAATTTTTAGCAGAATAGATAAGGCAGAAAGAATGAGGCATAAGTTATGCTTAAAGTAATCAAATAGAGATTTTCCTTCTGTGGTAACTTAGCTTAAGGTGTTAGGTTTAAAAGTAATATAGGCTCTATTTGTGAATGTAGGGTTTGACCCCTCAAAAAGGTGAATTCCAGAGACATGTACAGAAAAATGCTGCACTGACATCTGTTGCTTCATGAACCATTTCGAGGCACTTAAACTTAGTTACATGTTACAAGCTATACCTTTTTGGAATCCTTAGACACAGATCTAAATATGGTAAAAATATTAGAGTTTATAAAAATTCTTTGTATCATAAAAAAAGGATGATAACCAGACCCAAAAATCCTATTGATTCTGTCAAATGCCCATATTTAGATAAAGTAAACTTTTGGAGATATTTGGTAAAAAGAAAACCCATACACATGGAAAGTATAATACCATTATACTTACTATAAAACACATTAATACATTATGTACTTTTAGGAAGATAATATGAAGACAAGAATCTAAATAAAACATTTACGACTCGACGTGTCTAACTAGTCAAGTGACATTTTCAAAACTAACTTTGTGGATGAGTTATGCATGACCATCTAGGGTTAGTAATCATGACCTCATGAATATATTGTGATTTTGTTTAGGAGACTCCTAGACCAATCATACGTACAGACTATTGCTAGTATTCACGCGTGTATTACAGGTGAGTTTCATGGCCCCATTTTAACTTATTTTCCTTTTGGGGGAGATTACATGCAAATTACTAATTTTCTTGCACACATTTACTTGTCAATGATTTCACATGTTATATAAGTTATTTACTTACTGTATAAAGTCCCCTGTTATCGAACCGTTAGTTTATTTCCTAAAGCGAGGTAATCATGGATAGTACTATTGGGTTTGACTACCCCTACCCGGGTTAATTACCCTAACCTTGACTGGAGGTCTAAACGGGTGCATTATTAGCCTGTTCACACCCATGCTCACGGTAGGCATGGGTAGGGGCAATTCATTACAGTTACAGTCTAGCTTCGGTTGCGGCCTTATATAATTTGTAGCATTGTATGTACAACAATCAAATCATAGAAAGTATTGTGGTCCTTTATGCTATTTATTATTACTTAAAACCTGTGAACTCACCAACATCATGTTGACATTTTTCATGCATGTTTTCTCAGGTAATTGATAGATGCACCAAGTTAAGCTAGTATGGATCATCTCATGTTTAGGGCCATTCATGTTGTTTGGGACATTCATTTTCGTATTTGTCATGTTTTAAAAACAATGTACCTTATTACTATTGCTTCCGCAAATTTAACTCTGAACAATGATGTATCTTAAGTTTATTTGAGATGTATGTTTTACAAAACCATGTAGTGGTCAATCAGTGACCATGAAACCATGACGTTCGCACCCCGCGGGAAACCGCCGTGGTTTGGGGTGTGACATTAGAGGATATGCTCAAAATCTGTGTTATAGATTTTGGTGGTAGCTGGGATAAACACTTACCCCTAGTGGAATTCTCATACAACAATAGCTATCACACAAGTATACAATGTGCACCGTTTGAAGCGTTATATGGTCGTAAGTGTAGATCATCTATCTGTTGGACCGAAGTTGGTGATAGCCAAATAACTGGTCCAGAGATTATTCAAGAAACGACTGATAAGATTGCGCAAATTAGAAAAAGAATCAAAGCGGCAAGAGACGTCAGAAAAGTTATGCTGACAATCGTTGCAAACCTTTGGAATTTTAGGTCAACGATGAGGTCTTACTTAAAGTTCCCCTTGGAAAGGCGTCTTTCGATTTGGCAAAAAAGGAAAACTTGCTCCAAGATACGTTGGACCTTTTAAAATTATGGAAAGAATTGGTCCAGTGGCGTATAGACTAAAGTTACCTCAAGAACTCAGCAACATGCACGATGTGTTTCACGTGTCTAATTTGAAGAAAAAATCTTTCTCACGACTCACATATTATACCACTTAACGAAGTTTGCATCGATAACAAACTCCACTTCGTCGAAGAACCAATTGAAATCATGGACCGTGAGGTTAAGAAACTTAAACGCAGTCGCGTTCTAATCGTTAAGGTTCGGAGGAACTAGAAATGTGGGCCTGAATTTACATGGGAACGTGAGGACCACATGAAGCAGAAATATCCATACCTTTTCCCGAACCAACCTCCAACAGTATCTACCAGCTGAATTTCGTGACGAAATTCTCTCAACTGGGGGAGACTGTGACACTTTTGAAATTCAAGGTATTTTATATATTCTGTTACTTATTTGATTACATAAATTATTTCAGTTTAGAACATAATACTAAGAAATGATCATTTGATATTAAGATAATTAAATCTAGGATCATCACAAGTGAATCACTTTATAATATTTTATTTGAACCTAAATAATTTTATGACATTATTATGTGTTACAAATTACAAATTTATGACGTTCCGTCTAACTTCTAAACCTAGATGCTTTAACCGACTCACGTCGTCAAAAAAAATAAACGACTACTATCACGCACTAGTCGAATTAAAATACAATCTTAAGATTTGATAATATTACTAGAATCCTCAAATAGATTACAAACATATATAATTTTAACTTGTATGAT
Organism: Flaveria linearis; assembly: GCA_024085815.1. Taxonomy (NCBI): domain Eukaryota; kingdom Viridiplantae; phylum Streptophyta; class Magnoliopsida; order Asterales; family Asteraceae; genus Flaveria; species Flaveria linearis. Next base: position 78,507,666 of record CM044003.1, read on the forward strand.
TTATAATGAAATTTATTTACTCTAATGCAATTCTATTCTACGCTAACGTAAATGACATAAAATCTAACTAACTAATCAAATAATCTACTTTTAACATCTATATCTATCAATCATCAAAATATATGATAAATATCATCATCTATCACCCAATATTGGTCCCCCTTATCAACAAAATCTAATAATCATTATAGTGCAACCATACCCATGTAAAAAAATGATCATCCATGATGAATTCTTTCAAGGATGGCTAAAAATCACAAGAGGGACCCCCCTTTAAAACTCATTTCAGTCATGAACCTTCATGGCCCTCCCATACACATCCTTCCATCACCATACCTCACACATCATGCCAAAAAAAATCCCTATAAAAGCCCCCTTAAGTTGCAATAAAGAACCTTCACTAACAAACTCATTTCCTTCTCTATTTATTCACCAACTTAATCCATTGTTCCCTGCTCTATCTTGACTATAAGGGCAGCCTCCAAACTTCCAAGGAATCTCAACAAGAGCACATCACGTGTACCCCTTTTGTTCAAGCTTCGTCTCTTGCAAACGTTGAGGTATCCATTCACTTACACTTAAGCAATACTTTAATATGTTTAAGATAATGAAATTCTAAGTATATATATGTGGTTAAGTCATCTAATATTCAAGAAAACAAGTGCACTACTTGTTCATATAAAAAAAATATTGCTTAAAAGTTGCTTGATGTATAAAACGGAATCTATCAGAAAATTACCTTAACTTTGAAAGGTCATAACTTGGTCAAAACAAAACAACAATGGACGATTCTTGAGCCTAATATGAATTTCAAAGAAAGAACTTTCCAACCATAGTAAATTCATAATTTTCCATTAAGAGTTGGACCCTCAAAAGCTAAGTACAAGATGAAACGTCAAACCTGGATTGTTTCGGCAGAATATTTAGGTATATTTTGGGAGGCCATAACTCCTTCAATTTTTATCCAATTGACTTGATTCTTTTTCTGAAAGTTAGTTATATGAGTTAGATTTAAAACCAAGTTCGTCTTTATTTAAATGGTTGAGGTTTCGACCATCAACGAACTGGAATAAATTTAGAACTCCAGAATATAGCTGCACTTACTTTTGAAAGAATATGATTATATTTGAACTACTAAATGAACTCCATAAAATGTTATACTTATTTTTCCAGTAAGTTAAAATGCATATATATGTATGATAAAAATCCTATATTTTATTTTGTATATTTGATTAATTAAAACTCTAGCACAAAATGACACTTAAAAACGCAGAAATCAATAAACAAACTTTAATTCAAAAAAAACAATATGTAATCACATTTGAACTTATAATTATGAAAAAAATGCTTATTTTAATATGTATTTATGTTTATACACTATTTATTTTAAAGCCAAGTTCATAATCGAAAATTGCTCACGGTTCGTAAAACATACAAAACCATAAATTTGAATAAGTTTACTTTTCAATCAATAAATTAAAAGTAAAACTTATTTCATGTAACACTTGACTCGTTACTTGGTGTAACGACTTATTCATGGGAATCTAAACCTTATTTGCACACCATGTATATGTAGGAACTGCTTCGGTTTAGAGCAATCTCTCTTGTTTCACGTGATCCGCATCAGAAAGTGAGTTTTCGTAGCCCCTTTTACTTTTACTTATTTTGGGGGAGAAACATGTTACTTAACGACTTTACAGGAATCGTTACTATTATGTCGTATGATTATACACATTTTGGTGATGAATGCTTATTTATTGGGTTGGACTTACAAAGACCTCGCTATCTTACACAACTACTTAACTCCAGGATGGAGCCACAGGTTTAATATAGATAGTACTATCGGGACTGATAATTCCCATTCTCTTGACTGATTGGAACGCGTAAATCCACAGTCAATAATATTGAATGATTATTACCACGCAGACTATAACTTGACTATTATTTTCATACTTGAAATAAGTATCAAACGAGGCATCCAGTCAAAGGCTTAGTTGTGGACTCATAAATACATTTATCCTTACTTGTGTTATGGCTACTTTACATGATAAGTTTTTGATTCATACTTGACTACTTACTTTACAACTACTTATCGAGTTTCAAAATCTACGAGCTCACCAACATTATTGTTGACCCATTTTTAACATGTTTTTCAGGAAACAACCAAGGTTAGCGTTTTGGACTTCACTTAAGTATGGCACGCCTAGGGCACAACTGATGATTATTTTGTATAAGCTTAGGATGTTAAGCTCATGATCTTGAATCTTTAAAAACTTGTACCCCAATACTTTGTTGCCTAAGTTTATTTTGAATGCATGAATGAATTTTAATTTACTTAAGTATCACGTGTTCAAAATATCCGATTACGTCACCTCCTTGCGATTCCGCCGCCGGCGAGGGGTGCGACCGTATAGTTTAAAAAACATTTTTAAAGTGACCATATAATGTTTTTTAGTTTGCATTTTGACCAAGGAATTTTATTGGGTACATTCCTGAAACCTCGTCCACCATGACACCACACCATATCAGATTCCCCAACACCATGTTCGATTCTTCGATTCTCTTCATCTGCTTTTTTAGATTTGGAAGTTGGGGTTTTTGACCAGAAACTCACCTTCGCCACCACTTGCTGCGCTTGAACTAACATGATCTCATATGGATTAGGGTTAGAGGTTTTAGAGAGAGTGAACGAGATTAGTGGCAGTGCCTATGATGGTGAAGTGTTACGGCGGTTGTGATGATGCGTATCACCAAAAATTGAGGCCTTCGGTGATAGTGGAGTGGTTATCACCGGAAAATGAGGTACCGGAAAGTCAGGTAGGGGAAAGGAAGAACGGTGCTGGTGTTAGTGAAAATTTTACGACTTAAATTTAGTTTATGACTTAAATTTAGTTTATATACGAGTCGGGTAATTATAGTGGCCAGATTTCCAAATTTTCCGGGAAATTGTAGTGGCCATGGATGATGTTAGTGAAAATTTTACAACTTAAATTTAGTTTATAAACGAGTCGGGATAATTATAGTCTATACTTCACCTCACCCGTTTATTTTTATGTATATTTTGAGTTGGTTTACGTTTCAATGTAAATTTTGTTTGGAGTCATTTCAAATATAATACATTTTCACTTGAAGACATAAATTCGAATCATTCTACAATTTAACGTAAATTTAGTTTGGTAACGAGACGGTTGATTGTAGTCTTTAGTTTATCATGATGTGTACGCCGCCGCCGCAACACACGGCGTCTATAAAAACTAGTTTAACTTTAAGTTGAACGCTTTTTTCTGCTGCTATAGTTTTGATATTCGGTGAACTATGTTGAATGCTTATGAAATACTGACTGAGAGGTCGTCTCGGACCGGGCCTTAAATAATCACTACAAGAAATTACGTTTTTTGTGTCTAAGTTTTTTGCGGCGATTAACATATCGTCGCAAAAAAAGACGCTAAACGACAAAAAAAGTTATTTTTTGACTTTTTCAGTCAATTTTCTTATTTGCGGTGATATTTTCGTCGTAAAAGGTCTATTTTAATTTATATTATATTTTTTAAATTAATTTAAGTATATGTTTTTTTGATTATATTTTTTGCGGCGATAGTTTCGTCACAAAAGGTTAAAATTAATTTATTTTTTAGTTTTTCTTAATTTCCGAAACCTCATTTGGGGGGGGGGGGATTTCCCGCCTTGTTATTTGCGGCGACATGTTCGTCGCAAAAACTGACATCTATTTTAATTATTTGTAACTTTATTTAATTATTTTATTTAATCTTTTTGCGGTGATTTTTGTCTTTTTTACGACGACCGTATTCCACAAAAGAGTTGCGGATTTCAGAAAAAGGGGATCGCAGATCTCAGTCCCTATTTCCCCCAATTTCACCCAATTCCACTTCCACCTCCACCCTATCGCTGACCGACTGCTCTCTCCTCCGGGCGCAGCTCCACCGGCCGTCGCTCACCCTACCACCGACCGGCCGCCACTCACCCTACCGCCGACCTACCGCCACTCGCCACCACCTGCTCCACCGGCCACCACTTGCTCCACCTATCTTGAAGAGGGTTCGATGCTCTGTTACGCCTCAAGGAGTTGAGAGTTTATCCCCTTTCTAAATCTCGTGTGCGGAGGTTAGTTTGAGGTTTTGATTCATGGGGGTTTTGTGTGATTAGTTGGGGTTTTATGGAATGTGAATCAATCTGGATATGCAGATTTGGTTTTGTGTAATAATGGTGTTGCTATTGTGTATGCATTTTGGCTTTTGAGGCCTAATTAGTAATTACTAGTTTTTTAGCTTCGAATTATGTATCTGTTCATAGGGTAAATGCATTAGGTTAATTAGTTTCATTTATCATCTAGGAAAGTTGTTTCATTTGGGGTCAATTTGCTTTCATTTTATGGATTTTCACTTAGAAGTTCCATTAGCTTGAAATCTTATCACTAAATGATGTTGATCTCATTAGATTTCGCAATTGATGGTAGTAGATTTGGAGAATAAACTATGTTAATCTTGCATCTAAAGATAAGATGTGAACTCGGAGATCAAACAGAATCTATGCTTAATAATAAAACCAAGAGAGTCTATACCTTGTAGTTATCTTTCTTAAGAAATAATATTAACTACTTGTTATAAATGATTTAAGCTACTTTTGTATGCAATTGTTGCAGTAGTGAGATTCATGTTGATTGTTTATGCGTTTAGGCCTATTTTATCGTGGGATATGAATCCATGAGATTTTTGCCAATATAACATGTTTTTTTGTTTTTTTGTTTTGAATAAAAACAGGGTTGTAAGCAAGGGGTGCAAACTAGTTGTAAGCAAGGGGTGCAAATTAGGCCGCTCGCCCACCGCCAGGTGCTCCACTACCGCCACTTGCTCCATCACCGCCATCCACCACCTCCACTTGCTCCACCACCGCAATCTGCCTCACCAGCTCCACCACCACCACCGTCATCTGTCGTCACCACCACCGCCACCGTCATCTGCCGTCACCACCACCGCCACTCCACCACCGCAACCACCCGTAATATCTTTTTTTTAAAAAAATTTTATGTTAAATTATGGTTATCATCTAAAATTAGAGTTAGTCGTGTTTGATATGATTCTAACTGGGCTGACCCTGACCTTGCTGACTCGGTCAGCCCGTTTGTTTTCCATTCGAAATGTTGTTGACCCAGTCATGTTCGCTAACCCGGACCTTAAAATTGCAATGTCTGACCCAGCTTCTTCATCAGCCCTCATCCCCTTCTCCCCCGCCCCTCGCCTCCGCCCCTCCCCTCGATCAAACACAGCCTTCCCTTCCCCTCCCGTCTTCCCTCCTGGTCATCCGGTCCTCTTCCTTCGCCCCTCCCCTCCCGTTTCCCCCGCAGGTGGTCACGACCCACCCTCCCTTCGGTCCTCTTCATCCTCCCAGTCCTCTTCCTCGTCACTGGTAAGAGATTCTGAATGTTGGTGATTTGTGAATCTATGAATTAGGGTTTTATGTTGTTGATTTGTGAATCTGTGAATTAGGGTTGATTGATGTTGGTGATTTGTGAATCTGTGAATCTGTGAATTAGGGTTTTATGTTAGCATAGATTGTTGATTTGGGAAGGTAGATGATTATATTTTGGGCATTCACAAAGTAGCTTCATTTGTGAAGGTAGATGATTGGTTTTTGATGTGTAACTTTGTTGATAATAATCTCAAATTAGGTATATTTTGGGGCAATCTCGAGGTTTTTGAAATGACTGTTGATTTGGGATCATTAGGTAAAAAAGTAGCTTCATTTGTGTAACTTTTTTTTTGATTTGGGATCATTAGGTAACAAAGTAGCTTTACTTGATATGTGTATATGTTGTCAAGTATATGTTGCTTATGTTGTCAAGTATATATGTGTATATGTTGTCAAGTATATGTTGCTTATGTTGTCAAGTATATGTTGCTTGTGTTGTCAAGTATATGTTATTTTTGTATGACATTCTGAATTTTAAGGTATTATGTTATTATTATAAATTTGGCAATTTTTATTGATTACACGACAACAGTTAAATTCAAACTCGTCAAAATAACGGACAATATGGTTATTTTTTTCATTCAGCAGAGTCAGTAAGATAGTAAATCAAACAGCCAAGTTTTAGTCAGATGCAGACTCAGTCAGAACTTCTTACTGGGTCAGCTTCTGACTCAGTCAGATCTTGCACAGTCAGTGTAATCAAACAACCCCTTAGATGATGTATTTGTTGAACACTAGTAACTAGAAGATGATGTTTTTATTAGCAAATCTAAAATTAGGGTTAAAGGATGTGTATGTATATGTATATGTGTATGTGTATGTGTGTAGGTATGTTAAATTGAGATGAAAATGAATGTATATGCGTATGTTTATTGATGTATATGTGTATTTATGTATGGGTGTATGAAACATAAGAATGTATGTATTTGTGTATGGATGTATATGTGCATGTGTGTATGTATGTTAAATTGAGATGAAAATGGATGTATAAAACATGAATGTATGTATTTGTGTATGGATATATATGTGTATGTATGTATGTATGTTAAATTAAGATGAAAATGGATGTATAAAACATGAGAATGTATGACTTTGTATATGGATGTATATGCGTATGTGTATATGTATGTAAAATTGAGATGACAATGGATGTATAAAACATGAGAATGTATGTATTTATGTATGGATGTATATGTGTATGAGTGTATGTATGTTAAATTAAGATGAAAATGGATGTATAAAATATGAGAATGTATGTATTTGTATGGATGTATATGTGTATGTGTGTATGCATGTAAAATTAAGATAAAAATAGAGATGGTTACCCATGAAATCATAAATGGAGGAAGGACAAGTCATTCAATGGTAAGAACGAGAATAGACGTCCTCCTAATAGGAAAACTAATGATCAGATCTTGCAACAACTTAATAATTTGCCGCCTCGTATTTCTGGGAAGCATGTTCAGTTTGGTGGTAAGAAGGGAAAATGTGATACCAATGTTGAATTAAATTGGAAAAAGCGTTCTATTTTCTTCGAGCTTGAATATTGGTCTTCAATTCAACTAAAACATAATTTGGATGTCATGCATATCGAAAAAAATGTGTGCGAGAGTTTATTAAATATGTTGATGATGAACAAGAAAAAATCCAAAGACACTGATAAGGCAAGAATGGTGTTAGAACAATGGAACATTCGACGTGACTTGTGGCTTGTAGATAACGGTCGCGGTAAGCTCTCAAAGCCTCATCCTAAGTTCTCTTTCTCAAATGCGGAAATAAGTCTTTTTTGTTAGTTCATTAAGGGAGTAAAACTACCTGACGGCTTTGGCTCGAACTTTAAACATAAGGTAACCGATAATGATACCCAAATAACGGGGATGAAGTCAAATGATCATCATATAATGATGCAACGGTTGCTTCCGATTGGTGCTCAAGCGTACTTGGACAAAAACATTTCAACACCAATAATTGAGATGTGTTTATTCTTTAAACAACTTTGTGCTCGGAACTTGATGTCATCTGACATGCAAGATGCTGAGGAGAAGTTGGTTAAAATTTTGTGTTCTTTCGAGCAAATATTTCCTCCGTCATTTTTTGACATAATGATTGATTTGGTTATGCATTTACCTGAGGAGGCAATTCAAGGTGGGCCAGTTTATATGAGGTGGATGTATCTATTTGAAAGATACATGAAAAAGCTAAAAAATTATGTTAGAAATAAGGCTAGGCCCGAAGGTTCCATTGCGGAGGGATATGTCGCAGATGAAGTCTTAACTTTCTGTCAAGGTATCTTGACGGTGTACCAACGAGATTTAATCATCCGGACAGAAACGAAGACGCTCCAATTCCCACACGTGACTTTTATGTCTTCCAATCGCTATGCACACCTATCAGTAAAGGGTTTGATAAAAAATGGATGGTGTGCTTTGGGCAAAACTAAATTGATTTGTCCTTAAGAACAGCTCCGAGATCGAAGAATACAAGGAGTAAGTACTTTTTATTTAAGGTTGTTTTTTTGTAAGTTATCTTTTAGATTATTATTATTAATGCAAGTAACATTATTTCTAGTGAATTTATTACTCAAATGCCGCATGGGACCGACTTGAAAGCAAATTTTCCTAACTGGTTTAAACAGAAGGTAAAGTCGTTTGTATGTAAAACTGATTACACAAACTAATAGTATCATAATCATTATAATTTTCTCTTATTTCATATAGATCAACCGTTGGCGAGTAAATAATGAATCTAGTGTTAGTCCTCAGTTATTTGCTTTGGCAAATGGACCACGACATGCAAACTCTTACACCGCTTGTATAGTTAACGGTGTGAGGTTTGTGCTTCATAGCCAAGACTTACGCCGTACAACTCAAAACAGCGGCGTCTTAACAACTGGGCAGGACGGAACAAAGTATTATGGTTTGTTGGAAGAGATTCTTGAACTAGGTTATCTAGATCGTTGCAAGGTTGTGTTGTTTCGATGTAAATGGTTTAAAACTAATAACAACAAACTTTGTGTCATTAATAATAACATAACCAGTATTTCTACTCAAACTGAATGGTTTAAAAATGACCAACACATTCTTGCAACCCAAGCTGATCAAGTCTTTTATCTTGACGAACCGTCTAAAGCCGGTCAAAGAGTTCAATCAAACAGATATTGGAAGGTCGACCAAGAGTTGAATCATGGAAGATTTGGGACCGAGATATTATCATGGAAAATATTGAAGCAGATTTAATACATGGAAACACTTCATCTGACCTTTTATTATCGGCTGACTTGGATAATCTGACTTATGATGGTTTGAGTAGAGATGAAAAAACAGAAGTCGATGTTTCCCTTAAACATGTCGATGTAGAGGATGAGGCATACGAATATACGGATGATGGTGAAAACAACGATGCAGATAACACAATTAATGTTTTGATGATTCAGATGATGATTTAGACGAATCTAATAATGATTGTGGAGTAGATTCTTATCACACCGATGAATCCGATTGATTTTAATTTTTTATTTTAACCGAATCAGGTATTATGTTTATTGAATTTGTTTTTCCAATTGTGTGTGTTTAGCTAATTATGTCAAAATATTATAAGTAAATATTAATGCTATTTGTTGTATATTTGTATACTTGTATAATCTTTTTTTACAGATGGCAGACGTGGCACGAGGTCACGGTGGGGATACATATGGTCATGGTCCACCTGGTGGTGGTCCTCCCGATGATGATCGATCGTGGCAGCCGCCACGACTATGTGAAGTCAGTGATGACTCCGGCAGCGGCAGTGGTAGCGGGAGAGGTAATCCTCTTTTTATACTATTATATTTTAAAATAAACCTAAAATTCAGTATGTAAGTTAGTAATTTATGCTGCATTTTAGACTTGTTGCTATATTTGTTGAATGTAAGTTACTTGTGTTTTTTTTTGTTCCATTGAATTTGCAGGACAAGGCAAGCGTGGGAAGACAACACTTCAGGTATGCGCAAGAGAAATCCTCAAGGAAATTTGCTCACAATTGAATTTGAGCAAGGTACGCATGACACCTACAAACCTGTAGGTGCCAATGAGGCAACCTTTGCTTCACTGGTTGGCACCCTCGTTGACAAATTTCCTCAAAACTACAAGAGCTGGAGAAAGATACCTGCAGAGTTGAAGGCGACTATCTGGCCTGACTTAAAGGTTAAGTTTTTGATAATTCAATTCGGTATATATATATATATATATATATAGACTAAGCTATTTGTTTTCATTATTTGCAGATTTATTTTGATATGACTCCCCACGAAGGTCTAAGGACAGGCATTGAGAAATATGCTGCAAACCGGTATAAAGATCACAAATACCGGTTCAAGCAAAAGCAGTTTAGCGAAATAGGTGGGAAGGAAGGGTTGATATTTCTAATGTTGTGCCACCTAACATGCAAGAATCTGAGTGGAAAGCTATGTGGATTATTACACTTCTCCTGAAGTCAAGGCTTGGTCTGAAACCAACAAATCCAACAAAGGGAAGCAGACGATCAAGGGACATGGCAGCCGGATATCTCTAGCGCAGTGTCGTTATATGTTTGTGAGTTGTTTTAATATAATGTGTTTATAAATTGTTTTATGTGTTTGTAAGTTCCTATTATATTATTATAAGTTACTATTATATGATTATATATCTATCTACAATATTTACAGCAAGAAGAGGGTTCTGATGAACCTGGTAGTGCCATATTAGCATATCGCCGCTTTTATACCGACTCAAGCGGTAATTTCTATCAATTGAGCCCGCTGCATACTATGTTACTAATGTACACACCTTAAATGTTATAAAAATAAAGTAATCCATAAGATGCTCGTATATATAACATTGGTTATTGTTTTTGTAAACTAAATAGGAGCAAATGGATGCGCTTCAACAACAACACCCTGAATTGTCAGAGAAGCAAATCATGCGACGGGTCTTGGGGGAGCTGCCCGGGTGGGAACGTGGCATCGGACCAATACCGAGCGTGCCTTCACAACCATCACCTCCACTTCATAGAACGGATCAGCGGATGTTCTCACAGCTGAGGTTGAGGATATGATAGCAGCGAGACTAGCAAGTGAGCAAGACAATGGCTGCCTCAGATGATGGCTAATATGATGGCACAAATGTAGAGTCAAATACAAACCCAAGTACAAAGCGCCTTGGAAAAAAAATGGTAATTCTCAACAAGTGATGATGAAGATAGGTCGTCATAGGAATAGTTAGTTTTGATGTTTGTTATGAATATTTTAAAACATGTTGGAACAAACTTTGTGTGACTTATTAACTCTACAATAGTTAATTTTTACGTTTATCTTTTATAATTGCGATTGGGTTGATTTTTCTGATGGTATTAGCCACTTTGAACATCAGGTTTGATACCCAGGGATACCTGGGTGGATTGCGGCAAATGCAACAAAATATAAAAAAACAGGTTTTTTGCGGCGATATTTCGTCGCAAAAAACAAATCTGGTCAAAAATTTTGCGGCGATATTTCGCCGCAATAAAGGTCGATGCATTTAATTTGCGGCGATAATGTCGTCGCAATAAACCTTTTCCATTTTAATTTATTTTTTTATTTAAAAAATTTAATTGCGGCGACAATGTCGTCGCAAGAAACATTTTTTTCAATTTTTTTTAATTTTTTTAAAAAGATGGGACCCACAGTAGTTTCGTCGCAATAAACTTTTGCGACCACTTATTTACGGCACCTATATAGCACCGATATTTTCATCGCAAAAAATATATTGCGACGAAAAGGCAACGTATTGCGACGATATTTATCGCCACAAAAACTTAAATTTCTTGTAGTGAATGTCGACCTAAATTTCTTTACCTTTGCTTGATCACTCAATCACTTTCTTCACTTTTTGTGACAGCCTTGTCGGTGTGTGTTTCATAAGGTCAGGAATCTTGCTTGTGAAACCTTAATGTGAACTTGTATATATAGTTGTCATTCCCCAACGTCTAATTGGGTGGCTTCATTCATGATTTCTAACCAAGAGTTTGTAGACGCTTCGCTTGAAGTGGTGCTCCCGAGTTACCAACATCAACCCGCGAGACCCCCCGACCACCCAAAGTCCAAGTGAGTTTCGGGCGCTAGTATCTTCATTTCACCGACAACACACAATACCATAATAAGGGACATATGCATTCTCTAGAACGAGACTCCTAATATGTTTTAAAAAGCCCAGTTAAACACGAATCATCCGCCACAATCACATTCTTTTTCTTTCTTGTTATTTTGTTTTAGTTTAATTGTAGCCAACCATCCATTTCTTCTACAATATCTATAGTTATGTATCAATATTGAACTTTTATCATTTTCTTTCTTGTTATTTTGTTTTAGCTTAATACCATCATCCGTAGGAAACTCCAGCGCCGCCATACTTGAAACCACTAATCTATTACCACTACTTCCACGTCGGATTCTGACACTATTAACTAGATTCTTTGTATTGGCTCCTGTTATTTCCACCAACACCCATGGGCGATATCGTAAATTCACCCACATTCACCGTATTCTCATCCTTTACATTATGTTTAAATCTTCCAATTTTCTCGTACCATTTCTCAACTCTTTCCAACTACATCTTGTTTTCAAACTCTCTTCTTCACAAAAATAATACACAAAAGCTCATGAATTTTGTGTAATCATTAAGAATTTGCTTAAGATTGGATGAATGCGAGCTCATAATGTATGGTGATGAGCTTACGTTATCTGATGTGATGCCTAGAGATCATATGGACTCTATGATGCATTCCCATGGTGAGTTTCCCAAGATGAAGGAGTTGATTTCTTCAGATTCTTATTCCAACTACAATCATCATAGTCACAATCACAATTGGAATCAGAACCACACTCAGGATCATCATCAGCGATCTGACGTTGACCGACAAACTGAAGCCCCGTTAATGCGCTACCGCTCGGCGCCGAGCTCTTTCTATGCAAGTATCCTTGACGAAAGCGGGTGTGATGATTTTCTTTCTCCTCCTATAGACGCATCCTCAAACCTCGAGTTCTTCTCTCAACATCAGTATCAGCAGCAACAGCAACAGCAACAACAGCAACAGCAACAACAACAACAGCAACAGCAACAACAGAATTATCAGCTGGACTCATCCAAGTTAATGCAATATGAATCGTCATCGACATCTACCAAGCTAGAATCCAAAGAATTGGGTACTTACGGTGGTAGTTCACAGCAAATGCAGCATTTGGGGCATGGTAACGTCAACGGTATCTACGATCATCGTGATAATCCGGAGAGTTCATCAAGATTCAGATCCATGAATTCAACAAGCTCGAATCTCATCAGACAAAGTAGCTCACCAGCTGGATTTCTGGCATCCTTGAATTCTGAAAGTGGTAAACTTTTTAATTTTATTATTAAAAGTTTTGTTTATTTCAACTTGCACCTTCAAACACACTCCACAACTTTCAATATCAAGTGCTAGCTGGTCTATGAAGGTAAAAAACTTGTCGTTATCATAATTAGCACTAATATTTAATCTCTTAGGATAATTTTCATTATGTTTCTATTAATATTTGTTTATTTCAACTTGCATGCTATTTATAGTTTAACTAATTTATAACTAATTTAATCTCTTAGGTAAATTACTTTTTAGACCCACATTTACAATTAAAGTTTTAGCTTATAATTAAACGCATTGTCAAAGTGATTAATTAAATATTTATATATAAATAAAGTAGCTATCGACCTTAAATAAATGAAAATCGGAGATAAATATATGTAGTTGACTTTGCTACGTTAGTTGTTGGACTTTTGGATACAAATCATTAAGAAGTAACCTTTTATATATCTTTTTCTAAAAATGGTTGTTAAGTGTTAACATCTTGCGTTCATTGTTTAATCTCCCTTTGTAGCATAATCTTTCGTAGTTATATGATTCCAATTGTATATTTCTCATTCGTCAAACTTCATGGAACTCGTTTACAGTTTACTTTTTAATTCTCTAATTTTGTAGATCCGGATCGGAAAAAGATTCCAATATTCCCGTGCTTTTAAGTGGATTTGGGAACACATGTTTATGACAATAAATAGATAATTGTATCATTATTTTTTTAACATAAACTAGCGTTATTCGCGCGTGTGATGGACGGGACAAAAAAGGCTTAGATCCGTCATCATAGGCAAACATATAACCACATTGCACAACATAAGTAACACGGGCAAATCCCGAAAGATATACCCTTTGCCACAACATAAAAAACCAACAATCGGTAGCATTGCAATACCTGTGATGAGGCTCAGAACCGGTAGTCGGATACGGTTGCAAACCATGGTCACCAAGCCCTGGCAACCGACACCATTTCGCTCTATAATCATAGCCTTCGATTTACTAACAACCAAAGGTCTCAGATGAACAATGATTCACCGTCATCGACACACGAAACTAGCAAATTACAACATGCTAATCGACAACAGAACCGGATCTCAGATGAGATAGTGCTCATCGTCATTGAAACAGATGCCAGAGAAAAAAAACATGTAAAATGAACCATGAAAAGAGGGGCCAAAAACCGCTTACACCATCACCATCACAATCGATCCCATCTCAATCGTTAAGGGAGGCCGAAGGGTCACCAGAGAAATATTCATAGCTTCCGTGAAAAAAACCATCAGATCTGAAGACCTAAAGTCATCGCGTCTTCAGATCTAAAAACCCTAGGTCAACATGACGACGGCGATGACACCACTGCCGCAGGGACTGCCACTGACGGCCATTGAGGGCCGCACAACCCGAAAACCTGCGGTAAACCTTACCACCATAACCACCGAACATCACCCGCAGACCGCCACTAGCCCCACCTCGACCACAGAGGGAAGGCAGAGCGGCAACAGATCCCACACCACCACGATGAAGAGCGATAATTAGATGTACGCGGTGAAAGGTTGCCATCATCGTGGCATCTGTCTTCACACTACTTATGGGTAAACCCCTTTTCTGTTCATATAAACACACATGGAGAGGGTAAAAAGAAATTCCCTTAAAGTTATGTGGTTAAATCACAAAAACACTAATATGCACTACTTCTTCACTTGGTTTATAAATATAGGGTATTTTATCCATTTCAAAATATGTTGTATAATACATCTGGTAGAGAATCAATATCAAAACATAACAAAACACATTTTATGGAATAAAACTCAAAAATAACTCAAAACCCTAGTACATAACTCTCATACCATACCATCTAGCATGGTATTTATAAGAGACACCCAAATTGGTTTGCAAGCTACCTCAAATCCTAATTCAATAACAATTGTTAAACATAAACATTCAACCAATCCATCAACTTCTATCCCTCACTTCACCACCTTGTGCATAGAAGTCCTCGACTGACCCACATACTTGTAGAATCGGGTCAAATACTTATCGTAACAATCACCCCTTAATTTCTACCCAAATTAGAGAGGTCTTCTACTTTGAGTAGTGATTCATCTCTTTAAACTTTATTAGTCCCAATGCTTTCGTCAAGAGGTCCGCCTTTTGTTCTTCACAGAAAACATATTTGACTTCAAATCGGTTTCATTCAATGTATTCATGGATGACTTGATATTGAATGTGGATAGCTTGCTCCTACCATGAAATATAGGATCTTTGGTCAAGGCGACAATGAATTGATTATCAATCTAAATAGTTACCTTTTTTCGATCCTATCCTATGATCTTGCATAACAAATCTTAGAGCCATATGGCTTGGCAAGCCAACATCGTTGCTGCAAGGAACTCCGGCTCGCGAGATTAAAGGGCAATGGTTGCTTGGTTATGAAATCACCAAGTAATGGGTGTCGACCTCAAGTAGAAAACATGGTTGGTTTTACTTATTCCATTATCCGGATCAACATTGTGACTAATATTTCTATATTTGATTCATCTTTTGAGGTCCCCTTATTCGTAGTTCAACCTAAAATTTAGAGTTCCTTGTATGTACCTTAGAACATGTTTTATTGCTACACCGTGGGACACTTTAGGGCTTTGAATGTAATGACTCAAGACCCCGACAAAGTATGGGAGGTCAGATCGAGTATGTAGTAGGCGTCGATGGCATCAAATCATTTTCTGATACCTTTGTAGCTTAGATATCTTCTTTCTTCTCGTTTTGGATAGTTTTATAATGGGTTCCATTGGTACATGAGCAAGGTTACAAGTTTCCATGACGACTTCCTTTAATATTTTACATACATACCCTTCTTTTTCAATCTTTATTCCTTTCTCTCCTTGTGATACTTCAATGTAAAGGTAGTATCTTAACTTGCCAACATCTGACATATCAAACTTGTCAACGTAACCTTTTTGAAGCCGCGGGTGATAATATTTGAACTTGTTCCAGTGATGGAGAATCATTAACATAGACCGCTATAGCTAATCAAAGTTTACCACTTGTCTCGCGATAACCCGATTGTTCTTTGGAGCATCTTTAAAACTTCATTTCCTTTAAGATTTGATAAAGTTTAGTGTTCCTTACTCGATGAACTTGTCTCAAATCATACCATGCCTTTGATAGTTTGAAAACCTTGTTTTCTTTCTCTTCCTTTTCGAATCCCTCCAGAGATGTCACATATCTCCTTTAGTCATCCATGTAAGAAAACCATTATAACACCAAGGTGGTGGACTTCCCTCCCATTTGAAGTGGTTAAAGCAATTAATAGCCTAACGGCCTCGATGCTTGCCATTAACGCAAAAGCGTCATAGTAGTCAACTCCATGTTATTGGATGTAAACTTTTGCTACTAAACATGCTTTATATTTATTTATGGACCATTTTCACTATTCTTTCCCTTAAAAATCCATTTCCCTTAGAGACCATGTGTCGTTCTTGTTTATTAGGTCAATTTCGGCTCTGATCATCACTTCAATCTATTCTTTTTAATGCTTTAACTTTTTAAAAGTTATCTGGTTCTTCATGTATAGATAGTAGTAGCTACTCACTATCAACATAAGTATGCAAACTATAATAGTTAAGATATTTTTGAGGTATAGTTACATGGTTGGATCTTTGTACTAGTGTCTGGGGCTGTACACATGTAGGGTTATGGCTTATGCTCGGCCTAATCGTTTGGCTTCCTTCTTGTAGCGGTTGGATCTTCATACTAGTTTTTTGGTCAGTCAGCAGGTTTGTCAAGCCTATGAGTTAGATTATTTTCGTCGGTTAGTTTTGGGTCCGAGGTAGTGTTTTTATTTGGTCTTTGCAAGTCATTATAGGGTTCTACATTTTCTTGGTAATTAGTTTTACCCTAAAATCACCAATGTTTTTCATCAAATTTAAGATCTCGACTTATAATTATCTTCTGGGTTGTCAGGTTGTAATGTCTATACGCCTTAATTAGTAGCCAGCTTGGTTCCAAGATAGATGGGAGTTTTCGAATGATTATCTAATTTCTTTAAATTTTTGGTTCGGACTATTTTAATGTCATGCACCCAAATACCTTGAGGCAAATAATATTTGGGTCTCTAGAAAAACTTTTAATAGGGTGTTTTGACGGGTTTCGCATAATTCAGAACATGGTTGAGTAAGTATATTGGTAGTTTACGACTTCCCCCTTAAATTGTTTGGAAATTCTATGGTCTTTGTACTACTTTGGGTTTTACGTCATTTTATTAAGGTGTATATGGAGCAGCAAGTTGCTTTTTTATGTTACTTTCATTACAGAACTTTTAAAGAAGTGAAATACCCCCACCCCCTGTTATGGTTCAAAAAGTTATGATGGACTTCCTAGTTTCTTTCTCAACCAATGATTTGAAGTTTTTAAACTTTACCAATGTCCCGAAGCATGATTCACATGATTGGTTTTCTTGTTGCAGGTGTGGCAACCCATGTACCAATTTTGATTTCTTGATTTCCTTTACTTTCATTAACAACCTTCCATTACTATCATGCGTGGTTAGAAAATCATTCATATTAACTTTACACTTAGAATTGGTAGCTTGTCCCAAACTATCAATGTTACTTTTTATTTCGTGTAAGTAGTATACTTCAGTCATAAGTCTTTGTTCTCCCTTTCATTCTTGGAAAAGAATTAATCATATTCCCTTACTATTAATGCATGAATTGTCGCCAAAACTTAACGTTCCAGACACTTATTCTTCAAGCTTCGTAAAAAACCCTGATTTCTCATTATGTGATTACTTGCTTTTTATCTAGATACCAAATACCATCCTTATTGTGATCGGTTTTGAATCATTTTAGTATTAGATTTTCTTCGTTCAAGATAAACTTTTCATGTATAGTAAACATCAGATATTTGTTCGTTTCAGTCATGTTTGCTTCTCAAGCCCTTAGCTTCCTATCGAGACAAACCAATGCCAAGTGCCCATACTTATCACAACATAACATTGCCCTTTAGATCTATTCTTTTTTATTTTTGCCACCACGGTTTGTTAAATGATCTCAGTCTTACCTAGATAATTGGCCTCACTCTTTCCTTGGTTCACACTAGATCATTGGGCTTGACCACATTAGCAATCTCCCCTTAGGTTGTAAGTTGCTTCTATTTTACTAAACATGAGTTTGCTTTGTTCTTTATTTTGGATCTCGTCACTCATGATTCTTTTTCCATAAGCTTTCACCATCCACAACATCTTCAAAAACTGTGGTTTAAATGTCAAGTGTCTGTTTAATAGCAACAACTATGTGAATTAACTTTTTTGTTGGGGTACAAGAGAAAATTTTCTTAACCATATTTTTCCCTCCCCGACTTGGCGATGAAAATCCACTTTTTAGGATAAGGTGGATAACTTGTTAGTGAAGTCATTAATCATACTCATGTCTTTCATCTCGAAATCATCTAACTCTATCATTAGATTTTGTAGTTGGTTCCTTTACAAGATCCACTCCAAGGTGGTGGATTTTGATAACCACCCACATATCTATCAAGTTTTGCAAGTTCTTGAACAAAAGGATATGTTAATTTTTCGGGTATTGCTTGAAACAAAAGCACAGTCTCCATGGTTTTCTTCTTTTCATCTTGTGTTTCAGGAGCAATTGCATCAAACACCATACAAATCAAACAAAACTTTCATCCTTATCGACCACACCGTGTAGTTTACCAACATTAACGTTCGGCAGTGAAAAGTAGTCAGATAGCTTTCTATTGGACTGCTAGTGGACGTTGGAGTAGAGGAGTTTTCTTCTTCACGTTGGTTCTTGATTCTTCTCACTTCCTTTTCGATTTGTAAGATCACAGACCTCTTTTTATTCCTGGATCGCAACTTGCTTTGGTCTTTTGGCAAGTCACAATACCTTGAACATAGTTTGGATTCCTAATCTTTTATTGGATTGATACAAGTTCTAGTAGAGAATTTATAATGAGAACACAATTGAAACACACAATTTATGGGTTAAACTCATTTATTACACTAAAGAAAGTAATTCAAAACCCTAATTTATAATTCTTATATCCTGACCTCTAACTTCGCTTAACTGGTATTATAGAAGAAACCCAACTTGGTTTGCAGGCTAGTACTAATTACAATTCAAATGCTATTGTTAAACCTAAACTTTTGACCAACTTGTTAACTTCTACCCTAACTTCACCACCTTGTGCGTACGAGTCCTCGACCGGCCCACCGGCTTTTAGAATCTGGTGTGATATCCTAAGGGTGTAAATAAGGGTGTACGTATATATTTGAACTCAAAAACTCAAAATCAAACGAAATTGAATTGAAATTTTCCTATTCTAAATCTTAAACTATGTCAGCCACCAACTTGATTTAGATTTAGAACAAAATTCAAAATTTATGATTATTTTTATGATTCCATTCAGCTTGAAATTTGATTTATGTATAGTTATATGTGTGTATAAATATGTGTGATTGTGTTTGTATATATAAGCAGATTAAAGCTCATGTGATACATGAGTTGAACAAATATATTTATTCGAAAGGAAAATGCTGAAGATGTGAAAAAACAGAACTGAGTTAGTCGTATTAATTTTGATTGTAGTTAACTATGATTTAACTTTATTAGTTTATAATTTTCTATTATTAAACCAATTAGATTATTAAACCATTAACTAATCAAATACATCCAACCAAATGTGAATATTTTTGTGTTTATATAAAAGGTAAATTAATAAAAATAAAATAAATGACATGGTTAATAGGTTTGAATAACATTTCACGTATACATAGATTTATGTTACATGACATCAAAATTACTCTCTTATTAGAGTATATATTTTAAAAAATACGTGTCTAATAAAATAATTAGCACATTAGTTAGTCTGTCATACTTTATTTACGAAGTTAAGAAAATGAACATTGCTACTTTATTTTTTTAATTTTTAATGATATGATTAACTTATATTTTAAATGTTACCATTTGCATTGCATTCATTTTATTTATCATTAGCTTCAAACGTTTATTTTTTTGAAGATTTGTTTTTCTTTTTAATTTTTAATGTCTGAAAAATATCTAGTTTGACAGTTATGAAAATGAAAAGTGAATGAGAATACTTCTAAGACTTGCTATATTGGTGTTGTGAATTTAAAAAAATAAATAAATAAATAAATAAATGTAGCTGAATTATCTGAATTCGAAGGGATATTTTCAAATCTAATTCGAATCCAACTTCATCATTTCAAAAATAAATAATCAGATTCGATTAACTCGAGTTACCCAAAATTCAATTTGGTTAACATCCCTAAATTCAGCATAGTTAATGTCTTGCAGATAGTTTTGAAGCTTCTTTTATGTGAAAATATGTTGTAATATGTTTCTTATAATATGATTAAAACGAAATACTTTCAATTTTGATAGCTGGTTTTGGAGGCACAAGAGATGTGGCAAAAACCAATTCCTCAAGTAGGATGAGTAATAACATCAGTTTCTCACCAGGGCTTTCTTCTTCATCAATGTTCTCACCTCAAAACCCCGAAAACCGAAATCAAATGAATGATTCGACTTTCAAGAGTTTGAAAAGGACTAGAGATGGTGATTCAATAACGTTGGAGAGACAGGTTAATTTCTCTTGATTCTACAACCACTACAAAACTGCATACAAGCGCATGCAAATTCAGTTATATACAATATTCTTTGTTGCTTTCAGAATGGATACAATACTCATACTTTGGTGCACCATTTGAGCTTGCCAAAAACATCTTCTGAAAAGGCAATTGCTGAAAAGTTCTTGCGCTTTGAACGAGACTTGGTTCCTACCAACAGTCGTGCAAAAAGAGGATGCGCGACACATCCACGAAGCATTGCAGAGAGGGTTAGCCCGAAACACTTAAATTAGTTCCATTTATTTATAAAGGGTCCTTAAAAAGGAACACCACACATAACCGAATTGAATAGACTTAACAGCGACGCATATGTGCAATGTGCAGGTGAGAAGAACCCGAATAAGTGAGAGAATGAAGAAGCTACAAGAGCTCTTCCCAAACATGGACAAGGTAAATGTTTGGACCTCAACATTAATATATAGTTTAACTTTTTTATTTAGTGTCCGATTTTCATAAACTTTGTATTAAACATAATGTGTGAGATCTCAGTTTTTCATTTAACCATCTGCAGCAAACAAGCATAGCAGACATGTTAGATATGGCTGTTCAGTATATTAAAGATCTCCAGAAAAATTTGCAGGTAAACACAAGAACTCAATGTTATTGAAGTTCAAAACATACATCTTATATACCTATATATTATTGTCTATTGATTTGATCTCATGAACATTCTTTTGTTGTGGGTGCAGGCTCTCAAAGATGCTCGATCCACGTGTGCATGTTCGAGTAAGCAATAACGGTGGTTCAGCCATACAACTTGCATTCTGATAAGTATTACTATGGAAAAGTACACTAAACTTAAGCGAAGCAAATTGTTGTATATGTGCCCACTAGTTTAAATTAATGTGGTTTTTAGGTTTAGTACATCAAACATTCTACTTGAAGCTAGAGTACCATGGGTGACACCCATAATCTAACTCTGGATCAATGTGATTATCGTTGTAGACTCTTGAAGCTAGGTTTAAATTTTGTAACCGTTGAACATTCTTGGTGTACCAAGTGCGTGTGTAATTGTTGATATTTCATTCAAAATTTCGAAGTTGTTGAGGCCCCTTCGGATCATATATGTAGGATCAATTAGTGTTGGATGAACAACATCAAGGGTATGCACAAAAGTGCAGTGACCCGGTGGAGAACAGGGTCAAACGGGAACACACAATACAAACAAATACAATCCGATTTCCACACATTATTCGACATACAGATAGGGTATTTATACCCATACAATGGCGGTTACAATCTACTAAAACTAACATAACTAACCCTTAATTCCCGCCTAATTTACATGTTTGACTTTTCTTTTTTGACTTTTCTATTCTGACTTTTAATTAACATTAATCTACTTCATTTAAGATTGTCTTGATTATGATCTTCCAACAGAAGTAATTTGGTTCCCAAGACGGCATCCTAATAAAGTGGTATACTTTTCAACCAAAAGGTTATGGGATCAAATCATAATCAGTGTAGATATCGTGATTTTAAAAGAAAAATAGATGTATAGTATAGAGTTTGTGAATTTGCTAGGGTCAAAAAAGTTAAACTAAATTTAAAGATAAAGTGTTTCTATAAGACTGTAATTGTGCTTACTCGAAATGGATCTCACAAGAGGTAGACATCTTTGGTTTGCGAGCGGTTCATACAACCAATATTGGATAACCTAGACAAGTTGGGTATTCTGTTACGGATGTGGTATCGACATGGAGTATGTTGATCATGTGCTAATCAGATGCAAATTTGTTGCGGCTATTTGGGAGGGTGTTAGTAGATGGATTGATGTCCCAGCATTGCCAGAATCCTTGGTTTTGGCCTTCTTCAACCACCTAATGATGTAAATTTCTTGCAATTTGTTAGGATCGTCCATTTGAAGAGCTAGAATGAAATATCAACAAATTGAACAATAAGTTAAAGTCAACTCGGTCATGTGGATTAAGAATATATGGGGTTTGTATTGGTCACGTTTGGGTAGTGTGGCGTTGAAATTTAATGATATGTAATACTTAACTATCTAACTGAAATTGTATTGTTTTGGTTTTGATTTAGCTTCATATATACAAGGTCTTTTATCCAGACCCTGCCCTTCAGCGGGAGACACTGGGTATGTTTGTTTGTTTTATATACAAGGTCTTTTATATATAAATTTTACTGTCTTTAAAAAGAGTTGGTAACCATTTTTAATTAAACCTATATATAACAACTAGGAATCCTTGTTACCGAATCCTTGTTTTCACCTCCTAAGTCATCATGGATAGAAAAATCATAAAGATATAATAATAAAAGAACTAGTTAAATATTAATTAGAGTTAAGATCGGTTTTGCTCCCCGAGGTTGACAAAATAACTATTTTCATCCAAAAGATTATAAACATCAATTTAGCTCCAAAAGTTTCTGAAAGATAACGTAATGGGTTGGTTCTCCCCTTCTCATTGATTTGATTATATAAGAGTACAATTTGCATAATGACCCCTCTAACAATGCTAAACATGACAAAACATATATAACTAGTCTAATACACCCCCTCAGTCTAAAGTGGAGGAAGCCGAAGAGTTAGACTGTTACGAAAATCTAAAAATAGAACACGGGGGAGTCCTTTAGTAAAAATATCCGAAAAGTTATGTCGCGAGGGGACGTGAAGAACTCTGATTTGACCTTGTTGAACTTCCCCCGTACAAAATGAATGTCAACTTCCACGTCCTTTGTTCGTTGATGTTGAACCGGATTACCGGACAAGTACATGGCGCTGACATTATCGGTGTAAACTAAGGATGTGCGCCATGGTGGACGACGAAGCTCGAGCAGAAGATTACGAAGCCAACAGATCTTAGCAACCACATTGGCGATGCCCCGATATTCCGCCTCCACGCTTGATCGTGAGACAACCGTTTGCCTTTGGACGACCAAGAAATCAGGTTATCTCCAAAAAATCACAATAACCAGAGGTTGAGCGTCTGGTGTCAGGGCAGCCGGCCCAATCCGCATCGGTGTAAGCGATCAAAGTAGAAATCGAGGAGGCAGACATCACGACACCCAGATGGAGTGTACCCTTAACATATCGAAGGACCCGTTTAAGTGCGTTAAGATGACTGGTACGTGGAGCATGCATGTACATGCAAATCTGTTGAACAGCATAGGATAAATCAGGGCGCGTGAAAGTCAAATAATGTAGGGCGGCAGCAAGACTCCGATAAGAGGTCGGATCATCGATGAAGTCTCTGGTATTAGCACCCAATTTACCATTTGTATCAACCGGAGTAAGAACCGGATTACAATCTGCCATCTTGGCCCGTTCCAAGATCTCTTGCTCATAACGCGACTGGGAAAGAAACAACCCGTCCTTAGTGTGTTGAACACTGATCCCCAAAAAATAATTCAACTTACCCAGATCTTTCATTGCAAATTCAGAGGAAAGGTGGGACAGAATATGAGCCTTCAGTTGAGCCGACGAGGAAACCATAATAATGTCATCAACATATAATAAGATGTAAGATGTATGGGATCCATGATGATAAACGAAGAGTGAGTTATCACTGTTACTCATGCGGAAACCTAAACGAGTCACATAGTCGGTGAAACGTTGATACCACGCCCGTGGTGCCTGTTTGGGCCCATAAAGGGACTTCTTCAATCGGCAAACATGATTAGGATGTCTGGGGTCCCGAAACCCGGGTGGCTGATGCATGAACACAGTTTCGGAAAGATGACCATGTAAAAACGTATTCTTCACATCCAATTGAGAAATATCCCACCGATTATGTAGTGCAATGGATAGAACGGCCCTAATGGTTGCGGGTTTGACCACGGGACTGAACGTATCATCGCAATCAATGCCAACCTGCTGAGAACGACCGTCACCCACTAACCGAGCCTTATATTGTTCCAAAGTACCATCCGATTTTAACTTGGGCTTATAGATCCACATACACCTAATAATATTCATGTTAGGCTGTCGAGGCACGAGCTCCCAAGTCTTATTATCGATAAGAGTAGAAAACTCGTCTGTCATGGCCTGGTTCCAAATAGGATTGGACAGGGCATCGGTCAAGGTTTTTGGTATCGGTTCGATGGCGGTGGTGGTGTGTAGGTTAAAAGGTGTTTTTGGCTTGGAGTTCCCGGTCATGCTACGTGTTTACATGGTCCGGGAAGGTGGAGGTGGTGGTGGAGGGGCCGGGGGGATGGTTGATGATTTGGGACGGTGTCCGGGCTAGCGACAGTTGCTGGCTGCGGTGTGGGTGGTATAGTGGCGTTGGTAGGTTGGAATGGTGGAACAATAGTAGTCGGGGATGTGGGATTAGTAGTGGTTGGTTTTGGTTTAGTTCGAGAGTATGTGTTCCCGAACCGGCGAGCTGATAGGCTAGGGCTACTAGGTCAGCGGTAGTAGGGTCCAACGGCTGTCGGGATGGGCTCGGTGTAGTAGGCTGTGGATAGAGGAAGGCCGGATGTATGTCCGAGGTGGTTTGCTGGTGAAGGAACTCATAGGACTTAGGCTCGGGTGTGGGACGGAACGGAAAAATGGATTCATCAAATAAGACATGTCTAGACACAAGGATTTTCTTGGTTTGAAGATCATAACATTTATATCCATGATGATTAGAGGGGTTACCAAGAAAGACACATGGGGAAGAACGGTTTTGTAATTTATGAATGGTAAAAGAGGGAAGAAGCGGATAGCAAAGACAACCGAAGGTGCGTAGGTGAGTGTAGGTAGGAATTTTATGGAAGAGGAGCTGAGTGGGGGTGAGGTTTGACTTGGTTTTGGATGGAAGGATGTTTAGGATATAGGTCGCCATCTCTAAGGCGTGGTGCCAAAAAGATGGAGGTAACAAGGCGTGTGTCAAAAGTGTACGTAGAACGTTGTTAATAGAGCGAATTTTCCGTTCCGCCTTGCCATTTTGGGATGATATGTGGGGACAGGAGAACCGAAATTACATGCCAAATTGTTTGCAAAAGTTGTGAAATTGATGATTATTGTATTCGGTTCCATTGTCACATTGAAAATTCTTAATATGTCTTTCAAATTAAGTTTTGCTTAGTGTAGAAAATTTTGAAAAATTGTGTACACATTAGACTCATTAAAATGGGGATATGTCCACAAAAAATTACTGTAATCATCCAAAAATAAGATATAATAACGATGACCAAGTGTACTCGGGACTGGGGAGGTCCATAAGTCGCTATGAATAATGTCAAAAGGGA
Source organism: Flaveria linearis (assembly GCA_024085815.1). Taxonomy (NCBI): domain Eukaryota; kingdom Viridiplantae; phylum Streptophyta; class Magnoliopsida; order Asterales; family Asteraceae; genus Flaveria; species Flaveria linearis. Next base: position 78,533,386 of record CM044003.1, read on the forward strand.
GAGAAGTAACAGATAACGAATCAGTAAATGGTAACCTAATTTGTTTCCCAAAAACACAAGATTGACATAATTTATTGTTTGTAAAGCTAGAAATAGAAATTGAATTCTTATTATTTAAAAAACGAAGCAAATTAGAGCCCGGGTGACCCAAATGGTGATGCCAGAGATCTTGACTTAAAGCTGTAAAAGTAGAAGGAGGAAGAACTTGAGCACTTGAAACTGAGAGCGGATAAAGGTCCCCGGAGCTGTTACTTCTAAAGATAGGGAGCTTGGTCTGGAAATCCTTCACAAGAAAACCAAATCGGTCAAATTCAATGGAGATGTCATTGTCGGTTGTTAGGCGTCTAACCTACAAAAGGTTTTTAATTAAGGGTGGGGAAACAAGAATATTAGGTAAATATAAAGGTGGGTATGGTGGTTTTAGGGTTGTGTTACCAATGCCCGTAGTCGGTATTGTGGAACCATTACCAACAACAATCGGTTTTAAAATGCTATTATGGACATAAGATGAGAGATTACCTGCAGTGTGTGACATATGATTGGTAGCGCCTGTATCCATATACCAGTTCTGGTCCTAATTCAGTGACATAGCATGGAGAGCCTGTTGAATGTTCGTTGGAGTGAAAGCATACTCGGAGTCAGCATATGAGGCAGAAGGTGAGGGACCAAGGATGCCCCGATTATTTGGACGAGGAACCGGAGCAGTCGGATAGGGGCAAGGAGGAGATGCCCAAGTTGGTGGCTGAAACGAATTCCATGGTGGGGGGAGCCCATCCATGGGTGTTGCGGGTACCGGTAGGGTGAGCCATAAGGAGGCGAATAATTATATGCACCTAGTCCTTGACCCCGCTGTCCACGACCGCCACGACCCCGCTGACCACGACCGCCTCGGCCCCGATAAGTCTCCGAACCATGGCCTGCAGATTGACGCGTGGTGTCGGTGGTGAGAGCTACTGGTTCCTCAGATATGGATGGCGGAAAATTCTGTGAAGGGGCAGCGGTATGTAGGGCGGTAACGGTGGAGGATGATTGATTTGCCTTTCTTCCTTCCTCCTGAACCAACCGTGAGCGGGCGTTCTCGAAGCTTGGCAGCGGTTGTAGTTGAGACAAAGTCGTAGCCAACGTGTCATAGTCTATACTCAAACCATCAATCAATTGAAGAACCAGACCTTGATCAGTAACAGGTTGATCAACATTAGATAATTGATCCGAAAGACTCTTCAACTCTTGACAATAGGCAGAGACGTTCGGGAAAGATGCAAGTTTGGTATTGGATAGTTTGTTTTTCAAGTGAATGGCCCTTGATGGCTTGCTGTCAATAAACATGTGTTCAAGAGCCAACCAAGCCGACGCTGCAGTGTTGGTGGGACTCAAAATGGAAGTGAGCAGATCAGTGGTAATGGTAGCATATATCCATTGTAACACGATGGAATCGATGCGCTTCCATTCATCATCACGGGTGAAGGAGCATCTGCAGGAGGGATAATATGATCAAGTACTCTAGTAGCTGTGCATTGAACCTTGAAGAGAGCAACCCAAGAGTTATAGCTGCCGTGCTCCATGCCTAGGGTTAGCGGAATTTGGTTTTTAATGTTTGTGATGGTGGTGGCGGGATGGAGAGGGTGGACTGGTGGCGGTGGTGGCGTAGGGGTTTTATCAGTGGTCATGATGTGATCGCAGAAGAGAAGAGGGGAAGAGATGAGCAGAAGGGAAGATATCGCAGAGAGAGAGAGCAATGATTAAGGAGCAGCGAACGATTAGGGTGGCTAGGGTTAACCCCGGTCTCTTGATACCATGAAAGATAACGTAATGGGTTGGTTCTCCCCTTCTCATTGATTTGATTATATAAGAGTACAATTTGTATAATGACCCCTCTAACAATGCTAAACATGACATAACATATATAACTAGTCTAATAGTTTCATAACTTGTTTCAATTTTAATCCAAAAATTTCATTAGTTGTTTCAACTTACATTCAAAATTATGAAGCTTTTGGACTAAAATCAAAATAATTATGAAACTTTTGGAGGTAAATTGATTTTTCTAATATTTTGAAGGAAAATTATTATTTCTGTCAAACCTCAAGAAGCAAAATAGAAACTAACTCTATTAATTATTTAAACAATTCATGTCTTTGACCATCAAGATTTTGCTCTAGTCACAAAGTTGATGCAATAATCATATTATTCGGTTTTAATTTAGGTCTAATTGTATGCTAGAGAAGTACACATCTTGAATATGACTAGCCTAATCCTAGAGCAACACGGACAAAGTTAAGCCCGAAAATAAAAATAAATTATAGTTTATGCAAATAGCTATAGTGAAATTTCAATTTTACAACCATATAACTCAAATGTTTGTAGTATTCAAACTAAATAACCTAAAACTTCTAAGTTTCTTACATATAACATACCTTAAAAAGCAGTTATTTTCACAGTAACTCAAGAATGAACCGCTATGCTAAGCGTGTTCTCGAGCTCACGATGAAACCAATCATCGCCTGTTTATACAAACCTCAAACATACAAAAAATTAATATTTGATGCATTTTTGTTAAGGAATTCACTCACGAATTGTAAGAGATTATTTGTGTCATAAATTCACATACCTTGTTAACTTACAAATTTTATATTTAGACAATTTATGTCAAGACATTCACACTCACGAATTGTAAGATCATTTGTCATGGGTTGTGCTGGGGACACCACTGGGGTTTTTGGTGGTAGGCCGGTTCAAACGGTCACGGTTAGGGCTTGCGGTCACATTTTGGCCCCTAACCGTGACCGCAAGGCCTTGCTGTCACGGTTTAGGGTGGTACTACCCGTGACCTCGTGACAACAAAACGACAAAATGGCCTGATAAAGTTGAAAAGCGGTCACCAAACCGTCACGGTTTAGCCTACCCGTGACCTCTAGGGTACGAGGTTCTCAGTTTAAGGTACGAGGTAGACGTGATTTTATTTGTATGAGGTGCCACATATCGAAGATTCGAACCAGGTTGAACTAGTATATGTTTTATTATAACTTATTATTTAAAATATCTAACCATTATCTTTTTTAGGAATATTACGTATACGGGAGTCACCCTCCGTGGGGGGAGGAGGAAACCAATCCGTCGAACACATTTGCTCAAGAGGCGTACAACTCTTTATTTGGACAGACAGGCTACGGTGAAGGGTACAGATATCCCCCTTGCAATTCTTACGGGCATGCCCCGAACACGTACCACGCACAAACAGAGTTGGATTACGGACATCCCCCGTACCAGTCAGAACTTGAAATTACACATGTGTCGGATACTTTTAATGGGAATGACACAGATGAGAGTGACTGTTTGGTTCACCTCAAAGAAAACCATGGGGACACCGCGGAGCATGATGAGGATGAGGATCGGATTCGAAAGGCTACGGTTTCTTATAAAACCGATAAAGTACGAAGAGTTTTTATTCTTTTGTTTATTTTAGTTTTTTATTTGTTTTATATATTGTTTTTTATGTCTAGCTTTATCATTTTTTCAGTATTTTGATTCTCGTGAGGACTTGGAGAGCTAGGCTAAAATGAGAGGACGCGAGCATGGGTGCGTCATTGTAGTGGGTTGGTCACGAAAAAAGGATGTGGAACTATTATGCAATCGTAGTGGTGAACCTAAATTCACTGGCACAAGTTGACGTACTGGGAGCATAAAGAAGGGATGTCCCTTTAAACTTGTAGGGAAGTACGTAGGAAAGAGTGACAGTTAGATGTTAGAGGTGAGAAACGAGACGCATAACCACGATCCTATTGTGTACGAGAAGGGCCACGCGTATCTTAGGAAGATGACTGCCGAAGAAATTGATCTTGTCGAGAAGTTACACAGGCAGCACGTGCGGCCACGACATATCCATTCAGCCGTAAGGGAGCACTTTCCCCACAGCATCTGTGTTGTTCAAGACATATACAATCTGACGTCGAAGTTTAGGGCTGAGGGGAGAAAAGACATGACACCAATGCAGGAACTTGAAAACCTGCTACAATCTAAAGAGTTCGTGTATGAAACACGAACGAATGCAACTACTAAGGCCGTGGTAGATGTTTTCTTTTGTCATCCTACTTCGTATAAAATTTGGCGCGCATTCCCACACGTGATGTTGATAGACACGACGTACAAGACCAAGATGTACAACATTCCGTTTGTTCAGGTTATTGGCGTTACGCCGACGTCGAAGTCGTTTTGTATTGCGCATGCATTTATATCGAGGGAACGGCAGGACAACTTCACATGGGTACTGGAGCGGATCAGAGATATGCTCGATGTGTGTGTGGAGCCCGCGTTATTGTCACAGACAGGGACCTGGCCTTGATGAGCGCGTGTGACACCGTGTTCCCGAGTGCTACTAAAAACCTATGCAGGTGGCGCGTTAGGGAGAATATCAAAAGACGGTGGAATATGATATTCAAAACCGGCATGTGGAAGGATTTTCCATACTGGTGGAAGACCTTGTGTTCGTCTCCCACAGAGGCATTGTACGATTACAATTGCAGGAAGATGGAAGAAAAGTTAACTATAGTTATTTTTACTCTAATAATTTATTTGTTCATTTTATAAATTTTGTTATTTCTTTCAGAGGTATGGGAATATATTTGGAATAATTGGTTGGTGCCGTACAAAGAGAAAATTATTACTTGTTGAATGTACGACCGCCTTAACTTTGGTGAGTTTACAACTAATAGGGTTGAGGGCCAACATGCCAACTTCAAGAGAAAATCGATCTGGGGATGATGGATTAGATAGGTATTTGTTTGTATTTTATTTCTTTTTGTATGTAAAAACTCGTTGTATATATATATATATATATATATATATATATATATATATATATATGTGCAGTTTCAGTTATGATGACTTGTATATTTGATTGTGTTTGTTTGGTTGTGTTTCTTTGTTTGTTTGTTTTATATTTGTAATGTTGATAATGTTAATTGTATATATTTGATAACAACTGATTTTTACGATTAGGTTAACCATGTGATAAAATAACAACCAACTTGTTTAATAAATAATTAAACACAAAAATTACTTGTAATATGATAATTTAATAATAAACACAAAACACAAACACGTATGTTACGATTAGGTTAACCGTGTGATAAAATAAAAATAAAAACAAACTAGTGTGATTACTCAAATTTAGAAAATATATACAATATGTCTGTATAATGACAACCGATTTTTACAAACTCGTAAACAAATTAAACACAAAACCGTCACATTAATAATAAATAAATACTTGTAATAAGATAAATTATTAATAAACACAAAACACAAACTTGTGAGTTACGATTAGGTTAAACGAGTGATAAAATTAAAATAAAAACAAAGTGATATGAAAAAAAATATATAAAAAATATAGGCAATATGTCACGGTTTGGCCAAACCGTGACATATAGCCCCCAAAACCCTAACTGCACACCAATCAGTTCCCCACTAATTACATACCCAATCATTGTTAACGGATCCTCAGATCTAACTGTCACGGTTAGGCCTCACCGTGACAGTTAGGTCTCACACCTGATTGAACGGTCACGGGGAGGCCTAACCGTGACCGTTTGAGTCGGTTTTTTACAGGAAACTGCGGTGTGTGCAGAATTCTCATTTGTCATAAACTCACACATCTTGTTAGTAACACGATGTTTGGGATTACTTTAAAGGGTAAGTTTCTATTGACATCTTTTTTCAACCAGCTTCTATTGACACCTAACTTTAAAACTAATATAATCATTCATTAATCATTATTCAATCCATAAAAACATTAATCAATCTTTAATTATTACCCAAGTATTAAAAGACTCTGTAATCATTTTTACTTATTACCCAATCATTACTTTCGATTAATTTATTTTTCTAGTAAGACTTTATACTTTATTCTTGTTTGAGTTTTGAGAAAATTTTAATCAGCATGATATTTAAAATTAAGATATGAAACCCAAAAGATCTGTTTATAATTTTTTTCTTTTGTTTTATATTTTTTGTTCACTACTAATGTTAAGGTTTTTTTTTATCTCTCTCTCTCTCTCTCTCTCATATATATATATATATATTTGATTAAAAGGTAGTATCCACATTAATAATACGAGTCTTCTTTGTGCCTCCGGGGCATCTTTAAATTTATGTCGCATCAAAATAGGCGACCCAAAACCGGACGCTTTGTTGCTTGAAGGGACACTTTTATGAGTTTTGGCCTTTGGGTTAGAGGAGAGGGGATGTTTCCCGGATGTAGTGCGTTTAGCCACGACTGTTTTCGTATTCTTTTGTTAGCTCGCAACATCCTCTCTTGCCTTAGTATGTTGAGGATTTCTCTATCATTTGGTTGTACTCTCCTCTATGTCTCTATACCCACACCATTCATGAGAAAATCGGGAGTATGAAATGCAAAAAATCCTTTATTACACTCTAACAGTTCCGGGCCTTCCACTTAACAAACCAATATTGCATAGACTCATTCGCTACTAGCACATCAAACCACTTGAGGACTACAAAAACTCATCCAATTCTCATAAAGTGAAAAAAAAGGAAAGAAAATATAAACGACAAGGGAATTGTGACAGTCCATATAAACCATACCAAGAAATTGTCTATTTTACCCCAATGGGTTGCCCATCCAGAAACTCACGATTTTGTTTTCAACTGATGAGTTACTCATCGAGATAAAACACGTTCTGATAGAGAAGGCTTACACCCTCTTACAGGAAAGAGTTTGTTCTATCCTTCTCCTCGACCGATGTGGTACATACCTCTCTACCTCTCTTACGAAGTTTAATGTCCTCACTTGCACACTAGTTTCAGCCAACCTACCTTTAATACCATCTGTAACAATCCATTTAAACATATCAAGATATTGCTCGCTTTACCCTTGATGGGCTGCCCATCTAGGAACTCACCGTTTTGTTTTCATCTCGATGAGTTGCTCCCCAAGGTAAAACGAGTTGTAGTAGAGAATATTTCAACCCTCTTTTCAGGAAGTTTTGGTTCTCTTGCTCAACCAATGTGGGACTTTCAGGTATAATGTAACAACCCTAAAAATCTTGTATAAATATTACGTCAAAATTTTATTATATTACGTTACAAACCACGGTAACGTTATGTTTAGTATGTATATATTATAGATATACGTATGCATGTTTGCATGCATGCTTATATATTAGTAATTTACGTATGCATGTATGTTTATACACCCGAAATTCACACATACGTGTATACATATACAAAATTTTACGTATGCATGTTTGCATACATATATGTACATGGAAAATTTTTTGGAATACTTATATATATGAACGATTAATATGTGTATATATATATAATTTACTTATTATATGTATATATATGTATTTTACTTAATTGTACATGATTATATTATAGACACATGTATATGTGTATGCACATCAAGAATAGCAAGTATATATGTTTGGTATGTATACTTGTAATCTATTTATATAAAGCTCACTTATATATACATCTATGAATATATGTATGTACACATTAAAACTAAACTAAATTAAATCAAAAACTCTAAACTAAAAACCTAAAACTTAAAACTAACACCCAAACCACCCTTCCAAACACCACAATTGAACCATCAAACCCTCGGTTAACATCACCCAAGCCATACCCCGAAATCACCACCTCATGCTACCAACCCAAACCACTCGAAACCACCCGAAGCACCTTGGCACTATGTTTTCACACCATTAAACCGCCACCCCAAACCAAATTCATTGAATACTAACACCCTTAGAGTCCAAGTCTCATTATTTAGCAATTCCAAAAATTCCCTCGGCACCCTTGCATTCACACCCTCAAATCGCCACCACACCACCTTATCCTACCACCTAAGATTCCTACCTTGACTAACAAATCTTACATTCATACCATGGATATTCCCTAGCTTGCCATCTAGCAAGTTATCCTTTGGTAATACCACTAAACCGCCACATAGCAAAACTATAGGGGTGACTCACCATGGCTATAGGGAAAACACAATGATTATGTTTGTATAGGCGGTCGATCAAGAGATTATATACATCCATACACCCACAAACACAACCCAAGCTCTTATCTCTCCCTCTCGGCTTCTACACATGCAACCATCAACCACTCTTCTCCCTCTCCCTCGGTTACAAACCTTAACACCACCACCATTCTGTCCCATAGCCTCTCCATCTCTCGGTCACACACCAAACAACAATCAACAACACCATCGCCAACCAACAACAACAATCGACAACAAACCATAACAACAAGCAACAAACAAACACAACCACACACCACCATCACCCGTAACCACAACTATCATCAAGCACCAACTCCACGGCCTTCTTCTCTGGTCCAAGCAACAATAACACCATCAAGATCATCATCACAAGGTTATAAAATGATTTTTGTTACATATATGTTACAAAACACACACACACACACAGATATATATATATATATATTAGTTTTCGTGTTCAAACACCAAAACCAATTTTGAAAGTTTTTAGTTCATTAATCATAAGTGAGGGGTTTACAAAAACCCAGAAACTTGTGATAAAAAGAATATTTTGATTTATAAGAATTTTAATCTTGGAATTATTCAAGAAAATCTAGAAAAATATTAAACAAATGCAATTGTGGGAATAAACATTGAAAAATTCTCATTTATATAATGAAATATTATTCTGGAAACTTTGACAAAATTTTGATAAATAAATTATTTATATAGATTATTTTAAATAATGGAAAATAGAAGAAAATATCAAAAATAGAAATAAATTCGGGAAAATTCTGATAAATTCATAGAATTTATCAGAATTCTTGTACTTACTTGCCGCCTATTTCTTGTACGTACTTTCTAATTCTTTATGTGATTTATACCTTGGGTGGTATGCCTTATATTTTGATCGATATTGTTATTGCTTTCGTTATCGAGCCGGGGGTCTCTTCGGAAGCGGTCTCTCTATCTCCCAAGATAGAGGAAAGACTCGCCACCACCCACCCCTCCCAGACCCTACTCATCGCGTGGGATTTACTAGGTACGTTTGTTTGTTTGTTTGTTTCTGATAAATTCATAGGATGATTCTTTTAAGGTATAAAGGCCTCTGGAATTATTCTAGAATTTTATTCAGTATTATAATTAAGATATGGATTTTTATATGTTTTACAGTAAATAAATCAGAATAAATACTTAACGTAAATAATAAATTCTGAGAAAATCATAGATGTAATATTAAATATGAAACTACAGAATATATAATTTTCATAATTTTTGGAACAGTATAAATATTTTTGCTAAATATTAAGTTTATTGTAAAAATTACAGAATCTGATTTATTACGATTTGGACCTTGATATAATATTATGATATTCTCTGTTATATAGTAAGCCGTTTGTAAAATTTTGGGAATTTATCAAGGACAGAAGCTATATTTAAACAATTATAAAATTATTATAAAAATTACAGAAAATAATCTGTTTGGAGTTATATGTTATAAAAATTATGGGATGATACTAACTGTCGGAATAAAATTCTATGAATTTTTAATGATTTTTGGATAACCGTAGGTATTTTTGATGATTTATGGAAACTTTGGACTAATTTTAAGCAAATTATGTATAAATAATTTGTTGGAAATGTTTTTGATAACATTATTGGTAGAACTTCCAAAAGATACTTATATCTGAGGTTCTAAAAATTTTTGAAGAAATCTGACACTGTGAACTATTTTATAGGTTCAAGTCTGAAGACACGGTGAGTTCATAGCCCCATTTTCAACCGTTTGGTATTCAATAAAGTTTTGGGGGAAAAAGTATACTGTTTGGGTTCATGTATTATTTTTGAAAATATTTTGATACTTACTGTCTTTTGCAATACAACCATTAGTTCGAATGAGGAACCGTCCGATAATATTAGTAACGCTACTTAGGAGAATATTTGCACCAACCGGATGAGGGTTGCTGCTATTTTCCTGCACCTAACCAAATGGGGGTTATGATGTAATATTATCTGATTTTGTGAATTATTTCATGACAGTATGATTATGTTGTAGGCAGGTTTGGTTGTAATTGATACATCAACAAAATATTTGTCTGGTTATAAACCAATGTTCTCACCAACGCTTTTGTTGACTGGTTTAAGTGTACTTTTTCAGGAAATAATGAGTAATTCGTTTGACTTTAGCTTCGAAGTTCACAACGGATGGGGCGAAGTAGTTGGGAGGGTCTGCGTCACGCTGACCGTTAACATAGTTGGCGGGAGCGTGTATGTCGACGCTCATTTTCATAGATTCTAGACATGCTGTGATTTAGTTGTAAACGATTACATCTAATTTTGTAACCTATGTAAAAGATGTAATTCCACTATTATAAATAAAGCATGTCGTATGTTATGTTTTATATATATATATGAATACTGTGTTTATTTCACTGTAAGCAATGTACTCTGATAAAAGCTAGTCACACCCCAACCGTATCGTTCACGCTTCCGTCGGGATGTGACAGGTTGGTATCAGAGCCATTGGTTATAGAGAATTAGGTATTTTCAAAATATCTAGACTATAACCATAAGCTCAATATATATATATATATATATATATATATATATATATATATATATATATATATATATATATTATATATATAAGTTTGTGTTTTTATGTGAAATATGTGAAATTCTGTGATTTTGTGATTAAGATTCTAACAAAATTCTGATAAGTTATTTGACTAACCATCTTGTGAAGTATTGTTAAGAAATTTGTGCAGTTATGAATTCAGATAATTATCACTATGAGACCGATCCTTCCGAGTGTCCATACCATAGCAGTCCTAAGGAAATAACACCTGAACCAGAACCTCAATAGGCTATGGATGTTTCCCCAACAGAAATGGAGAATAAGACAAAATTTTATGTTAGACGTGCACTAGTACAATTGGGAGGATACACAATTCAGACTCCTAGGAAAAAGATACGACGTGGAAACAGGTTTAGAGCTAAGCCAGCTGAGGATATAGAGATACAACCTTCTGATTCTCCTAAAGATGAAAGTAAGGTTACTAAGAGACAAGAATTGGATCAGGTGAAGACAGCCCGACAAACTCTTAGGAAACTTAAGAAAATACAGATAGGAATCTGGAAAATCCAAAAGGACATCAAAAAGCTCAAGACACCCAAGAAAAGTATCTTCACCAGGATCTGGAATTGGATTCACAGGAATTAAAAGATTATAGTCTAACTTTCTAGAATAAAAGAAATAAGAGCTTAATTGATATATGTACTTTTGTGACAACATGTTTATTTGATTCGTGTTGAATGATTTTCATGTTAGCATATTTATTTGTGATAACTAATGTTGAAATTCACTATAGTGAATCATGCCGCCAAAAAGAAACACTCAGCCTGTCCGGAGAACAGCTCGAGTAGGGCGACCCAGAACTAGACTTGGGGAAGAAACACCCATAAACACTGATACAACTGAGAATGATAGAATTTCTCAGATAGTAGCCCAACAAATAGAAGCTACCCTACCTACCTTAATAACCCAAATCCAGCAAAACCTAAATATTAGAACTACCTCACACCCACCAACAAGACCTAAAAATATTATCCCAGAGGAACGACAGGAAGAGGAAATTCTGAATGGAATCTCAAAGGGATGTTCTTACAAGACCTTCATGTCTTGCAGACCCCGGGAATTTGATGGAAAAGGTGGAGCTGTACAAGCTTTAAGATGGCTAGATGAAATGGAAGGAGTTCTGAAAATCAATAACTGTGCTGAAAACTTCAAGACACTATTTGCTTCACATTTCCTAAAATGAGAAGCACAATCCTGGTGGAAAATGGAGGTACACACTAGGGGTAGGAATGTTATGAATGGACTGAGTTGGGAAGAATTTAGAAATCTAAAGATAGAAAAATACTACCCTTATAATGAGATAGAGAAATTAGAGGCTGAATTCTTAGCACTAGAGATAAAAGGAGCCGCACACCGGGAATATACTGATAGGTATAATGAACTATCCAGGTTAGTACCACATCTGATAACCCCGGAATCAAAAAGGATAGGAAGGTATATTTGGGATTAGTACCACAAATAAGAGGATTAGTAAAATCTGCAAGAACCAAAACCTTCCAAGAAACGGTAATCTTGTCAGGAAGTCTGACTGATGAAATGATCAGAAATGGATCATTAAGTCACCCACAGGTAGGAGAGAAAAGGAAATGGACTGAAAACCACTCTGGAAGAAGATTTGAAGAAAGCTCCCAGAAAAGAGTAACCCGACCTTCATCAAGAAATTTCTTGGGAACAACTCAGGGGAAGAAAGTGTATACATCACCATAGTGTAATATCTGCCAAAGGTATCATACAGGAAACTGTATGACAGTGGTGTGCTACCAACTGCCAAAAAAAAAGGACACATTTCTTGAGATTGTAAAAACCCTACCAACCCTAAAACCGTCTGTTTTCAGTGTGGAAGTGAGAATCATTTTCGTAATGAATGTCCACAACGAAAGGGCAAGGCTCCAGCTAACCAGAACAACCCCCGTGGAAGGGCTTTTGTGATACAAGCTGATGAAGCTCGTCATGAACCAGAAGTAGTCACGGGTACGTTCCTTATCAATAACAAGTACGCTAAAGTATTATTTGATACAGAAGCAACTCGTAGTTTTGTTTCACATACTTTTAGACCCTCACTTAGTTTAACATCTGAGAAATTAAGTGACAACTATGTGATAGAATTAGCTGACGGTAAAATAATTGAAGCTGATGAAATCATTCCTAATTGCATCTTGAATTTAGATGAATACTGTTTTGATATAAATCTGATACCTATTAAGTTAGGAGGATTGATATCATAGTAGGAATGGATTGATTGAGTAAAAATCATGCTGAAATCATTTGTGATAAGAAAATGATAAAGATTCCTTTGATTAAGGAAGACAAAATTCTCTGCATATATGGTGATAGACCAAACAATATTGTGAAACTAATTTCCTGTGAAAAAGCACAGAAATGCTTAAACAAGAAATGTTTAGCTTTCTTGGCTCATATAGTCGATACAAAACTTGATAAGGGAAATTTGGAAAGTGTTCCTGTTATAAATGAATATGCTAATGTTTTTCCTGATGAACTACCTGGACTACCACCTCCTCGTCAGGTAGAATTTAAAATAGAATTGATACCAGGAACATCACCTATTGCCAAAGCACCTTATCATTTAGCACCAACTGAAATGAAAGAACTTATGACTCAATTACAGGAATTATTAGATAAGGGATTTATACGTCCTAGTGTATCACCTTGGGGAGCACCAGTTCTGTTTGTTAAAAAGAAAGATGGAACCTTTAGAATGTGTATTGATTATAGGAAACTTAATAAGGTTACCATAAATAATAGGTATCCTCTCCATAGAATTGATGATCTGTTTGACCAATTATAGGGATCCAGTTATTTCTCGAAATAGATTTAAGATCTGGACATCAATTAAGAGTACAAGAAGACGATATTTCTAAAAATGCATTCAGAACTAGGTACGGGCATTATGAATTTCTTGTAATGCCATTTGGGTTAACCAATGCTCCAGCAGTATTTATGGATTTAATGAATAGAGTGTGTAAACCTTATTTAGATAAATTTGTTATAGTCTTCATAGATGATATTTTGATCTATTCTAAGAATAAGGAAGACCACGAACAACATCTGAGGTTAACTTTGGAACTGTTACAAAAAGAAAAGCTATATGCAAAATTCTCAAAATATGAATTTTGAAAAAGAGAAGTACAATTTCTAGGACATGTAGTTAACCAGAATGGGATTCAGGTTGAACCAGCAAAGATTGAGGCAGTTAAGAAATGAGAAATCCCAAAAACCCCAACTGAAATACACAATTCTTAGGTTTAGCAGGATACTACAGAAGATTTATAGAAAACTTCTCAAGAATAGCTCAACCATTGACAGAATTGACTCAAAAAGATAGAAAATATGTATGGGGAGAAAAACAAAATGAAGCATTTGAACTCCTCAAAAGTAAGTTATGTAGTGCACCTGTATTAGCTCTACCAGAAGGAACAGATAATTTCATAGTATATTGTGATGCATCTCGTCAAGGTTTTGGATGTGTTTTGATGCAAAAAGATAAGGTAATTGCATATGCATCTAGACAACTTAGAGGTAGTGAAAAGAATTCTACCACCCATGACTTAGAATTAGGAGCTGTAATATTTGCACTGAAAATTTGGAGACATTACTTATATGGGACTAAGTGTATAATATATACGGACCACAAAAGTTTGCAACACATTTTTGATCAGAAAATGTTAAATATGAGGCAAAGAAGATGGGTAGAATTACTAAGAGATTACGACTGTGAAATTAAGTATCATCCCGGTAAGGCAAATGTAGTTGCTGATGCTTTAAGTAGGAAAAGAAAGAACAAAACCTTTATGGGTACGTGCTATGAAAATGGAACTACGTTCAGATCTGTTAAGACAAATCCAGGAAGCTCAATAACATGATATGTTGAAACTGAAAGGGCAAATAAAAGACTTGAAAGAAGAAACAGAGGAATTCTGAAATTTAAAGGAAGAATCTGGATACCCGACAACAACATGATTAGAACAACTATACTACAAGAAGCTCATAAGTCAAGATACTCTGTGCATCTAGGAATAATAAAATGTACAAAGACTTGAAAAGCCAATACTGGTGGCCAGGCATGAAAAGATCAGTTGGAGAATTTGTAGAACAGTGTGATGTCTGCTTAAGAATAAAAGCTGAATATCAAAAACCTTCAGGATACCTGCAGCAACCAGAAATTCTAGAATGAAAGTGGGATCAAATTACAATGGACTTCATAACTAAGTTACCCAGGACCAAAAATGGATACGACACAATTTGAGTTATAGTAGATAGATTAACTAAGTCAGCTCATTTCTTACCTATACGATAAGATTATAAGATTGAGAGATTAGCAAGAATCTACATCAAAGAAATTGTGTCCAGACATGGAGTACCTGTATCCATTTTATCCGATAGAGATAGTAGATTTACCTCTAGGTTTTGGCAAACTTTACAAAAAGCCTTAGGGACCCAAGTAAATTTAAGTACATCTTATCACCCACAGACTGATGGACAAAGTGAAAGAACAATACAAACTCTGGAAGATATGTTAAGAGCTTGTGCTATAGACTTTGGTGGAAATTAGGACAGTCACTTACCACTAATAGAATTTTCATACAATAACAGTTATCACTCTAGTATTGGGTTAGCTCCATTTGAAGCTCTGTATGGAAGAAAATGTAGGTCACATCTATGTTGGAATGAAATAGGTGATAGACAGCTCACAGGTCCTGAACTAATCCAAGAAACCACAGATAAGATCACTGAGATTAAAAACAGGTTGAAAGCAGCTCGTGATCGACAGAAAAGCTATGCAGAAAAACGGAGGAAACCATTGGAATTTCAAATTGGAGACAGAGTCTATCTAAAAATCTCACCCTCTAAAGGTATCTTTCGATTTGGAAAATCCAGTAAGCTGAACCCTAGGTACATTGGTCCATTCAAGATCATTGATAGAATTGTTCCTGTAGCATATAAGTTGGAATTACCACAGGAATTAAGTGAGGTACACAACACATTTCATGTGTCCAACCTCAAGAAATGTTTAACTAATGAAATCCTAGAAGTACCAATTCAAGAAATTAAGGTAGATAAGAAACTGCATTTTGTGGAAGAACCAATAGCCATTATGGGGAAGGAAATAAAGAAATTAAGAAGAAGTAGAATCCCCATAGTGAAAATTAAGTGGAATGCAAAAAGAGGACCAGAATACACCTGGGAAAGAGAAGATGAGATCAAAAAGAAATACCCCACCTATTCAGAGGTAACAATCATTTAAGTTTTCTAAAAGCACACTCCAATGAATTTCGGGACGAAATTCTTTTAAACAGGGGGAGAATGTAACAACCCTAAAAATCTTGTATAAATATTACGTCAAAATTTTATTATATTACGTTACAAACCACGGTAACATTATGTTTAGTATGTATATATTATAGATATACGTATGCATGTTTGCATGCATGCTTATATATTAGTAATTTACGTATGCATGTATGTTTATACACCTGAAATTCACACATACGTGTATACATATACAAAATTTTACGTATGCATGTTTGCATACATATATGTACATGGAAAATTCTTTGGAATACTTATATATATGAACGATTAATATGTGTATATATATATAATTACTTATTATATGTATATATATGTACTTTACTTAATTGTACATGATTATATTATAGACACATGTATATGTGTATGCATATCAAGAATAGCAAGTATATATGTTTGGTATGTATACTTGTAATCTATTTATATAAAGCTCACTTATATATACATCTATGAATATATGTATGTACACATTAAAACTAAACTAAATTAAATCAAAAACTCTAAACTAAAAACCTAAAACTTAAAACTAACACCCAAACCACCCTCCCAAACACCATAATTAAACCATCAAACCCTCGGTTAACATCACCCAAGCCAATACCCCGAAATCACCACCTCATGCTACCAACCCAAACCACTCGAAACCACCCGAAGCACCTTGGCACTATGTTTTCACACCATTAAACCGCCACCCCAAACCAAATTCATTGAATACTAACACCCTTAGAGTCCAAGTGTCATTATTTAGCAATTCCAAAAATTCCCTCGGCACCCTTGCATTCACACCCTCAAATCGCTACCACACCACCTTATCCTACCACCTAAGATTCCTACCTTGACTAAAAAACCTCACATTCACGCCATGGATATTCCCTAGCTTGCCATCTAGCAAGTTATCCCTCGGTAATACCACTAAACCGCCACATAGCAAAACTAAAGGGGTGACTCACCATGGCTATAGGGAAAACACAATGATTGTGTTTGTATAGGCGGTCGATCAAGAGATTATATACATCCATACACCCACAAACACAACCCAAGCTCTTATCTCTCCCTCTCGGCTTCTACACATACAACCATCAACCACTCTTCTCCCTCTCCCTCGGTTACAAACCTTAACACCACCACCATTCTATCCCACAGCCTCTCTATCTCTCGGTCACACACCAAACAACAATCAACAACACCATCGCCAACCAACAACAACAACCGATAACAAACCACAACAACAAGCAACAAACAAACACAACCACACACCACCATCACCCGTAACCACAACTATCATCAAGCAAAAACTCCACAACCTTCTTCTCGGGTCCAAGCAGCAATAACACCATCAAGATCATCATCACAAGGTTATAAAATGATTTTTGTTACATATATGTTAAACACACACACACACACACACACACACACACACACACATATATATATATATATATATATATATATATATATATATATATATATATATATATATATATATATATATATATATTAGTTTTGGTGTTCAAACACCAAAACCAGTTTTGAAAGTTTTTAGTTCATTAATCATAAGTGAGGGGTTTACAAAAACTCAGAAACTTGTGATAAAAAGAATATTTTGATTTATAAGAATTTTAATCATGGAATTATTCAAGAATATCTAGAAAAATATTAAACAAATGCAATTGTGGGAATAAACATTGAAAATTTCTCATTCATATACTGAAATATTATTCTAGAAACTTTGACAAAATTTTGATAAATAAATAATTTATATAGATTATTTTAAATAATGGAAAATAGAAGAAAATATCAAAAATAGAAATAAATTCGGTAAAATTCTTATAAATTTACAGTATGATTCTTTTGAGGTATAAAGGCCTCTGGAATTATTCCGGAATTTTATTCCTTATTATAGTTAAGATATGGATTTTTATATTTTCTGCAGTAAATAAATCAGAATAAATACTTAACGTAAATAATAAATTATGAGAAAATCATATATGTAATATTAAATATGATGTTATATAATATATAATTTTCATAAGTTTTGTAATAGTATAAATATTTTTTCTAAATATTAAGATTATTGTAAAAATTATAGAATCTGATTTGTCATGATTTGGACCTTGATATAGTATTATGATGTTCTATGTTATATACTAAGACGTTTTTAAAATTTTGGGAATTTATCAAGGACAGAAGCTATTTTTATACAATTATGAAAGTATTATAAAAATTACAGAAAATAATCTGTTTGGAGTTATATGTTATAAAAATTATGGGATGATACTAACTGTTGGAATAAAATTCTATGAATTTTGATGATTTTTGGATACCCTTAGGTATTTTTGATGATTTATGGAAACTTTGGACTAATTTTAAGCAAATTATTTATAAATAATTTGTTGAAAATGTTTGTGATAACATTATTGGTAGAACTTCCAAAAGATACTTATATCTGAGGTTCAAAAAATTTTTAAAGAAAATATTATCTGACACTGTGAACTATATTATAGGTTCAAGTCTGAAGACACGGTGTGTTCATAGCCCATTCAAACGTTTGGTATTCAATAAAGTTTTGGGGGAAAAAGTATACTGTTTGGGTTCATGTATTATTTTTGAAAATATTTTGATACTTACTGTCATTTGCGATACAACCATTAGTTCGAATGAGGAACCGTCCGATAATATTAGTAGCGCTCATTTTCATAGATTCTAAACATCTTAAGTAGTTGGGAGGGTCTGCGTCACGCTGACCGTTAGCATAGTTGACGGGAGCGTGTATGTCGACGCTCATTTTCATAGATTCTAGACATGCTGTGATTTAGTTGTAAACGATTACATCTAATTTTGTAACCTATGTAAAAGATGTAATTCCACTATTATAAATAAAGCATGTCGTATGTTATGTTTTATATATATATATATATATGATTACTGTGTTTATTTCACTGTAAGTAATGTACTCTGATAAAAGTTAGTCACACCCCAACCGTATCGTTCACGCTTCCGCCGGGATGTGACATATAGACACGGAACAATTAAGAGATCATGTTCGTACCAGTATTATTGTTTTTGGAAATAGAGAAAAATCCTGGGCTTCTCCACAATGAAATTTTCATAAGCCACAAGGGCATATTCATGAATGGGTTGAATGTCGGTCGCATGTTTTCACAAAAGTCATACAACCTACTCTTGTACAGCTTCTCATAAGGAGCTCATCTTTGAAGGATACGATAGAGCATCGCTTAGTTATCCTCATTGATATCACTTATATAAAAATTTATTTTTCAAGTGCTTCAAGTTGTTTAGGACAAAGTCTTTTCAAACATGCATACTTTTCCTCTTTCCAAAAGAGAAGTAATGTTCCTAGCAAAACATCTTAAGAAAAGCCCCAAAAACTAGAATTTGGGGCTCTTCTCTAGTACTCCGATAGTAGTAGTCAACATGACTCATGATATGTTAATAATTATACATATTAATAATACATATTCCCCCATATTTAGTGTGATTTTTGGTTAAAAAACTAACTTATTAGTCACTTATTTATGTTCTAATTGAACATTATAGTACCCAAATGGAAACTTGATGACTTTTGTGAAAAGAGACCAAGAGTTGAAGAAGATTATGAAGAAAAACTTATCGTCACAATTGTGTTCAATTTGAACACAACTGTGTTAGTCTGATGGGTCTATATCATATCGGACAGCTAACACAACTATGTTCGGCCCAGCTACGGGTTTTATACCCAATTACCCCTATTTAGAAGGTATCCACTTTTTACACAAAACCCTAGTTCTCTCAAGTCTCTTAGGTTATTTTGGGTAGATCTTTGAAGATTGAAGACCAAGATTAAAGATCGAGCACTTTAAGGAAGATTCAACATCACATAACCCACCTCTACTCATTTTGGTTTGAAAACCTCTAGATGCACCATGTTTTCTTCCATTTCTTGAGTTTGGTTGTGGTTTTTGTAAGCCCCATGGGCTAAATACTCTTAATCACTTAGATTAGATGAAGCTTAGCATTCTTTGACATGTTGTATGAAACCCTTAGTGAGTTTATGTCAATGCTCATTACAAAGCTATGAATGCCCTTTAATGGTGGTGTGTGCTTGTTTAACTTGATGAAATGTTAAATCTTGTGGGTCTTACAACTACATTATGTTGGAAAATCATGTATGTTGGAATATTTATTCATGAATTGCATAACCTAGTATGTAGTTTATGGCATTTGACTAGAAATAGTGAATGAGGGTTGAATACCTAGTGAAGTTGAACAAGTGTGCATCCTTATATATGTGTTTGTAAAACCATTGTGTTTATTATGAATGTCTCCTAACTTTGTTTATGTATAACTATAGATAATATTCAAATTTATGGTTCATGTATATGTGTTAGGACATTCATAAGTTGAAGGATATACATAGGTATTGTTACATTACATGAATTGAGGTGGTTACCATGTGTTCATCGTGTTAACTTTTTAAAGATTTGTGGGTGGGTTTGGTATCCTTGACAGGAGTCAAAACCATCTTTAACATTGGCATAATATTATCATTGGTTCTTCATGGCATAACTTTAGGTTTCTATTATGTGTTTATCATTCTAGCTTTCCAAAGATTTATATAATTAGATAACCTTGACAGGAGTCTAGTTTATATCCATGTTTCATGTGTAGAAAATGACCTCACTATAGGTTCATGCATGTTGTCATTGTTTTGCTAAACGGATTCAAAGTCTAAGTGATATCTTCCTCTGATTGATTATCTTCATTTTTGTCTACTTTCTTCAATTAGTTTAATTGTTAGCTAAGTTAGTTAATCATAATATTTACAAAATCATATTTCATCGGCTAGATAATTATAAAGACTTAGTATCATGAGCTCTCGTGTCCACTGATTGATACTTGATTCTTATCAAAAGCTATTCTAATATCCGATAGATACACTTGCCTATTGTGTGTGTAGTTTGTCATAAGGTGAAAATCATTTTATAATTTTAAAGCTTAATTATATAAAATCTATTGTTAAAGTTTATATATCAAAACACACATCAACACACTTTGTTTAAACCTAATGGATGGATTCAGGAAATATGCATCTAATAATTTTCAAGGAGGAAAATAAAGAATTTACTCATGGGAAGTTAAAAATGTGATTCTTTGAAGAAGGCCACAGAGGGTAATCTTCTCATCAGTTTGATAGGAGCAGTATTATTTGACGAAGGTAACACCAACTCCCACTCCTTTAAAATACCATATCGTTGTTTGAACTTCTCAAAATCAATTGATGACGAGTTGCAAGTCATGATATTTGATTTTGACGCGGCCATGGAATCGAAAGAAAGAAGATAAAGTTTTGATGGAGGGATGAGCAATAAAAAGGGCTAATTCGGGTAAAAATTTCAGAGCTGACATATTCGATGGTGGAGTTCATATTTTATGTAAATCTGTTTAGACGTGTAGGAAAGTTAATAGAAATCAGCCAATGGCATCACATAGAGCAACTGACACGTTAGAATTGAAAGATCGTCTACTTTTCCCATGACATGTTGTATGGGATGTCTCTTCCATCATGGTTATCAGTCATGCGCATTTATTGCACCACTTTTATCCATTAAAAATTTCTTTTATTTAGTCTTATTTCCAGGTTATTTACATACCAAATATAGGACAAAAGAGACTAGAAGGAATCTGGATATGACCACCCACGTACCCCTTCCGGCTTGTAGTCATGTCCTTACCACATGGCACATGACTAAACTATTTCTAAGTAGTCACTCCACTACTCGATGTATGTGGAGGAGTTACCCTTACTAGCGGAAAACCTCTTCCTATAAATACAACTATCAGTTATGGTAAAAAAGTACTATCACTCTCCCCCTCTCTCTCTTTCGGTGTAATGAGTTTAACAGTGTATTGTTTTGTAGCGTTAAAAGAATTTGAGCGTTGCAGTTCGTTTCGTGCATGCGTCATTGATTGAACCCGTCAAATCCTTGATCAAAAGAATGATAAAGATTTGATACCTTGAGATTTAATACAAGGTTACTGTTTGTTTTTGTTATATGATCAAAAGAATGTTAAATTTCCTTTAAAGAAGGAATGTGTGACATAATTTCAAATCTATTCCTTTCGGGACAAATATATTAACCTTGTATTAAATCTCAAGGTTTCAAATCATTAACGTTTTAATGTTCTTTTGAATAAAAACAAATAAAGAAATCCATCAATAATCTTTATTCCTAATATTCCGTCAACAATGGATGACAATAACGTTTTCTTTAAAAAAACAATCATTTTAATCCGTTAACTATCATTAATAATAATAATAAAATGTGACTGGTTCAAATACAAAGTCAATATTATGTAAAAAGTGTGAGAATCAATCAGGGAGTGACATGTGGCATATTTTTAAAAATAGAAGGAGGGGTATTTTAGGAAGTGTAATTTATTAAGATGAATGTGTGCCATATATCGACTGTTTCTGTACGATTGAGATTTTCAACAGAATTTTCAATTTATCGTTGAAGATTCAAACAATCGAATCGTTGAAATTTTCAATTGATCAATCGTTGAAGATTCAAACAATCGAATTTTCAATTTCAATCGTTGAAGATTGCTTTACATCAATTAGTTCAGCGATGTCGACGAGAGATGATCAGTTTGGTATGTATGAGGACGATTATATACTGTAATTGAAATAGTATGTTAATTTTCGCACCGTAATTTTGTCATTTTGATCATCGTTGTGTCTATACTGTATGATTTCTGTGAATTTTGTTATTGATTGACATCATCATTGTGTCATAGGTATCATCATTGTGTCATAGGTATCATCATTGTGTCTTTTGTATCGTCATTGTGTCTATACTGTTAGATTACTCTGGACATTATCAAACTGATTGTGTCAGGTTTAGAGGTTCATTGTGTCAGGTTTAGAGGTTTAGAGGTTCATTGTGTCAAGCAAGCATGATTGTGTCAGGTTTAGAGGTTCATTGTGTCAAGCAAGCATGATTGTGTCAAAATCTATCTTTGTGTCATCTCTTTGTGAAGGTGCATTGTGTCATGTTTTGGGGATTCATTGTGTCATGAAAGCTGCTTATAATGTGTCTTTTATGAAGGTTCATTGTGTCATGAAAGCTGCTTATAATGTGTCTTTTATAAAGGTTCATTGTGTCATGATTGGGGATTCATTGTGTCTTTTGTATTGTCATTTTGTCAGAATAAAACAATTATTGTTAATCAATTGGTTACGAACAAAGACGAATTGTGTTTTTGCAGAGTTACCTGGAGGGAGCGAACGAAATGAAGCAAAATTCAGTGTACCTGTTAAGCAAAAGACAAAAGGTAGGCCGAAAAGAATGAAGTCAGCTCATGAGTTAGCCATCGAACAAGCAGGAAAAAAGTTGAGAAATTGTGGGTTTTGCAAACAACCTGGTCACGTTATACGCAGTTATTGGATCTAGATTGTATAGGGCTAGATCATTTTTGTATAGGCTTAGTACTTGAATCAAGTCTTGTAATTAATATTTGTAACAGTCAAAATATATATATATGTGCTTTGAATCTATAGGTTAACCCCATATATATGTGTGTTGATTTGTGACTTGACAGGGAACAACAATATACTTGGATGGTTTCCTGAAATTGACCAAGTGTAGGAAACATCTACGGATGAACATTATTGTTAATCCGTAGATATGTTTCTTACAAGACCACATGACCAAGTGAATGTTCCTGCGGATGATCAAGGACCATGAAGTGAAGACTCCTACGGAAGAAGGATTTCCTACGGAAGAACAACACTCCTACGGAAGAGCAAATCATCTACGGAAGAACAAAAGTTCTGCGGGATGACAAAGCTTCTGCGGAAGAACAGAATACTTGTATGATTTCAAATATCAACAAGTCAAACAAGTCAACACAATCAATAACAAATCCCAAGAGATTCGGTGTTTCCTTAGCCGACTCAAATCATCTATAATATGAGTCCTAGGTTTCACATCTCGAAGAACACAATCAATCAATATTACGGCTGTCAAGTTACATCATTGTGCAACCCTAACCGCCGTCACATCAAACATTATTCGATTCACAGAATTCGTTGTTCATAGTTATTCATTATTATTCTTTTGTAATCATTACTTTATAGTTAATGAAATACGTTTGAATAATTATTGATTTCGCATTTATTGTGTTTCTGTGGTTGTGTTCATCATTAATCATTAAACCAATTAAACGTCAATAGTGATAATTCCGCGATCATTAAATTGATTTATTTTAATACTGATAATTCCTGAATTGCGATCCTTGGATTCACAGGTGGTATCAGAGCATTGGTGCTCATTGATTTAGATCAATTGATCTATCAGTATTAAAATTGTTTAATTGATTTTCAAACAATTAAATCAACGACTTGTCATTCAGCAAGCATTCTCTCATTGCTTGTTTGATTTGATCTATATTCAAATCAATTGAATACTAGATCTGAGTTTTTGATAGATTTGTCAATTTTAATATTTAATTCATACTTTTGCATTAAACATGAGTACTTTTGGTGGAGGATCTTATCAACCGCCAAAGTTGGAAACCAAAGCTGATTTTAAATCCTGGAAGATCAAGTTCAGGAATCATGTGAACTACACAGATTCTGACTTGTGGGAGTCCATCACTCAAGGTCCTTATATTCCACCCACTCTTGGGCCGGATTATAATGACAAGAATCAGCCAATCAGCACTAAGGACTTGCCACCTGATGATGTCAAGAAGGTCAAAGTCGATATTAAAGCATACAGCTTGCTTAGTATGGCTTTGCCAGAAGAAATCTTGATCAGGTGCGAGAATTACAAAACAGCAAATTCCCTGTGGAAGATACTTCACACTCTCTGTGAAGGGAGTGATGAGATCAGAAGCATAAGGAAAGACACCCTTAGATCACAATATGAAACTTTTCATCATATTGAGGGTGAATCAATTCCTCAGCAACTCCATAGATTTATGCAACTTGTTACTGAGATGAACATCTTGGAGTTAAAATATACTACTGAGGAACTGAACAAGAAGATGCTCCACACTTTGCCTGAAAGTTGGAAGCAAACAGTCTCCATGTTCAAGAACACCATAGATCTCAAGACAACTGGTCTAGATACATTGGTTGCTAAGGTTGAAGCACTTGAACTGGATGAACAGTCAAGAAACAAGAGTGTGAGAACTCATGTCTCACCTTATCACTTCAAGGAAACCAAAATGCTGGAAGTGCATTTATCTCTAACAATGAAGGTGATAACTCTTGTACTTTGAGTGATGATGAAGAAGAAGTAAGTTTTTATGCATCTAAACCACTAAGAAATCATCTCAAAGTAAAAATCAAAAGGAAAAGGGAAGATCTGCAGAGAAAAGAGAGACATCAGCAACTGCAAACTCTTCTCAACAGAACAAACAGTCAGAACCAATAACTGTGATATTGGATTCTGAAGAACAAAAAGCAGCCTTTGCATCTTTTAGTTCTAGCTTTCAAGCATATCTTGGAAGTTCTCTTACATCAGCAAACATCTGTCAGCAAGACTTGGAGGAACTCCCTCCTGATGTAGTAGAAGAATGGATCACAATGGCAGATGGCAATGATTGCTTACAGAGCTAAGCAATATCTGCGGAGAAATAAAAATCTGGCAGTAGCAAGCAAAACATCAAAGATTGGTGTTGATAAGTCAAAAGTCAGATGTTTCAAGTGCAATCTCTACGGTCACTTCTCTAGAGAATGCAACCAACAATCATCTCCGCAGTATCAGCATCAGCAGCAACAAAATCAGCAGCAACAACAATATCAGAATCAGCAATCAACCTCTCAAAGATCTCTGCATAGACAACCTCAGCTAACATCCCCACCAGCCACAAATACATCAGCAGGACCAAGCAATCCTAAGGAGTCAGGGCTGATCATCCTTCAAGATGGAACATGTGACTGGAGTTTGTATGAGAAGGAAGTGATAGAGGAGAATCAAGCATTAATGGCGCATATGGAAAACAAAGTTCCTCCTATGGCCAGAGAGGTAAAAGACAGGTTATGTTCATCATCATGTGTTGAGGAAGTTGAACGATATAGAGTCCATGCTCAACAATTGGCTGATAAAGTAAAGGAAACTATGATTTTAAATGAATCACACTTAAGAGAACAAAAATTATATCAAATCAAAATCAGTACTTTACAAAAAGATTTAGAAAAATATGTTTCTGAAAACTACAGCCTAAAAGCCCAAGTTGAGCATCTGACCACTTCCTTAACAAAATCCATGGCTGATCATGCATCCACTGAAGTGAAACTTCAGAAGTTTCAATTATCATCTCAGCAATATGAGAAGTTGCTAAACTCTCATATTGAATCAAAGAACAGGTCCGGGTTGGGTTATAATGCTGTTGCACCACCTATTAATGACAACTACACACCTTTACCTGAAACAATGACTAACAATTTGTCAAATCATTTTGTACAAAGCACCAAAATTGACATAAAAAAAGGTCATACAAACAATAATGAAACTGAGATGAGTGAAACTGAATCTACTGAATCAGAATCACTTAAACATAATGAATCAGATTTTGATAAATATGATGACTTGGATGATTCTGATGAACATGATTCTGATCAACTGAACATTGGTAAGAATGTTCAAGTTGAAACTGGTCTTCCGCGAGTTCTTGAAGAATCAAAGATGCAGTACCCTTCAAAGTAACGAAACATGCTGAAGACTATTTGTAAGAGGATTGCTGAACTGAATGAATGACTACAAGAACTTAATCTTCACAAGATTGATAGTTGCGGATCAAGCACTGAAGCACCTTTGTCATCTTCAGATAAAGGTAAGAAACAAACAACAAACAAGAATGCTCGGAAAGCACTAACTGAGGAATCCGTAGAACATCTGCGGAAAAAGAAATCAGAAGAATCCGTAGAACATCTGCGGAAAAAGAATTCTGAAGAATCCGTAGAACATCTGCGGAAAGCAAAAGTTGCCAAGTCCGTAGATCATCTGCGGAAGGCAAAAACTACTGAATCCGCAGAAAAGCAACGGAAGAGAGAAATTGATTCTGCGGACGAGGTAAAAAGAGAGCTCAACAAACATGCACAGAAAAAGCTGAATATCAAGCAACAAAAGGAAGCCAAAGGCAAACAAGCAACAGCTGATGATGCTCCCAACAAAAACAAGAAGAAATCAACTAATGCTTCAGCAAGTGAGAAAAAGAACAAAAAGAAGGCTGAATTTGAAGAAACTTCAGAAAAATATTGCAAATGGTGTGATATGAAGAATCACAACACTGATGAATGCTATTTCAGCAGCTATTGTTCCATTTGCAATATGAACAATCACATGACAGATGATTGTTTCTTCAATAAACATTGTGCCATATGTGACAAAAATAACCATTCCACTCAGGAATGTTATTTTAATAAGAAGAACAAGAAAAAGAGCAAAAAGAAGTCACAAGTTTCATTATCCGAATCAGATTCTCAATCCTCGGTAAGTGACAAAGAGACAAATATTCAGAAAGAACAACTAAAGTCAAAGAAAAGATCATCTGTTGCAGACAAGACTTTGAAGAAAACACCAACACAAGCTAAGACACCTCATAAAAAGGTGGATCTGTCTGCTAAACAGACTGAAGTAATTGATGGTTTTTTTGACAACTTTGCAAAAGGAACTCCTGTGTCTCAATCAAAGCAGAAAGATGAAGAAACTTTCAAATCTACAGGATCCTCTCCAAAGTTAAAATACCAACCAAAACAAGCTATGTCGAAGAAAGACTCAGACAAGCATGAAGACATCCAGAAACCTGACTCATCTTCAACAGAATCATCCTCACCACCATCAACTCAAAAAGAAACGATTAATACTGAAACTTCAAGATTAATTCATGAAGGAGTAACTATTGTTGACACATCTGGCAAACCCAAGACAATTAAGCCTTGGGTTGTCAATTCTAACTAATTTCTTTTTGTGTGCAGGAACAATCATGGAGAGCTGACAACAAGTGGTATGTTGACACTGGTTGTTCCAGACATATGACAGGCAACTGTGAACTTCTCCATGACTTCAAACATAAACATGCCTCTTATGTGGCATTTGGTGGGGATAAGAAGGGAGGTAAAATTGTTGGTGAGGGAATGGTAACTAATGGTGTTTTAATATTTGAAAAAGTAAATTACTGTGAAAATTTGCAGTATAATTTACTTAGTGTTTCCCAAATTTGTGATCAAAATTATTTAACACTATTTGATAACACTAACTGTTACATTCTTAAGCCAGGTTTTACAGTTCCAGCAGACTGGATCCTTCTTAAAGCATCAAGAAAAGGCAACACATATATCTTGGATATGAACAACACAACACTCACAAATCATGAGACATGCCTGCTGTCTAAATCTTCAGAAGATGAATCTCAACTGTGGCATAGAAGGCTAGTCCATTCCAACATAAAGAACATGAATAAATTGGTGAAAAATGACTTAGTCATTGGATTACCAAAGAAAGAATTTCATTGTTCTAATCATTGTTCTTCATGTTATAAAGGAAAACAACACAGAGTGTCTCATAAATCCAAAACAATTAACACTAACACTACACCACTCAAATTGCTTCACATGGACCTCTTTGGTCCAACCAATGTGCTGAGCATTGGAAAAAGGCAATATTGTTTGGTGATAGTAGATGATTTCACTAGATTCACATGGGTCTTATTCTTAAAACATAAAAGTGAAACATCTGAAATATTAATGGACTTTGTGATCAAGATTGAGAATCAACTTGATTTAAAAGTTAAAATTTTTAGGAGTGATAATGGAACCGAATTTGTTAATACTGATCTGGATTCTTTTTGCAGAAATAAAGGGATAGCAAGACAATTCAGTGCCCCAAGAACTCCACAACAAAATGGAGTGGCTACAAGAAGAAATAGAACACTCATAGAAGCAGCAAGAACAATGCTAGCTGACTCTCAGTTGCCCATTACCTTCTGGGCAGAAGCTGTGAATACAGCTTGCAATGTTCAAAATAGAACATTAATTGTCAAAGAACATAATAAAACACCTTATGAACTCTTATTTAAAAGAAAACCTTTTATAGGATATCTTAGAGCTTTTGGGTGTCATGTGTCTGTTTTGAATACTAAAGAACAATTGGGAAAATTTTCTGAAAAAGCCTATGATGGTTTCTTTGTTGGATATTCATCCACTTCTAAATCATATAGGGTCTATATTCCAGAACATAACATAGTTGAAGAGACTCCCAATGTTTCTTTTGATAAATCCATGTTTACTACAAATGTAAAAGGATCATCTTGGTTATTTGATATAGATGCATTAACTGAATCATTTAACACTGGTTATTTGATCAATGCAGGTGCTGCGGATACATGCTATCCTTTTGTGCCTCCAAGTTTGAATGAAGTGCCCCTGACAGCTGACCCACCAAGGGTACAACTTTCAACTGCACCTCAGCAAGAATCAAGGTAGCAGCATGAAGTTACATCAGTAAATACATCCGCAGATGCATCAGTATCCGCAGATGTAAGTCCTGCCTCAGCTGCTGAACTAAGGGATAAAGAGGAGGTATTGAATCAACAAACCATGCCTGCAACTCAACAATGTTCATCCGTGGATGGTGATGTATCTCCTACGGAAGTACAAAATGCCTCCGTAGATGCTGCAGTTACTCCTGCGGAAGAACAAAATGCTGCTTCCGTAGAACCTCCTGCGGAAGAACAAAATGCTGCTTCCGTAGAACCTCCTGCGGAAGAACAAAATGCTGCTTCCGTAGAACTTCCTGCGGAAGAAAACCCAGCAGCAACTACACCAGCTGATCCAAATGAACATGAGCCTTTTGATTACTTCATAGACTCAACTTCTCAGCTGACTCCATCTGCTTCAATGGGTTTCTTAAACTTGGAATCCATAGTTCCAGTTGATGCTATCTCAACAAGCAGAATCCACAAGGCTCATCCAACAGACAATATCATTGGAGACCTGAATGCACGAACTACAAGGAGCAAAGGAGGTGTGGCAAACATTTGTTTGTTCACCTGCTTTTTGTCCCAAACAGTTCCTGCAAACATTACAGCTGCACTAAAAGACAACAGCTGGATTGAGGCAATGCAAGAAGAGCTACAACAATTCAGAAAACAAAAAGTGTGGACTCTTGTAGACTTGCCTACGGGTCAACATCCAATTGGAACAAGGTGGCTATTCAAAAACAAGCTGGATGACAGAGGTATCATAGTGAGAAACAAGGCTAGACTTATTGCTTAAGGATATACTCAGGAAGAGGGAATAGACTATGATGAAGTCTTTGCCCCAGTTGCCAGGATTGAAGCTATAAGGGTTTTCCTAGCCTATGCCTCCTTCAAGAGGTTCACAGTCTATCAAATGGATGTGAAGTGTGCTTTCCTTTATGGGAAAATTGATGAAGAAGTCTATGTGGCTCAACCCCCTGGATTTGAAGACCCTGATTATCCATATAGATTATACAAGCTTGACAAGGCTTTGTATGGTCTTCATCAAGCACCCAGAAAGTGGTATGACACACTATCATCCTTCCTGCTGAAGAATGGCTACAAGAGAGGAACAATTGATCAGACACTCTTCCTCAAACATGAACATCAAGATCTTTTGATGGTTCAAATATATGTTGATGACATAATATTTGGATCAACCAACAAGAAGCTGTGCCAAAGCTTTGAAGACTTAATGAAATTTGAATTTCAGATGAGCTCCATGGGAGAATTGACATTCTTCCTTGGCTTACAAGTTCATCAGAAACCAGATGGCATTTTCATCAATCAAGAAAAGTACATTCATCAAATTTTGAAGAAGTACAATCTTGCTGATTCCACTTCATACAAGACACCAGCATCAACAATAGACAAGATTGTGCCTGACCCTGCTGGCAAATCCGTAGATCAAAGATTATATAGATCAATGATCGGTTCTTTAATGTATTTAACTGCCAGTAGACCTGACATAATGTTTGCTGTTTGTGTTTGTGTCAGGTATCAATCAGACCCAAAGGAGTCCCATCTGAATGCTGTGAAGAGGATTTTCAGATATCTGAAAGGCAAACCTGCATTGGGACTTTGGTATCCCAAAGATGGAGATTTTAGCCTCTACTCCTATTCAGATAGTGACTATGGAGGGTGCAACAACAACAGAAAATCCACAACTAGTGGATGTCAGTTTCTAGGACCAAGACTTGTTTCATGGCAGTGCAAGAAGCAAACAAATGTATCTGTATCCACAGCTGAAGCAGAGTACATAGCTGCTTCAGCAGGTTGCTCTCAAGTACTTTGGTTGCAGAACCAGTTACTTGATTATGGTTACAATTTCCTTCATACACCAATTCATATTGATAATTCAGCTGCTATGTTTATAACTGCTAACCCAGTTCAACATAGTAAAACAAAACACATTGAAATCAGATACCATTTTCTGAGAGATTGCTCTGAAAAGGGTCTAATTAAGTTAGTCAAAGTGGACACAACAAATCAGCTTGCTGATTTGTTCACTAAAGCATTTGATTCTGTTAGGTTTAATTTTCTGATAGAATCTTTGGGATGATTAACTTAGAATAAATCAACAAAAGCATATGACTGACTTTGTGCAGAGTAATAGTTAAGGATAAATTAAGTGTCTGATAGAACATCTATACATGCATTATATAAGGGAAATGATAGTAGACTATAATTGGTTATTAAACAAAACCTCAATCTGACTTATATCATACTGATATGTGAGTAGGTTCATCTTGAGTGGAAACAAAGCTAAGAGCATGCCCAACTAAAAGATTCAGGTAACTGTCTGTGGGGATTCCATTTGAGAATCAGGAAGGTATATTCTCTCCTGATGTGATCAAATCACTTACACAAGCATACTATGTAAAATACTTTATAATCTTCTATCTTTGCAATGTCATATTCCTTCTGTTTTGTGTAAACAAAGACCTGGGGATATGATCCAAGAGTATGATCTTCATTCTCCCTCTGTTTTATGTAAACAAAGACCTGGGTTAAAGTTCACCTCTGTTTTACGAAAGTAAAGACCTGGTGACAATGAAGATCATATTTTAGCTCTAAAAAGGAATCACTTGTGATCCATTGTACTTCAAGTCAAAGAGCTTCAACATCAAAGCATTCATGAGACTGTAAATATGTCTCAAGATAGAACTTATAACTTAATGTACATAGTCATTAAGTGTGAAATGTAGTGATTTGCCTCACCTACGGAAGACATACTCTAATGATAATTGAATGTGGGACTCATGATTGTTACTGATTAACAAACTTCACAACATGATAAATAGCATGCCTAGTTGATACAATACTCATGTTTGAATTTCAGTGGATCTATATACTTACAATCAGGTGTGTATTGAATCAACTAATCAACATCAGCAGAAGCCAAGTTATAGTATGATCCCTATATACATATATGCATACATGTAATTGTTTACGCCAGATGTTTAATTTGTCCTCTTAACTGATTTTCTCTCACTTAGACTGTTATATGCCTGCCATGCCTATTCACAACTTAAATTTATGATGAATGCAACAGTTTCACATTAATCACAAATTTAGGGGGAGTAGTTCATGCATGAAAAACAATAAAAAGCTGACAATTGATTTAATTTACTTTGAAGGAATTGGAACTTGAGCACTAACTTGAATGCAGGATACAGGACACTTGCTTTCTTGTACTCAATTGCCATGCAAATGAAGTCAACAATGTCCAACATCAACAATTAAGTCTACTCAGTAGACATCATACATTTAAAGTTTTTAAACTTTAAGTTCCGAAGAAGTTTCAGTAATACTTCTCATCCGTAGAAGTAACAGTGAAATTTCTGCTTCCGCAGAAGTCTCAGTAATACCTCATCCGTAGAAGTATTGTGTGATTTCTGATTCAGCAGCAAAACAAATGCATTGTTTGAACGCATACATACGCAGATGTTAAGACATCCGCAGATGTTAAGGTTCCGCAGATGTTAGGACATCCGCAGATATTAAGGTTCCGCAGATGATTGACATCCGCAGATATTAAGGTTCCGTAGATGGTCTGCGGAAGAAGTAATGCATTCTTAATAAACTTGGTATGCGAAAGGAATAAATGGGAGTGGGCCCAACATAATTAATAAAAGAAATTAATGTGTTCGCCTATAAATAAGGTTTCTGACTCTTAGAATACATTTTTACAGAGCGCTTTTTCACTTTTAACCTAGAAAATCGCCCATTTTCCCTCTTTTTTCAAAATTTCAAAAAAATCCGTTCCAAGAACACATTATCAACATTATCCAGTAATCAATTACCATTACTGCGAAGGTAAATCATGTCCTAAACATCAGTACGGAACTGGTTAATCGGTTATTGTCATTACAACGATTCAACTGCATGTATTCTAACTCGATTTTCTTTACAGATGGATAATAGATTCGCTAAAGAACACAATCTGTGCGCGTTCTTAAACTCTGATAATCCTGCAGCGGAAGGATGTCGAGATATCATAAGGCATCTTCAACGATCCAGGCTCTTCTACGCCTTGACGGCCGAGCCTGTGATCCATCAGGCGCACATAATCAACTTCTGGAACTCAGCACGAGTTGAAGAACAAGGTGATGAGGAAGTGATTGTGGCTGAGATTCTGAATGAGCGTCTTCGAATCACTGAAAGCACCATACGAAGATGTCTAGAACTGGGAGATAGAGAGATAGGGCACCCCGATGTATTCGAGAATGAATACATTGAGAAAATATTCAACCTGATGGGGTATGATGGTGATTACGAGAAAGGGGAGATCAAAAAGGGTAGGCTGTGCAAACCGTACAGATTTTTATGCCATACCTACCTAAAGTGCATGTCAAACAGGAAGTCGGGGCTCGACAGATTCTCTCGGCACATATCATCTGGAATCATTGGGATATTCGAGGGGAGAATTTATAACTACGCCAAATACATCTTCAACTGTCTGAGTGAACAAGTCAAACTTCAGAAGAATGACAAGATGTACATGTTCCCAAGATTCCTACAACTTGTGATCAACTCAGAACTTCCAAGACTGAACAGAGTTGGAGATGTGTTTGTTCAAGCACACTTGAGCAAATCAGTGCTGAACAAACTCAGTCGGAAGTACCAGGGTAGGGATATGCCAATGTTCGTCCATGTAGTGGATGCCCACGCAGACCTGCCACAAGAGTTGGCTTGGGCAGATGAAGCAGAGTCATCTGCTGATTCTGCACAATCAGCTCACTCACCACTCCAAACACCACCATACCAACATAACTCACCAATCCAAACTCCACCACTCCAACATGAATCACCTAGCCAAAACCCCCTCAACAATCACAATCACCAGTAAGCATCAACACCCAACCGATATCCCCAATTCACCACCATCAATCACCTCTACTGATATCCTCATCATCCACCAAAACACTCAACCAATATCTCCAGTCCAACAACAATCATCATCATCTTCTCAGTCATCATCACATCACACTCAACCTTTCTCTCCACAACAAATTCAATCCCCTGTACAACCACCACCAGAATCACCAAAACATCTATCACCGGAAAGTGCTGGGACTGAACCATTTGAGATAACTAAGTCTGTACACTCTGTACACTCAGGAGACACTGAGATATTATCTCATGCTAGCATTGTTCCTTTCTCATCCACATCCAAAAGAACAACAAAGTAAACTTGCTGCTGATCCAATAACAGTTGAACCAAAAGATCAGCACAAGGAAAAGAAACACTGATCAGAGAGCGAAGGGCAGTGATCCCCGGAAAAGTATGGCCTCTGGGAACAACTGTCCGAGAGATTACAGAGAAGAAATCAACTCTCATAGAGCTGTATGATCATATCACAACTCCCAGTTCTGTGGAAGAACACAGGATTATGGCCTGGAAATATGATCCAGACTGGGACTGTGCAGTAATAAAGAGAACATCTGGAAGGATTCAATACTTCCATGATGTGGAAGTTCTGCTTAGACTTCCGGAGCAAGATATCAGGGATTTGCAAAGCATCCCAATATCCAACTATCCAATCCATCTCAGGGGGAGAGACTTCTCTGGAGCTGTAAATGGGATGAAGACCAGATTCATTGATGATGTGCTGACACAAGCAAAGAAAGATGATAAGGAGCACAACAGAATCAAACTAAGCAAGAAAAGAAGAACAGCTGAAGTTTCATCCCTTGTAGATGAAGACATGCTAAAGAGAGTTGGATGTGATAAAAACTCAGATATCATCAAAAGCATAAAAGGAAATCAATTCACTTATCCTATCACAGAAAGGGGATATGTTGAAAAGACTAAAGAGATGGTATTGCTGAGAAATGCTGATGGGAAGAAGGCTGATAAGATCAGGATCTTTGATCCAATAGAAATAAAGATGCTGCATCCTAGCTACACATCATACCTTCATGACAAATTCTTCCCAAAGCTAACAGATGAAACAGCTCAAAATGATCTGTTCCTGCATGTTCACATGATACAAGTGATTGACAAACTTCATGCAAAGGCCTACAAACGACGCAGACACAATGCAGGCTTGCTGAAGGGAACAGAATATGCTGAAGTCACAGAACTTCGCCTCTCTGAACAAGATGAACTTGAAGTAGTGAAGAATGACAGAGTCTTGGAGACTCTCACTACAGAGGAGGATGTTCTGGACTTGGCTTCGAGGCTCTGAAGAAGATCAGCAAAATGGAGATCAAATACAAGTATGATGATCAAAAGGCAGCTGTATCTTACTTCTACAACAAAATCATATCAAGAGTCAAGGAGCTTGCTGTTTTGAAGGACTGATTACAAGGAGCTAAGCCTAAGGGGGAGTATTGTTGGATCTAGATTGTATAGGGCTAGATCATTTTTGTATAGGCTTAGTACTTGAATCAAGTCTTGTAATTAATATTTGTAACAGTCAAAATATATATATATATATAATATATATATATATATATATATATATATATGTGCTTTGAATCTATAGGTTAACCCCATATATATGTGTGTTGATTTGTGACTTGACAGGGAACAACAATATACTTGGATGGTTTCCTGAAATTGACCAAGTGTAGGAAACATCTACGGATGAACATTATTGTTAATCCGTAGATATGTTTCTTATAAGACCACATGACCAAGTGAATGTTCCTGCGGATGATCAAGGACCATGAAGTGAAGACTCCTACGGAAGAAGGATTTCCTACGGAGAACAACACTCCTACGGAAGAGCAAATCATCTACGGAAGAACAAAAGTTTGCGGACGACAAAGCTTCTGCGGAAGAACAGAATACTTGTATGATTTCAAATATCAACAAGTCAAACAAGTCAACACAATCAATAACAAATCCCAAGAGATTCGGTGTTTCCTTAGCCGACTTAAATCATCTATAAATATGAGTCCTAGGTTTCACATCTCGAAGAACACAATCAATCAATATTACGGCTGTCGAGTTACATCATTGTGCAACCCTAACCGCCGTCACATCAAACATTATTCGATTCACAGAATTCGTTGTTCATAGTTATTCATTATTATTCTTTTGTAATCATTACTTTATAGTTAATGAAATACGTTTGAATAATTATTGATTTCACATTTATTGTGTTTCTGTGGTTGTGTTCATCTTAATCATTAACCAATTAAACATCAATTAGTGATAATTCCACGATCATTAAATTGATTTATTTTAATACTGGTAATTCCTGAATTGCGATCCTTGGATTCACAGGAATATTGATCAATATATAAGTCTTGCTGACAGATGTTTGCCATCTTCTTGCAGCCGATAAGGGCTGCTTGTGGCCGAATGGAGCTGCATGAATATGGGTGACGATTGTAGGCTGCAATGTGCAGCTGCCAAAGATGTCCCTTGCGAACCAAGGATCAATATATTAGTGATAATTCCTGATTTATTCACAGGAACATTATATCATCATTCTTTTGAATGATAATTTTCAGCAATATATCAATAACATCAAGCATTCATCATCATTGTATGTGTTCTTCACGTTCATAATCATCATTATTTATTATATTTTAGCACCTAATCATTGAATTTTGTTATCATCAATATGATTCCTAAGATCCAAGCTCATGTTCATGTTCAATTCATGAGCTCACAATTGGTATCAGAGCGGGTTGTGGATTCATATTGATTGTGATGAGTTTCATGTTTAGTATGCTGAAATTATTAAAGTTTTGAAGAAAGCAACTTCATCAACAATCAAATCAACATTCACGTTTGCGGTTGCCTCAAGCTTCAAACAAACTAGGAGTTCTTGCAGCCGAATGGGTTTCTTGTGGCCGATTGAAGATGCCCACATTAGGGCAGCCGAATGTAGGCAGCCAATTAGGGTTTCTTGCAGCCGATAAGGGCTGCTTGTGGCCGAATGGAGCTGCATGAATAGGGTGACGATTGTAGGCTGCAATGTGCAGCTGCCAAAGATGTCCCTTGCGAACCAAGGGAGCTGTCGAAGGCAGCCCATGCGAACCGAATAAGGCTGCTGCTTAGGGCTTCTTGCGGCCGAATGAATGCTCTTACGGATTAAGGTTTCTTCCGGATTAAGGCTGCTCCCGAACCAATTGTGGCTGCCCAAAGAAGCTGCCGAATGGTTGAGGCTGCCGTGAGCAGCTCTTGCTCATTAGGAACGCCCTAATTAGGGTTGCCGAACCAAAGTTAGTTTGCGGGCTCATTAGGGTTGAAACATTAGGATTTGCAACCTAGGGTTGCAAATGGGCTCGGGAACTCAATTGGATTTGTTTCTTGGGCTCCATCATTAAACAAAAACATTAGTTGGAATTGGGCTCAAGTATTGAAGATTGGGCTTATGATCAACAAAACAAAATTGGGCTTCGTATTTGGGAACTCATCAACAAAAACAATAAGGAAATCAAGTTACAAAATATAGTTGTTCTAAAGCTTTGAAGACATCGCCTCCGCATCAACAACAACATTCTTAGCATTGAACAACTATCCAACAAGAACAAGATCAAGCTTCAACTGACATTGGAAATCTACAATTTAGGGGGAGTATTGTTGGGTATTCTACCTTGGAAGAAATTGAAGATTTCAATATTATTAAAGTTGAAGACTTGAAGCACAAAATCAATAAAAATATTAGTCTAGGGTTTATTTTATAATTATTGTAATCTCTAGATTAGTATATATTGTAACCTATGTCATCTTTATTGGGGTGACTAATTCACCACATGTTAGGGTGAATTAGGGTTTATCACCAATAACAATATATTATCATCCCTCATGGATGATGATTTCAACATTATATTATCATTCTTTTGAATGATAATTTTCAACAATATATCAATAACATCAAGCATTCATCATCATTGTATGTGTTCTTCACGTTCATAATCATCATTATTTATTATATTTTAGCACCTAATCATTGAATTTTTGTTATCATCAATATGAATCCTAAGATCCAAGCTCATGTTCATGTTCAATTCATGAGCTCACAATGTTCATGATTTGAACATGAACATGAGCTTGGATCTTAGGATTCATATTGATGATAACAAGAATTCACTGATTAGGTGCTAAAATATAATAAATAATGATGATGATGACCGTGAAGAACACATACAATGATGATGAATGCTTGAAGTTATTGAAATATTGTTGAAATCATCATTCATAAGAATGATGATATGATGTTGAAATCATCATCAATGAGGGATGATGGTATATTTTTGTTGGTGATAAACCCTAATTCACCCTAACATGTGGTGAATTAGTCACACCAATAAAGATGACATAGGTTACAATATATACTAATCTAGAGATTATAATAATTACAAAATAAACCCTAGACTAATATTTTTATTGATTTTGTGCTTCAAGTCTTCAACTTTAATAATATTGAAATCTTCAATTTCTTCCAAGGTAGAATACCCAACAATACTCCCCCTAAATTGTAGATTTCCAATGTGAGTTGAAGCTTGATCTTGTTCTTGTTGGATAGTTGTTCAATGCTAAGAATGTTGTTGTTGATGCGGAAGCGATGTCTTCAAAGCTTTAGAACAACTATATTTTGTAACTTGATGTCCTTATTGTTTTTGTTGATGAGTTCCCAAATACGAAGCCCAATTTTGTTTTGTTGATCATAAGCCCAATCTTCAATACTTGAGCCCAATTCCAACTAATATTTTTGTTTAATGATGGAGCCCAAGAAACAAATCCAATTGAGTTCCCGAGCCCATTTGCAACCCTAGGTTGCAAATCCTAATGTTTCAACCCTAATGAGCCCGCAAACTAACTTTGGTTCGGCAACCCTAATTAGGGCGTTCCTAATGAGCAAGAGCTGCTCACGGCAGCCTCAACCATTCGGCAGCTTCTTTGGGCAGCCACAATTGGTTCGGGAGCAGCCTTAATCCGGAAGAAACCTTAATCCGTAAAGAGCATTCATTTGGCCGCAAGAAGCCCTAAGCAGCAGCCTTTATTCGGTTCGCATGGGCTGCCTTCAACAGCTCCCTTGGTTCGCAAGGGACATCTTTGGCAGCTGCACATTGCAGCCTACAATCGTCACCCATATTCATGCAGCTCCATTCGGCCACAAGCAGCCCTTATCGGCCGCAAGAAACCCTAATTGGTTGCCTACATTCGGCTGCCCTAATGTGGGCATCTTCAATCAGCCACAAGAAACCCATTCGGCCGCAATAACCCCTAGTTTGTTTGAAGCTTGAGGCAATCGCAAACATTAATGTTGATTTGATTGTTGATGAAGTTGCTTTCTTTAAAACTCCAATAATTTCAGCAAACTAAACATGAAAACTCATTACAATCAATATGAATCCACAACCCCGCTCTGATACCAATTGTGTGTTCATGATTCGAACGTGAACATGAGCTTGGATCTTAGGATTCATATTGATGATAACAAGAATTCACTGATTAGGTGCTAAAATATAATAATAATGATGATGATGACCGTGAAGAACACATACAATGATGATGAATGCTTGAAGTTATTGAAATATTGTTGAAATCATCATTCATAAGAATGATGATATGATGTTGAAATCATCATCAATGAGGGATGATGGTATATTGTTGTTGGTGATAAACCCTAATTCACCCTAACATGTGGTGAATTAGTCACACCAATAAAGATGACATAGGTTACAATATATACTAATCTAGAGATTACAATAATTACAAAATAAACCCTAGACTAATATTTTTATTGATTTTGTGCTTCAAGTCTTCAACTTTATAATATTGAAATCTTCAATTTCTTCCAAGGTAGAATACCGAACAGAAGTTGTAGTTTATATCTTCAAAGCATTAAGGATAAACAAGTTTCAAACAGCTCAACAGTTGATTCTATGCCTATTCAAGAATAGGATTCATTGTGTCATAAGATTTATTATGTCATATACTCATTGTGTCATTATATTCATTATGTCATTATATTCATTGTGTCATAATACTCATTGTGTCATGTTTGAAGAGTTTTGTTTACGTTTGATTTTGACGATAAACAAGTTACCAAAATACTATTGTGTAATGTAAAGCAACATATAGCAACAAATATTAACATGCCAACAAATAGCAAAATATAATAACATGCCAACATACCAATTACTATTGTTTCAAATTATCATTGTGTCAAACTACCATTGTGTCAAACTACGATTGTCTTAAATATCATTGTTTCAAACAACCATTGTGTCAAACAACCATTGTGTCAAACAACCATTGTGTCAAACAACCATTGTGTCAAACAACCATTGTGTCAAACAACCATTGTGTCAACAACCATTGTGTCAAACAACCATTGTGTCAAACAACCATTGTGTCAAACAACCATTGTGTCAAACAACCATTGTGTCAAACAACCATTGTGTCAAACAACCATTGTGTCAAACAACCATTATGTCAAATTACTTTTTTGCCCCTCCGCCTGTTAGCAGTTTTTCACTTATTTACATTTTGTCACCGAGTTTTTTTTACCATTGATCTATTTTAATTAGTTGATTCAATGGCCAGAATTACTTCTCATCCTTTTTAAAAAATATAACCTTTGTAGCATATCCTCCCCCTAATAAAATAACCGGTCTAATCACTATGAAATATAAGTCGGTATACAATTATTTAAAAAACAATGTTTATAGAAAAAAAAATAGTTGAGTGGTTTAAAAAGAAAGAATATTGTTTTTAATATGTTTAATGATCCCAAAGACCCAAACTCCCTCAACAGTCCTCACTCTTCCCCTTTTCTTCATCTCTTTGACAAACAAAACCCTCACACCCCAAAGCACCCATCACCCCAAAGCACCCATCATACAACCGATTGATCGACAACCGTTGCTGTTAGATTGATTGTACTGCACCCCAAATTTGCTGTTTGATGATAGATGGCGAATTATCACGGCGATTTCAGCCAGAAGATCGATTATGTGTTCAAGATCGTACTGATTGGGGACTCTGCTGTGGGGAAATCGCAGTTGTTGGCTAGGTTTTCAAGAAATGAGTTCAGTTTGGATTCCAAGGCGACTATTGGTGTTGAGTTCCAGACGAAGACCATGGTCATCGATCACAAGAATGTCAAGGCCCAGATTTGGGATACTGCAGGTCAAGAAAGGTGTTGTTCTTTATCTTGAATCTTGAATCTTGATTATCGTTTAGTTTTTGCTTGTTAATTGAATGATTAGAAGAATTCATAAGTTGAAGTTTGCAGTAAGAAGCTTTGAGTCTGTGTAAATTAAGGGCTGAATGTGGTAATTTGATTCAGGTGTGTTTGGGAAAAACTGATTTTGGTTCCAAATGTGGGGATATTGAGGGATGAGAGTTGGATGAACACCTGATTCTATCATTCAGGATGCAATAGTCTCTTTGAAAACATAAACATAAACAATGGCTAAAGTAGTTTAATTCTAAAGTGTATGAACTTATAATGTATGCATATGACGATATGATATGGACTATTGGACTCTGCAACGTGAATCACTTCCTATAGTGAGGGTTGTGGTGGTTAAGATCGTGGGTTAGTGACGGAATCAGAAACTTTTAGTTGTTTCAATATAGAATCTTTTTTATGTTCGTTATTTGCCACAATATGACGTGTCAAACTACAAAAAGCAATGATGTTAGACACCCGGTTAGTAAAAACTTTGACGGGCCGGAGAGTCAACGGCCTGTCCCTGGGACCCCTCTTCGTGCTGCTCATAGTTGACTATGTGGTGACCAATGGTTCAATACTATGAGAAACTTGAAAACAATGCATATTTGCACCTGATATTAAATATTAGAAGTACATTTGCAAAATGTATATTTAAAGTCTATCTGTGCTGCTTGTTAAATGATTACAGATATCGGGCTGTGACTAGTGCATACTACAGAGGAGCGGTGGGAGCAATGTTGGTGTATGACATAACCAACCGTCAATCGTTTGATCATATCCCCAGGTGGCTAGAGGAATTACGTGGCCATGCGGATGACAACATTGTCATTATGCTCATAGGAAACAAATCCGACTTGGACTCCCAACGTGAGGTATCAACCGAAGATGCAAAAGAGTTTGCAGAAAGGGAAAGCTTGTTTTTCATGGAAACATCTGCACTTGAAGCCACAAATGTAGAACCTGCATTTGTAACCATACTTACAGAGATCTATCGAACGGTCAGTAAAAAGTCTCTTGTTGCAAATGAGGAAGCCGAGGGAAATTCTTCCCTTCTTAAAGGGACAAATATTGTTGTTCCGGGTCAAGAAGTTGTATCTGCAAGAAACAAGGTTGGTTGTTGTTCGTCATCGTAAATCACATGTATCCACAGACCTTTGATTTTTGCTTCGTTTATGTGAATTTTGATAATTGAATTGTCTTTTCGGTTTTTTTTTACCAAATGAAATGTATAAACAGTTGCAATGCATATAGATTCAAAGCTATAACAATACTCCAGCTTCTGAAAAGCCATGCCGCAATTTTGCAACTAACCGCTTCATGGTTATGATCATCCAACTGTGGATCGCGTAATAATGTACAAGGACGAGTAGATGGTAATATGAGACACACATGTTGTGTAACGTTTCATTATAACAATGATTTCTTTCTAACATAACTATATAACTATATTGGTACATCACATCTAAAACAATATTAGTTTTGGCATTTTCCATATAGAAATATAATCTAAAGAGTATGTACGTGATGATTGTAAATGAAAGAAGTATATATCACGTGTATCACGGTTGGTTCATTGTGTTTTTGTGGTTAATAAGCCTCTCAAGTAGGTTATCACAGAAAAAGGAAAAAGGGATCTTGAGTTGGTAGCACAGAGTTTATGATGGAGTCTCAAGGATGGTCACAAAACTAATACAAGACACACGCTCTTACAATGGAAGGGCGTTTGCGGGTTTGAATTCGGATGCACTAAGGTTCGATGGATACACTGCTGCAACCCATGCGGGTACGAATGACGGGTTGATTTTTATATGTACCAATCGATCCAAGTCAAACACTAAATCGTCCACCGGAAGTCCGGATGCAAACTTCAAAGAACAAAACAACCACATATAGGTTTAGAGTTGTACCTTTTAGGAATAAAACAACAAACCAATCAGAAACATCACAAGCAACAAATACGATTGCTAAGATCTTGTGAAAACACGAAACGCCCATAATCTAACTTTTTTGATTGTAAGACTCATCAAACGAATGCCTTGATTGTATCAACAGCTATCAACACGTCAAAACGCAACGGCATCAACGGTTGTAAGCGGAGACCACAATAGTGGTTATTAGCGACATTGGTGGTGGCTCTTAGTGACAACAACCACGGGGGACGACAACGAGGGGTGAGAGAGACTAGGTAGCGTTTAGTATCCAGAAATAAGTGGCAGAATGGAATGAACGAGTAAGTGCTAAAGAAATGTAACATGTTTGGTTGGCAAAATGAATAGAATGAATCATTAAACAAGTAATCACATTTCCTCTAATAACACCAAATCCACCACCACCCACTCACCATCATCAACCACCACCAGCCACCACCACCACTGGCCACCGCCGCCACCACCAGCCATCGCCACTGCCACCACCACCACCATCACTACGGCAATCACCACCGGCCACCACCACGAATACCACCACCACCACCACCATCATCATCGGCTACCAAGATTGAGAGCCACCAATCACCACCGACTGAGACCACCGATCGCCACAACCACCACCGACTGAGACCACCGATCGCCACAACCACCACCATCAATCGCCACCATCTCCACCGGCCACACCACCAACACCACAACCACCTCCAACGACTGCCACCACCACCGGCCACCACTACCATAACCACTTTTACATTTTGTTCTTTCGTCTTTTTCTACCTAACAAACAACACAAAGTAATGAATCATACAATTCCTAAAGGGTAACCAACATGATAATGGATTGTAATGATTCATTCAATTTCATTATTTATTTCATTCCTCAATTTATTCCATTACCCTATACCAAACGGATCCTTAGTGTTTGATTTTTTGTCACTCTTCAATTAACCACTTATCCATTATTTATAATGATTAAAAACATGATATGTTAATCAATTTGGATATAATTATATAATAATAACATTATCTCATAATATTATTAATAGTTAACAACTCTCAACTCTTTGATAATCAGATAATTATCTGATAATAATAGACCCCAATAATAGACCCCGCGCTTCGCAGCGGGTTTCATGACGAACCAGCGAAGCGTGTTTGATGACGAACCAACTTGGTAATACAACTAATGTATCAACTAGGAATGATCAGTTGTCTCTTTGCATTGATATGGATACTACTATCTCACCTGAGGATGACTTGTTCATCTACGGTGGCAACTTTAAGTTAAACATCAA
Source organism: Flaveria linearis (assembly GCA_024085815.1). Classification (NCBI taxonomy): domain Eukaryota; kingdom Viridiplantae; phylum Streptophyta; class Magnoliopsida; order Asterales; family Asteraceae; genus Flaveria; species Flaveria linearis. The sequence continues at coordinate 78,578,267 of CM044003.1, forward strand.
CAACAATTATTGGGAACTTTTAGTAATAATCTTGATTACACAACCATTACTTTTAACATCAGCATTAGTATTTTGTTAACATTTGATCCTATATTAGCAACATTTGCAGTCTCTTTATTACTTGTTAGATTTTGTCATAAAACACTTGTAGTTGTTATGTTGCACCACTATTTTAAAAATGCGATCATGGAGTGCCTATTGCAGGAACGGATGCAACATAAAGATATATTTTTCTAAAGTTCAGTTGTTGTATGGGTTACAAAAATCAATAACCGAGTAGCCTACTTATGACCGAGTTATTGATACAGATGGGCCAGACCAACCGAGTAGCAGCCCAATCAGCAACCCGAGTAGCAATCTGGGTGATGAAACAGACCAGGCCAGCAGCAAGTAGTTTGCAAGTTATTAGTTGTTCTATTGTCACATGTTTATTTAGATCATGCATTAGTGGAGTAGTGGACTTTATAGTTTTCTAGGAAGAGTAAGTAGTGGGTAGTTAGTAGCATTGCATATTTAAATTCTTGTTATTTTTATTTTTGGAAGTACGAATGTGACGAAAATTGTTCCAACCACTCTTCTTAATCTTTATCCTTGTTGGGAGTTAGCCTACTCAAAAAGGGCCTAACAATTTGGTGCTTTCATTCTTGTTTCACCTCTCGCAATGCCTCCACGAAAAGACACGTCCACATCCGATGAAGCCACACCACCCAATGTCTCCGAACAACTAGCCCAACTCATTGCCGCCGCCACCGCTACTTCAACCACTTCCAACAACACAGCATCCCAACTCTCCGACCTCATCCAAGCTACACAAAATCTCACCACCAAAATTGATCAACTCACAAACCACATCACCGCCGAAACATCCCGTAGCACAACACCCCCGAAACCGTTCTCCAAACCGTTACCGATCACCACCTCGTCGTCGATCACCACCCCGCCACCGCTCCCCAAACCACCACAACCCAAGACAACCCAAAATCACCCTACCTCTATTCGACGGCTCCAACGCTCTAGATTGGATTTTCCAAGCTGAAAACTTTTTCTCCTACTATGCAACACCACCCAATGAACGAGTTGATGGTTGTTTTCTATTTCATCGGGGATGCTCTCTCCTGGTACAAGCATCTCGCAAATAATGATTTGCTTGGAACTTGGCCGGCATTCAAACGTGAATTAGAATTGCGCTTTGGTCCGTCGACATACGAAAACCACGAAGCCACACTCTTCAAACTCCGTCAAACATCCACGATTGCCGCCTACAAAACCGAATTTGAACGCATTAGTAACCGTGTTGTCGGCTTATCACAACAAGCACTTCGCAATTGTTTCATCTCGGGTTTGCGAGCCGATATTCAGAACGAACTAGCAATCCACAAGCCAACCACACTTCCCCAAGCCTATGCCCTTGCTAGTCTAGTTGAAGAGAAATTGCAAGCGCAACAAAAGCCCAAAACCTCCACTTACTATAAGCCCAACACCAACCCACCCACCCAAGCCGTTTCCTTCTCTAATCCACTTTCGACATCCACACCAACCACCACCCCTAACCCCACGGCTGGACTGTTACCCACACCAACAACCCCACCTAAAAATCTCCCATTTACAAAACTATCCGCCGACGCCTTGCAACAACGAAAGAAGGAAGGCTTGTGTTTCAAATGCCCGGAGAAATATTTTCCGGTCACAAATGCTCCCCACCCTAATTCCTCCTCATCCTTGACAACGACGACGAAGACGATACACCACCGGAAAACAACATGGAAACCCATCAACCACCACAGTACCTCGCACTCTCTCAAGCCGCCTACTTCGGGTTCTCATCTAACCAAACGTTGAGAATCACCGGTCACATCACCGGCAAACCAGTCACGGTTCTTGTAGACTGTGGCAGCACCCATAACATTATCCAACCTCGGATCGCATCCTCCCTAAACCTCTATACTGAACCGATTCATCCCTTCTCTGTCATGGTTGGCAATGGCCAGCACATACAGTGCCAAGGGTACTGCCCCGAGGTAAACCTCCACCTACAATCATCAAAATTTAACATCCCTTTTTTTATTTTACCGGTCGAAGGAGCTGATGTGATACTCGGAGTCGCATGGCTGGGGACCCTCGGTCGTTTGTCTGCTAATTTTTCTATTCCGGAGTTATCCTTCACAAAAGACGGTTGCACGTGCACATTAAAGGGAGAATCAATCATACAACCTGCCTCACCCAGTACCCTCTCATCGCTAATCCGTCACAATTCAGTAGCCTCATTACACACAATGCTCATTCAGTCATCCATCACCACAAACCCAACAACATTAACCCATGCAGACCCCAATATAACCTCCATACTCTCAATCTTCAACAACCTCTTCACCGAACCCCATGAACTTCCCCCTACCCGACCACATGACCACCACATTCCATTGCTTAATGAAAACCAAACCGTCAACGTCAAACCATACCGATACCCCCACTTCCAGAAGCAAATGATGACCGACCTGATCAAAGAAATGTTGCAGGATGGAATTATAAGGCCAAGCCAGAGCCCTTTCTCTTCACCAGTACTATTAGTTAAAAAAAAAAGATGGTTCCTGGAGATTTTATGTAGACTATCGGGCCTTGAATTCAGTCACAGTCCGCGACCGCTTTCCGATCCCCACCATCGACGAACTGCTAGATGAATTACACGGTGCCACGGTTTTCTCCAAGATAGACCTACGTTTCGATTATCACCAAATCAGAGTGGCAAAGGAGGATATTCACAAAACAGCGTTCCGAACGATGGACGGTCATTATGAATTTCTCGTAATGCCCTTCGGTCTCACAACGCACCATCCACCTTCCAATCGGCTATGAACGACTTGTTCAGATCAGTGCTTCGACAGTTTGTATTGGTGTTCTTTGATGACATTTTAGTTTATAGTTCATCAATGGAACAACACTACTCACACCTCCGTTATGTGTTGGAAACACTACTGACAAATCGGTTTCATGCTAAACCGTCCAAATGTGTCTTCGGTGTACATGAACTCTCCTTTCTAGGCCACCGAATTTCATCCGAAGGGGTAGCGCCGGAACCCGAGAAGATAGCCTCCATCCAACAGTGGCCACCACCATCATCAGTCACTGCACTCCGAGCCTTCTTAGGTCTCACGGGATACTATCGTCGCTTTGTTCCGCATTATGCAAAGCTCGCGGCGCCACTAACAGATCTCTTGAAGAACAATGCTTTCAAATGGTCACAAGAAGCTCAATCCGCCTTCGTTGCGCTCAAAGCTCAAATGGAAAGATTAGTCACACTCGCCTTGCCGGATTTTTCTAAAGATTTTGAAGTCACAACAGATGCATCCGACGTAGCAATCGGAGCCGTCCTATCTCAAAACAGCCGACCACTATCCTTTTTTAGCAAGAAACTTTGCAATACCATGCAAAACCAATCCGTGTACGTCAAAGAATTGTACGCCATTACCGAAGCTGTAAAAAAATGGCGTCAATACTTGCTTGGTCGGCGTTTTACAATATATACGGATCACCACAGTTTGAAGCATTTAGTAACACAAGTCATACAAACACCCGAACAACAGAAGTGGATTTCAAAGTTAATGGGTTATGACTTTCGGGTTGAATATAAACCAGGGAAAGAAAACACGGTTGCGGATGCATTAAGCCGAGTTACACTGGCTTCCTTCTTGGCATTTTCTCACCCCACAGCCCCATGGTTGGAGGAAATCCGTGACTACTTCCACTCAACAGAAGATGGCAAGCAGCTCGTTTCACAAGTGAAAAATGATCCAGGCTCATTTCCACATCACTAAATCCGAGAAGGGTTAGTATATGTTAATGGTCGCATTCTGGTCCCACCAATCGCTACTCTTCGCAAGAAATTATTGGAGGAATTTCATTCTTCTTATTTGGGAGGCCATGGTGGCAGTCAAGCAACATTCAAAAGGATATCTTCCAATTTTCTTGGTATGGTCTTAAAGAGGGATGTAGCAGCCTTTGTCAAGCAATGTGAAATTTGTCAAGCAATCAAGGTACCTACACACAAACCTTACGGTTTATTGCAACCACTACCGATCCTGGAATCACCATGGGCCGATATGTCGATGGACTTTATAACTCACCTCCCGCCATCGAAAGGTAAAACCGTTATCTGGGTTATTGTAGATCGACTTTCAAAGTTTGCACACTTTATTTCCTTGCCTACACATTACACAGCAGCTTCTCTGGCCTCCATTTTCTTACAAGAAGTTTATAGATTACACGGTTTACCAAAGTCTATCGTTTCCGATCGTGACCACTGTTTGTTAGTCGTTTTTGGAAAGAATTGTTTACACAATTAAGCACGAAACTATTGCATTCGAGTGTTTATCACCCACAAACGGATGGGCAAACGGAAGTTGTAAACCGTTGTCTCGAAGCATATTTACGTGCTTATGCGTTTAACGAACCAAGATCGTGGGTGAGATATCTTTATTTGGCTGAATTTTCTTATAACACATCTCATCATTCTTCTATCAATATGACACCATTTAAAGCTGTGTACGGAAGAGATGCTACCAATATTCATGAATACCATCCGGGTTCTTCTACCACACCTTCCATTGAAGCCTCACTGATTGAACATGAACGATTACTATCTCTACTCAAGGAATCGTTGACTGCAGCGCGTATTCGGATGACTAATTAAGCTAACAAGAAACGGTTGGACAAAGAATTTGAGATAGGAGAATGGTTTACATAAGGCTGCAGCCTTACCGTCAACAGTCGGTGGAAGCAAGGAAAAATCAGAAACTTTCAAAGCGATTTTTGGTCCATATAAAATCATTGAAAGAATTGGAAATGTCGCTTACAAGCTGCAGCTACCAACGGACTCACGAATTCATCCAGTTTTTCATGTGTCTTTATTAAAAAAAAGCTTTACTAACACGGACAACTTGGAGGATATGGCTGCACCAGTACTTCAGAATGAAGAAAAGGAAAGTGATAACATTTCTTATTTACCTGAAGATGTGTTACAGACAAGAGTTGGGATAGTGGTGAAAAAGAGATCTTAATCAAATGTGAGAAAAAGACATTAGAGGAGTCAACCTGGGAGAACCAAAAAGCAATCCAACTAGAATATCCGTACTTCAACATTGGGGACAATGTTGTTTTTGGGGAGGAGGGTATTGATACAGATGGGCCAGACCAACCGAGTAGCAGCCCAATCAGCAAACCGAGTAGCAATCTGGGTGATGAAACAGACCAGGCCAGCAGCAAGAACAGGCCCAAAAGAGCCATTCGGAAGCCCAGTCGGTTAATGGAGTAGTTTGCAAGTTATTAGTTGTTCTATTGTCACATGTTTATTTAGATCATGCATTAGTGGAGTAGTGGACTTTATAGTTTTCTCGGAAGAGTAAGTAGTGGGTAGTTAGTAGCATTGCATATTTAAATTCTTGTTATTTTTATTTTGGAAGTACGAATGTGACGAAAATTGTTCCAAACCACTCTTCTTAATCTTTATCCTTCTTGGGAGTTAGCCTACTCAAAAAGGGCCTAACAGTTATGAACCAACCATTAAGTATATACGCGTGCACTACAGTAGCAGCAGTCCAATAGTCAATACATGTACACTGCTATTTGAAATACAAATCAAGTATCAACCGCATCAAATATCAAACATACAATGTTTTATCCGTCGCATATTAAACGTTTTGTTTTATCAGACTACACTTGGGCTTACAACAAAAAAGTTTATCTGCCAACAAAAGAAGAAAGTCTATGAGCCATTTACACTATTGCATTCATCTAATTACACAGAGTAGTTTATCTGCCAATTTCTACATATCAGATCTTCGAGACTCCATCTATAATTACATTCGCACTTCATGGTACAACCAGATTCAAAGAAACTTCTTGCTTGTGGCTTCAATGGTTGGGCTTTTTTAGTGGTTTTGTTGTTTCTACGAAATAACAAATAAATATTTTTCAAAAGTAGTAGTAAGATTATAAGATAATTTCTTATATTAGCTTGTTTATAGATAGTATATCATCTGAATTGCCGGATTTTAGATTAGTAAATTAGTTTCTAGCGTGGTTAAACTGTCGGATTATAGATTAGTAATCGGGTTAGACTGCATAAAGCCATGAGACTGCAGCTGGTAATCTTGGGAAACTTTTGACCCTTTTCTAAATTCATTTAGCAATGCTGGAGGAGCAGAATTTAGAAATTTTGTGAAGGTGCTGACAGTTAAGCTTATAGATTTGGATAAATAGAGTTTCAACCAATTTAATTTGTTATAAGTTTATGTAAGAGGATATGTAAATGAGTTAGATACACATGTATGTAGTTTTAAGTTAATTTAAAATGTTACTTCACCCACACCTAAAAATTTCAACACTCATTCAATAGCCAATAGCCCCCAATCCTTATTGCTGTGTAATCAACTTAAGCTTTGGCTTCTAAATTGTGTTATTGCTATGTAATCAAAATCATAAGCATCCGTTATGAGAGCGGAACCAGCCTCACAGCATTTAGACTCAGTGGAGTAACAACTTAATCAGCTTATAACTTACTACATCAGAAGGAACATGTTGTTTTGTAATGTAAAAGAACAACCTCTAAAGGGTTGGGTGATAACAAATCTCTAATATATACAACTTATCGTTGGCAAAGTCGGACATAAAGTTAATAACTTCAAAGAAACTATAACACATTGTAAAATTTTCATAAAGGAGCAGAAATAGATATCTATCATGGATCATTCTCATTATAATAATTATCATCAATGAAAAGTTTATAATAAAACATTTATTATTTAGAACGAAAGAAAATATTAAGGTAAACTACAGGATCGGTTAAAGGAGGTCAATACTGTCACACCCTCAATTTCCACAAACGGGGCATTACCGTTAGACGCGTGACATACTAGGATCTTAGCCACTAGTTACACCAAACGACACATCATTTATAAAAACATAAATTACTCATTAATAATAAAACTTTCCAAATCAGAGTTAATTAAGAAAACACAATAGTAAATGCGGAAGCGTATTAATTTATAATTCAAACAACGCAACACGCGCAAAACCAAGTAAGTATATTATATAGAAAATGCAAATGTTTTCAGTTGATCCACACAACGATGAATGCATGTGAGGTGATCCTATTGTGCACGCCTTACGGACCTGAAAGAAACATGCTAAGTGTCAACAAAAGGTTGATGAGTTCACAGGTTTTGATAAACAGAACACAAAGTAAACAGATACAGTAAACAAAGTAATATCAGTAGATAGCTAGTCTACTTAACCAGTTACTCAGTGTATGAAGTTCGTAACCGAAGATAACAATGTAAATGAATGCCTCGGCTGTGAATACCAGGTCACAACAACATAAATTAGGTCAATTAAACACCCGTTTGACATGCGGTTGTGCTAGCGCGACTAGCCCGGGTGGGTCTGTCAAACCTAGTAGATCTACTCAGAATTAGCTAGCTATAATCATACATTAACGGTTCAAGTATGAGGACTTAGGTATGGTATGACACTAGTAAACAAGAGACATTACAGTAATATTGATAAATGAAAATACGTTTGAACACACGTTTCCTTCACCCCAAAGAAAAATAGGTAGAGTGGGGCTGAGAACTCACCTTTAATGCACAAGAACGAGCAAATGCAAACACAAATGATTAGGTTTACAAAACAATTGGATTTCATTTATTATATAATAAATATTAAATACTAATAATTTGCTTGTACAGTTTCGTGTTCTCGGTTCGGATACGGTGCCGGTTATCGGTTGCTTCCCTTCGCATGTAACACACTCAAATGCCAATTCACTTCGAATACATAAAAACCCAATTATCCTGTATAAAGTATTACGTATTCAATTATTACTATTATTATTATTATTATTATTAACCATACGTTTAATAGCACTACCCACCAGTAATATATTTACATATACCAAATATATTTCACTCACACACATATCATATATATATAACACACATAATATAAAACATATTAAACACCCCATATAATATAATATATAATATGTATGTACACACTAAATATTCAACTCACAAATTTAGCTATGAGCACACGTCCATAAACATACGAAACCGCATACATACATCCATAATTTCACACATTTACATATGTATACAATGTATAGTAGCCCTGCATGCCTATAATCATGCACACACCCACATGAACTTATGTCAAATTGACCCAGCACTATACCTAGCCCTCATACTACTATACTCCCCATTACATCCAATAATATATTATATATAATCACCCATCCCTACTTATACATAATATTAAATATGCATACACACAAGCAAGTGCATCATATATTAAATTTTGATATCCATATATGCACACATATAGTAACCTCACCAACCACATACATATTGCATATTTACATAAATGATGCAGGACACACACATGCATAACACACACCACATACACCTAAGAACACACACACTCACGACCAAAAGTATCCATACACATAAATGCATAAGGACGTACACAATCATGATCATACATACACCACAAACTTATGCATGATAAGCAGAAGCCTTTCGAAGCAACTCTCAATCATGAACATGCTCACGGCTTCAACCTAACCAAACACGATAGCCATACCAAAACCGAGTAATATAAAATGTTCAAAATTAATGAAAAGAACACACGGTACGAAGAACGAGAGGCTGTGATTGGGCTATGGTGGATGAGGGGCTTCTATTGTGCGTCGTTGGCACAAGCGGTTTTGAGGGGTTTGTCAAGGGACGTCGCGCGAATGAGAGGCTGCCGAAGAGAGGAGTTGCAGCAGGAATGGGGCCAGAGGAAAATAGATTTTTTAGAAAGGTGGGATTTTAGGGTTGACGGCAAGGAATGGGATCGGGGGTGGGGGGTACATGGTTAGTAAGAGGAGGTTATGCCTTGCTAGATGACACAATTAATCCCTCTAATTCACCTAATTTGCAGATTTTATTATTATTATTATTATTATTATTATTATTATTATTATTATTATTATTATTATTATTATTATTATTTTTTGTATTGTTTGTAAAAGTAAATTTTGTTTAGTTGGTATTTATAATGATAATCATTTATTTATAATAGTGATTATTATTATTAAATAATCACACATAATGGAGAAAGGTTAAGTTTAGTGAGCGAGGTTAATATGAAAACTTGGCTTGTCACATCATCCCCTTGTTTAAAGAAGTTTCATCTCAAAAATTAGAACAACAGATTTACGAAGAACAACAGATTTCGATCACGATACAGAAGAGCGTTCAGAATTTTGCTATAGGGTTTCTGAAATTTCTGAAACAAATCTTGTTTAAACCCAAACAAGAAATGTAAAGTTTTGTGAGAGTTGTGACATCATCCCCTTGTTGAAATGAATTTTGTCTTGAAATTTATAGAAATATATCTAAAAAATGATATGTTAAGAAGTAGATGCCTGATCTTTGAATAGTTGTGGATACTTCTTCTTCATTTGATCCTCGCGTTCCTAGGTAAATTCTGGTCCATGCTTTGAATTTCACCTAACGCGCATGATAGGGATCTTGCTACGCTTTAGGGCTTTCACCTCTCAATCCTAATCTCAACTGGTCCTTTAATAAAACAAAGCAGTTCATCAATATCCAATTCTTTTAATGGAACGATGAGTGCTTTATCAGCTAGACACTTATTCAGGTTTGAAACATGGAACATGTTATGAACACCATCGAGTTCTGCAGGTAAGTCTAGCTGATAAGCTACTGGACCGATCCTTTTGACAATCTCAAACGGTCCAACGTGTCCAGAGTTTAGCTTTCCATGATTTCCAAAACGTATCACACCTTTCCAAGGTGAAACCTTTAACAACACCTTGTCACCGACTTGAAATTCCAAAGGCTTTCTCCTTTGGTCTGCATAGATTTTCTGATGATCACGAGCTGTCGCCATACGGTTACAAATCTAAAGAATTTTCTCTGTGGTTTCATGAATGAGCTCAGGACCAGTTAACTGACTATTATGGACCTCAGTCTAACAGAGAGGTGATCTACACTTTCGGCCATAAAGTGCCTAAAACGGTGCGGCTTTGATGCTCGTATAGTAACTGTTGCCATAAGAGAACTCCACCAAAGGCAGATGGGTTTCCCAACTATTCCTAAAGTCAATAACGCACGCCCTAAGCATGTCTTTTAGGGTTTGGATCATGCATTCAGTCTGACCATTTGTCTGCGGATGATAAGCCGTACTCATATCCAGACGAGTGCCTAATGACTTTTGTAGTGACTACCAGAAATGAGAAATGAATTATGCATCACGATCAGAGATGATCGAAAGTGGCACGCCATGTAGTGACACAATTTCCTTCAAGTAGATCTGTGCCAGTTTATCCATTCTATAAGTCTCACGAATGGTTAAGAAATGTGCCGACTTGGTTATGCGATCCATATCACCCAGATAGTATCGTTTCCAGCCTATGAATGAGGTAACTTTATGATGAAATCCATGGAAATATTCTCCTATTTCCACACTGGAATCTCTGGTTTTTGAAGCAAACCTGGCGGTTTCTAGTGTTCTGCTTTGACCTTTGAGCAAGTCAAACACTTTGACACATAAGTGGCAATTTTAGCTTTCATGTTAGGCCACCAGTAGATGACCTTCAGGTCTTGATACATCTTTTTAGATCTAGGATGTACTGAATAATGAGACTTCTGAGCCTCATTCATCACCAATTCTCGGAGATGCCCGAACAATGGAACCCGTACCCTGTCTTCATAGTAATGAAGACCATCTGTCTTTTCCTGAAATAATTTCTCAGCTCCTCTGAGAGATTCTGACTTGATGTTCCATTCCTGTAATGCCTCAGCCTGGGCATTCTTAATCTATGATGGTAGGTCAGAATGAATCGTTAATTGCAATGCACGGACACGATAAGGCTTTAGGGTTTCCTTACAACTAAGGGCATCAGCTACCACGTTAGCCTTTCCCGAATGATATTTGATGGCACAATCATAATCATTCAGTAACTCTAACCATCATCAATGTCTCATGTTTAGTTTCTTTGTTCATCAATGTGCTGAAGGCTTTTGTGATAAGTAAAGATCGTGCACTTGGTTCCATAAAGGTGATGCCTCCAGAACTTGAGGGTGAATACTACAGCTCCTAACTCTAAATCATGAGTTGTATAGTTTTTATCATGCAGCTTAAGCTGTCTCGATGCATAAACTATCACTTTCTTGCGTTGCATCAACATGCAACCCAAACCCTAGATTGACGGATCATAATACACCACGAAATCATATGTTCCTTCAGGTAACGCCAAGATCGGTGCACTACACAATTGTCCTTAAGCTTTTAGAAAGTCGCTTCTTCCATACTAACCCACTTATAGACAGTTCCCTTGTGAGTTAGGGCAGTCTAAGGCTTGTGCTAATTTGGATAATCCTTCGATGAAACGCTAGTAATAACCCGCTAATCCAAGAAATTAGCACACCTCAGTAGGTGTCATCGGTGTAGGCCAATTCTTGATTGCCTCAATCTTAGACGGATCAACATGGATTCCATTCTCATTAACCACACGCCCTAGGAATTGTACTTCTCTCATCCAGAAGTCACACTTAGAAACTTGGCATATAGCTGTTCGGTTTTTAGAAGCTCTAGAATAGTCCTTAAGTGTTCCTCATGTTCCTCCCTATTCTTGGAATAATTGAGGATGTCATCAATGAAGACGATGACAAACTTGTCTAAATAGGGTTTACAAACGCGGTTCATAAGGTCCATAAAGACTGCAGGAGCGTTTGTCAATCCGAAAGGCATAACTGCAAACTCAAATGTCCATATCGAGTTCTAAAAGCTGTCTTGGATACGTCTTCTTCTCAAACCCTAAGCTGATCATATTCAGACCTCAAATCAATAAGTAGCTCGATCCTTGCAGTTGGTCAAACAGGTCACTGATACGTGGAAGAGGGTAACGATTTTTTTTATGGTAACCTTATTCAATTTTCGGTTCACGAATAGCATAGGTGCTCCCCAATGTGAAGAACATGGACGTATGAAACCCTTATCTAACAGTTCCTACAACTGTTTCGCTAATTCTTGGAGTTTGTTCGGTGCCAAACGGTATGACGCCCGAGTGTTAGGGGCAGCTCCCGGGGTCAACTCGATCTGAAACTCTACTTGTCTGTGTGGAGGAAGGTCAGGCAAGTCCCCGGGGAATACCTTAGGAAAATCTTTAACAATCAGAATATCTTCAAGTCACTTCTCCTTGATGGTCTTTTCCGTAACTAGGGATTGAATCGCTGAGTGCCCTTTCCTTAAACGCTTACGAGCCTTCATGTCAGAGATGATGCCGACCACAGGACCACTCTTGTCGCCTTGCACCGTGAGTATCTCTCCATTAGGTAAAGGTAACCGAATGAGTTTCTCACGAATGATTTCGGCTTGGTTCCTGTACAACCAATCCATGCCGACTACGACATCGAAGCTACCGAGTGTAATAGATAGAAGGTTAGTATTGAAATCATGCCTATACAGACTTATCTTATAACCTCGGTATATGTGAGAAGACTTTATGATCTTACCATCAGCTATTTCTACCGTATAGTTCGTGTCTAAGGCTGTAGAGTTAAAATCTAGTAAGTGACTGAACTTATGTGAAATGAAACTCCTATCAGCACCAGAATCAAATAGCACAGATGCATAGGAACCATTAACGTGAAATTTACCAGTTAGAATAGAAGGATCATGACGAGCCTCACCTGAACCAATAACGAAGGCTCTACCCTTGTGTAACGTCCCATTTTAGGTAATTTTATAATTTGTGTCTTTTTAATAAAATGAGTGGTACATTTGAACTAACTGAGTTAAGTTAGTATTGTTAGTGTAAATGAATAAAAGTAACTAGAGGGACTACTTTTGCCATTGAGAAAAATCAAATTATATGTTAGTAGGGAGGTGTAGAACCTCCTGGACACACACTCATACACACACACAAAAGAAGAGAAACGAGCAGGAGGAAGGGATCAAGAACCCTAGTCAAATTGAATCGCGTTTGTGTTGAATTCAAGCTTCTAATTGTGGAATTGAGTTATAAATCATCTAGTTTCTGCATCTAACTCATAAGGTGAGTCTTAATTGGATGTTTTCTTGCTAAGTAGTTTAGTTCATGATTGGGGTGTTGAGGAGAAATTCATCTATGATCAAATTAATATGTTTTGAGCTTAGAATAGTATGTATTAGATGTTCTATGTATCATGTATGCCAACTTTGAAACTTGATGGTTTATAGCAAATTAGTTATATGAAATATGTTGAGTTATAAATCATGCCCATAAGGTGTTTGATGAAATGCCTCCAAGAAGTTCAAAATATGAAAGGAAGGCCTAAGTAGGAGTAAAATGACCGGTGGTCAATATAGAGTTAATTATGCCTAAACTAGTCTTAAATGGGTCATATGGGTTGGTTTTATACCATATGTATGTATGTACTAAATCAATCCTAAACGTATGTTTAGGTGAAGGGAGTATTAGTAAAGCGGTGAGCAAAGACAAAGGTTGAGTTGCAGCTTGTTTAGGTAAGAACATTAGCCTCATAATCATATATAGTCTTATCTTTATGATTTTATTATGTTTACTCTTGAGTAATGTGAGTTGTGAATAATGACCATAAGTAATGGTTATAGTAATAGTAAGTATACATGCTTGAGTGCATGAATTGGGTTGAAGCTACATGCGTGTGTGCATGAAATAAATATACCGGTATAGTTCACAGGTGTGTGAACCAAACCTGGAGGGGTTATAATTATATTCAGTTACGGTGGTAACATTTAAATCACTAGTGAGTGATAAACTATATTTTGGCTACTGTGTGTAAGCCTAATTCACCAGTGGGTGATAAACGTGTGGTTTGGCGACTGTGTGTATGTCAAACATAAAGATGTATAGCGAAGTGTATAGGTGTGATCCAAATCTAGTATGCTAGTCCAAGTTAGTGAATAACTAGCTTAAAAGTAGAATTATGACCCATTTCTATTTAAATGTGAAAGTGTGATTATAGAATGGGTGATAATGTGATAGATGCAAAGAGTCGAAGCTAAGAGAGTTAAAGCTTCTAAATTGAGTAAATAGAGATGTTGAAATGGACCCGGGATCATTGAAAAGTCGAAACAAACGAAACGGGTCAAACTTTGAGAAAAACAAATAACAACAGCAGCATCTGATAGGGACGTAAGTTACGTCCATAAGGATGTAAGTTACGTCCTTAACTCGTTGGTACGTCCTGAGCTACTGTCTTACGTCCTCAAATCAGGGAAATTAGCTTGAGGACGTAAGCTACGTCCATGAGGACGTAAGCTACGTCCCTGGCAAGATTTTGCTCTCAATTGGTATTTTAAGCCCCCAAATTCCCTTCTAATAACCTATAAAGTGAGTATAAGAGTTCTTACTTAGTTCCAATGGACTAATGTGGTAAAAGTGGTTGTTTTGTAGGAATTTCCAAGAAGGCAAAGGTGATCGATGAAGATGCTTGTGGATCGAACAATGGGTTGTTAATTAGTTTCTTTTAAACATACTTAAAGTTATGTAATTACCTAAATGTAATTTGAGGTGTGTAAACGTTAATAGTGTGTTGACGTAGTCAAGGTATGTGTAATAGAGTTTTAAAAGTAGAGATTTTAACTGGGACCTAAATTAAAAATCTTTTACACCTCAAACATGTTTTATAAATTATGGTAACAAAACAAGGTGGTTGTTACAAGTTGGTATCAGAGCCGTGGTTTGAGGGATTCAAGTGAGTAGAGAAGCTTGAACTCAAACCTTGTGCTCGTGATAATAGAAGAGAACGTGTCGATTCCAAGATTCGATCACTGAGCCATCATCAAGGTTAGTGTACCTGTGTTAATATGCGATATGTGTGAAAGTTTTTATGAATATAAATATGTGATTTACATGATTATAAGCATAGTGATGCAGTAAATATAAAATTGAACTTGAGTTATATTTCAGTCATCAAGGATGGCTGAGGAACATATTCGCGAGGAATGTGAATCAAGTAATTCAGAGATGAGAAAGATTATTAATGAAGAAGTGGCTAAAGCCATAGGGGCCAATTACCAATGTACATGGAAGATATGCAAAGAACGCTACAAGAGTTTATACAACAGGAACTTGCAGTGTTGCAGGTTGGAGAGAAAACTGAGAAAGCACCTAAACGGTAACGTATAAAGATTTTGTAGCATGTAAACCAGCTGAGTTTAATGGTGAGGTGGACCCATTACTAGCAATTCGGTGGATCTCGGATATAGAAGGGACGTTTGAAACTTCACATTGTGATCCTAATGATCGGGTGATATTTGCGGGTGGCCAGTTAAAACAGCGAGGTAAAGACTGGTGGGATTTAGTGCGAGAAGAAATTGGGTTGGAAGGTATACGGGTGATGACTTGGGAGGAGTTTAAAGAGAGATTTTTAAAGCGGTTTAGCTCGCAAGCGGCGATCAACCGAATTTATGAAGAATTCTTACAACTACGACAGAAGGATGAGGACATAGATACCATCACGGCGATTTTCTATGAAAAGGCTAAGTTCTGTCGCGACTTTTTAAGAACAGAAAGGATGTGGATTAATCAGTACTATGGGATGTTAAATGCTAAATACCGGGAGTTTCTTACACCTTCTCGATGTGAGACCCTAGTGGAACTTATAGATTGTGCTCGGGAGAGAGAAGCTGAGTTGAAACGACAGATGGAGCGTGGTGAAAAAAGGCCCGTACATAAAGATGAGGACCTTCCAAGAAGCCTAAATTTTCTACCCAATTTAAGAAGCCGAGTCAGGTTAAAGAAATTAAACCGTGTGGTAACTGTGGCAAGAGGCATCCGGGGGAATGCCGTTTACCTCCAAGAACATGTTTTAGATGTGGGAAGTCCGGACACTTGTCTACCCAATGCACCAGTCAGTTGGAGCTGTGTTTCAATTGTTATAAACCTGGGCACAAGAGGAGTGAATGTCCAGATTTGAAAACTGGTGGAAGTTCGAGCGCTCAGAGCAGTGTAAAGAAACTTGAAATACCGAAAGCAAGGGGAAGGGCTTTTCAAATTACAGCTGAAGAAGCTAAAAAGACCGCCGATGTGGTGTCGGGTACTTCCCTGTTAAATTCTTTACCTGCGTATGTGTTATTTGATTCCGGTGCTAATAGATCGTTTGTGTCGATTAAATTTGTTGGAGCATATATTGTCATATATAGTGTGTCCGTCGCTTGACGAATAGTCTAGACTTAATGTAATACACCTGATATGTTGTAAACACATGAAACTGGGTCATTCGTAGGAGCATATGCGAATGAGACTCAGTCGTACGACTGAGCCATGCTAATGGGCCAGTCGTGCGACTGAAAGATGCGATTGGGGCATTCGTAAGACTGAACCATAAGAATGGTCCAGTCGTACGATTGGACCATACGTATGGTCCAATCGGACGAATGGGCCCAGTCGCATCTAATATGGGCCGAGGCCTATATATACCAGTTTCAATGTGTAGAAACCTAAGGTTTTCAGAGGGTTCCTGGCGCCCAGGTGCTGCCAGATGAGAGGGGAGATCATGCTCGATCTCCCCTTGCCAAAAGTTGTAATTCTTAAGTTGTAACGAGCTTAAAATCGTTATGTTTTATCAATGAAATCATTCGATTATTGTTCGTATCATTGTTTATTTTGGTTTTGATCCTTCCGTCAAGAACACGCTCGGATGTTCATCGATCCAGTGACTTCACAATTGGTATCAGAGCCGGTTACTGCTAGAATGATCTAACAATCATTCTAGCAACCCGAGCTCTTGATTTCTGGATCAAATTTCAGTTCTTTGACGTTAAACACACTTCGTGTTCTTCGTGTTCTTCGTGTTTTGCTCAGATCTCGTGGTGTATATTGTTTCTATGTTAAAATCGAACTCGAAATCACGTTCTGATCACCCTTGCGAATCTGATGATGTCTATTTTGGTTCGAATCATGTAAAATTCGTCGGATTAGGGTTTTTGGCAGCCGTGGCGCTGCAGATCTGAAAATCTACGTTCAGACCCGTTCATGCGACTGGGCCATGCGACTGGGCCTCATTCGCACGACTGAACCATTCGTATAGTTCATTCGTACGATTGAACCAGTCGTATGCCCATTCGTACGAATGAACATTCATTCGCACGATTGACACTTTCGTGTATTTCATTCGCACGACTGACCCATTCGGAGTATCCATTCGCACGAATCACCCATTCGCACGAATCACCCATTCGCACGTATGTCTTCATTCGTCTGTTCTAGTCGCACGAATGAGCTGTGTACCAGACCAAAAAAAAAAAAAAAAAAAAAAAAAAAAAAAGTCTGGAACAGCTTCTTGCACGAATTTTTCCCTAAACCATTTTTATCAGTCGGGAAGCCTTCTGAAAAAGTTTGGTAAAATAAAATTTTTCGGGAAAATTATCGGGTCATTTTCGGGTCAATATGAGCAAAGCACATTCACCCTGTGGTTCTTATGTCAAACAGTTCGATGGCTACCCCATTATTCGTTGGACTTCCAGAATAGGTGAATGTTGTTAGAACACGAAAGAGAGAAGAGAAGATATCAGCTGCGGTGCTGATTTTGTGGGGTAGTCAGGAGCATCTGACTACTTATGGGCCAACAAAGTTATATTTATCCGCACAGAGAGGATTCTCAGTCTTAGGGGAATCCATGTATCGAGAAATTGAAGACGCAATCAGAAAGTAATGATGCGAGCAGGTTTCTGATGATGAATCTACGTGCATGCTGATTTGTTTGATATTATCAGTTTTGGATTGGAACCTTCAACCTTTTGCCCAATACACCGTATGAAGACGCAAGGAGAGCACAATGTCTATATATTGGGATATGCTTAATGTGAGGGGGAATTTCTGCAGGTGTTAATGTTAATCAGGTCAGCCTGTGTGAAGATTGAAGCAATGGAAAACTGTTCATGTCATTCACTGGAAAAATCAGTCATATGGGGAATCTTGCTGCTATGATGGTGTTCTGCAAAGTAAACGAAAGCTATTGTGCCTAAATTCATTTTCAGGGATATGGTAGTAACCTGACGGATCGGCAACGTTGGCTAATATGGTTTTTCGTTTGATTCTATTGGAAACCAGAGCAAAGATTGACTGAAGATTGTAAGAGGTGTTATCTACTATTCGCAAGCAACGTCCAAGGGGGAATTTGTTGGAGCATATATTGTCATATATAGTGTGTCCGTCGCTTGACGAATAGTCTAGACTTAATGTAATACACCTGATATGTTGTAAACACATGAAACTGGGTCATTCGTAGGAGCATATGCGAATGAGACTCAGTCGTACGACTGAGCCATGCTAATGGGCCAGTCGTGCGACTGAAAGATGCGATTGGGGCATTCGTAAGACTGAACCATAAGAATGGTCCAGTCGTACGATTGGACCATACGTATGGTCCAATCGGACGAATGGGCCCAGTCGCATCTAATATGGGCCGAGGCCTATATATACCAGTTTCAATGTGTAGAAACCTAAGGGTTTCAGAGGGTTCCTGGCGCCCAGGTGCTGCCGGATGAGAGGGGAGATCATGCTCGATCTCCCCTTGCCAAAAGTTGTAATTCTTAAGTTGTAACGAGCTTAAAATCGTTATGTTTTATCAATGAAATCATTCGATTATTGTTCGTATCATTGTTTATCTTTTGGTTTTGATCCTTCCGTCAAGAACACGCTCGGATGTTCATCGATCCAGTGACTTCACAAAATTTGCGTCTCATCCTTTGTTTGAAATAAGTACATTGTCTGCACCAGTAGAGGTCGAAGTGGCTAATTCTAAAACATTTTTAGTGTTTGAAGTTTACCGAGGGTGTAGGTTAACTATTAAGAAGGAAGAGTATCCTATTGATCTAATACCTATGACCTTAGGTGAGTTTGATGTGGTTGTGGGAATGGATTGGCTTTCTACATACCAGGCTGATATTGTATGTCATCATAAAAGATAAAGTTAAAATCTCCGAGGGGCCATAAGGTAGTTATTCATGGAGAAAAGTGTAAAGGAGTAGTGTTGTGTTCATTAATTAAGACCCTAAAGCATATGAGGCGTGAAGGGCAATGTTTCCTGGCATATGTAGTTGATACTAACCAAAGTGTACTGAAATTAGAAGATGTTCCAGTGGTTAGAGAATTTCCTGAGGTGTTTCCAGATGACTTACCAGGCCTTCCACCTGTAAGAGATGTGGAGTTTCGAATTGATTTAGTACCAGAAGCTAAACCTATTGCTAAAGCCCCATATCGATTAGCATTATCTGAATTACAAGAGTTGATGAAACAATTACAAGAACTCCTTGAAAAGGGTTTTATTCGCCCAAGCATCTCCCCGTGGGTGCACCAGTTCTTTTTGTTAAAAAGAAAGATGGAAGTTTTAGAATGTGTATTGATTATCGAGAATTAAATAAGGTGACTATCAAGAACCGATATCCTTTACCTAGATTGATGATTTATTTGACCAACTACAAGGCGCGTCTTGGTTTTCAAAGATTGATTTAAGGTCAACGTATCATCAACTAAGGATAAAGGAGGATGATGTACCTAAGACAGCGTTTCGTACTCGCTACGGTCACTATGAGTTTCTGGTGATGTCTTTTGGGTTAACAAATGCACCGGCGGCGTTTATGGATTTAATGAATCGGGTATGTCGACCTATGTTAGACCGTTCGGTTATTGTTTTCATTGATGATATATTAGTGTATTCTAAAAGTGAAGAAGAGCATGCGCGCCATTTACGAGAGGTTTTGGAAACTCTTCAACAAGAAAAATTATATGCTAAATTTTCAAAATATGATTTTTGGTTACGAGAAGTGCAATTCTTGGGGCATGTTGTAAATGCAAATGGAATTCAAGTAGACTCCTCAAAGATTCAAGCAGTAATGAAATGGAATCCTCCAAAAACTCCAACTGAGATTAGAAGTTTCTTGGGCCTAGCAGGGTATTACCGGAGGTTTATTCAAGACTTTGCCAAAATAGCTTCTCCGTTAACTAAACTTACTAGAAAAGGGATTATTTTAAATGGGATGTCGAACAAGAAAAAGCGTTTCAAGAGTTGAAATTAAGATTGACGCAGGCACCAATACTAGCATTACCCGAGGGGAATGAGGATTTTGTTGTGTATTCTGATGCGTCCTATTTTGGGTTGGGGTGTGTTCTGATGCAAAGGGGTAGAGTGATAGCTTATGCCTCAAGACAACTGAAAACACATGAGATGAACTATCCAACACATGATTTAGAGCTGGCCGCAGTGGTATTTGCCTTGAAAATTTGGAGGCATTATCTCTATGGTGTGAAATGCACTATTTTTACCGATCATAAAAGTTTAAAATATTTCTTCACTCAGAAAGAGCTTAATATGAGACAGAGGCGTTGGTTGGAATTATTAAAGGATTACGACTGTGAAATCCTATATCATCCTGGGAAGGCTAACGTGGTAGCGGATGCATTAAGTAGAAAAGATGAGTATGAGCCTATTAGAGTAAAAGCGATGAGAATAACGATTAACTCAAGCATAATCGAGCGAATTAAAGAAGCGCAAATGGAGGCACTCAAAGAGGAGAATTGGAAACGAAACCGTATTCAGGGTCAAGTGCAAATCCTAAAGGAAGACAGTTATGGATTAAAAACAATGAGGGGACGAGTGTGGATTCCTCCAATTTTGTCCAGTAAAAGAATTGATACTGGATGAGGCACATAAATCTAAGTATTCGATTCACCCAGGAGCTACTAAGATGTATTGTGATTTAAAAGTGAAATATTGGTGGCCAGGAATGAAACGTGATATCATTAAATATGTGGAAAAGTGTTTAACATGTTTACAAGTAAAAGCAGAACATCAAAAACCACATGGTGAATTACAACCTTTAGAAATTCCAGTTTGGAAGTAGGATCGTATAGCCATGGACTTAATAACAAAGCTTCCAAAAACCCGAAAAGGCTATGATACCATCTGGGTAGTAGTGGATAGATTGACAAAGAGTGCTCATTTCATTCCAATTCGGGAGACTTACTCATCGGAAACAATGTCAGAAATATATATCAAAGAAATTGTGTCTAAGCATGGTATACCTGTATCCATAATATCAGATCGAGATGTTCGATTTACTTCGAGGTTCTGGAGAAAATTTCACGAAGAAATGGGTACCAAACTGTTGATTAGCACCGCATATCACCCACAAACAGATGGTCAAAGTGAGAGGATTATCCAAATCCTAGAAGATATGTTGCGCGCGTGCATTATTGATTTCGGAGGTAGTTGGGATACATATCTACCCTTGGCAGAATTTTCTTATAATAACAGCTATCATTCGGGTATGAAAATGGCGCCATATGAAATGTTATATGGAGAAAATGTAGAACTCCCGTATGTTGGGAGAAATTGGTCCACGAGAGCTAGCTAGTACCGAAGTGGTGAGGAAAACTAATGAACACATTGATCAAGTACGAGCTCATCTAAAGGCGGCTCAAGATCGTCAAAAGTCATATGCGGATAGAAGAAGAAAACCGATTGAATTCCAAGTAGGAGATTATGTGTTATTAAAGGTTTCTCCATGGAAAGGTATAATTCGATTTCGAAAGCGAGGAAAGTTAGGACCGCGATTCATTGGACCATTTAAAATTATAGCTCGGGTGGGCAAGGTTGCTTATCGTCTTGAGCTACCAGAAGAACTAAGTGGGGTCCATAATACCTTTCATGTCTCTCATTTGAGAAAATGTCTAGCAGATGAATCAGCATATATCCCGTATAAGGACTTAATGATTGATAATAAGCTGAATTATGTGGAAGAACCTGTGGTAATACTTGACAGAAAAATCAAAAGCTGAGAAATAAAGAGATAAAGCAAGTGCTGATACAGTGGAAGAACCGAAAAGGGTCGGATGTCACTTGGGAGCTAGAAGACGAGATGAAAGAATGCTACCCTTACCTATTTGATGCGTCAATAAGTTTCGGGGACGAAACTTCCCAAGTGGGGGAGAACTTGTAACGTCCCATTTTAGGTAATTTTATAATTTGTGTCTTTTTAATAAAATGAGTGGTACATTTGAACTAACTGAGTTAAGTTAGTATTGTTAGTGTAAATGAATAAAAGTAACTAGAGGGACTACTTTTGCCAATTGAGAAAAAATCAAATTATATGTTAGTAGGGAGGTGTAGAACCTCCTGGACACACACTCATACACACACACAAAAGAAGAGAAACGAGCAGGAGGAAGGGATCAAGAACCCTAGTCAAATTGAATCGCGTTTGTGTTGAATTCAAGCTTCTAATTGTGGAATTGAGTTATAAATCATCTAGTTTCTGCATCTAACTCATAAGGTGAGTCTTAATTGGATGTTTTCTTGCTAAGTAGTTTAGTTCATGATTGGGGTGTTGAGGAGAAATTCATCTATGATCAAATTAATATGTTTTGAGCTTAGAATAGTATGTATTAGATGTTCTATGTATCATGTATGCCAACTTTGAAACTTGATGGTTTATAGCAAATTAGTTATATGAAATATGTTGAGTTATAAATCATGCCCATAAGGTGTTTGATGAAATGCCTCCAAGAAGTTCAAAATATGAAAGGAAGGCCTAAGTAGGAGTAAATGACCGGTGGGTCAATATAGAGTTAATTATGCCTAAACTAGTCTTAAATGGGTCATATGGGTTGGTTTTATACCATATGTATGTATGTGCTAAATCAATCCTAAACGTATGTTTAGGTGAAGGGAGTATTAGTAAAGCGGTGAGCAAAGACAAAGGTTGAGTTGCAGCTTGTTTAAGGTAAGAACATTAGCCTCATAATCATATATAGTCTTATCTTTATGATTTTATTATGTTTACTCTTGAGTAAATGTGAGTTGTGAATAATGACCATAAGTAATGGTTATAGTAATAGTAAGTATACATGCTTGAGTGCATGAATTGGGTTGAAGCTACATGCGTGTGTGCATGAAATAAATATACCGGTATAGTTCACAGGTGTGTGAACCAAACCTGGAGGGGTTATAATTATATTCAGTTACGGTGGTAACATTTAAATCACTAGTGAGTGATAAACTATATTTTGGCTACTGTGTGTAAGCCTAATTCACCAGTGGGTGATAAACGTGTGGTTTGGCGACTGTGTGTATGTCAAACATAAAGATGTATAGCGAAGTGTATAGGTGTGTGATCCAAATCTAGTATGCTAGTCCAAGTAGTGAATAACTAGCTTAAAAGTAGAATTATGACCCATTTCTATTTAAATGTGAAAGTGTGATTATAGAATGGGTGATAATGTGATAGATGCAAAGAGTCGAAGCTAAGAGAGTTAAAGCTTCTAAATTGAGTAAATAGAGATGTTGAAATGGACCCGGGATCATTGAAAAGTCGAAACAAACGAAACGGGTCAAAACTTTGAGAAAAACAAAATAACAACAACAGCATCTGATAGGGACGTAAGTTACGTCCATAAGGACGTAAGTTACGTCCTTAACTCGTTGGTACGTCCTGAGCTACTGTCTTACGTCCTCAAATCAGGGAAATTAGCTTGAGGACGTAAGCTACGTCCATGAGGACGTAAGCTACGTCCCTGGCAAGATTTTGCTCTTAATTGGTATTTTAAGCCCCCAAATTCCCTTCTATAACCTATAAAGTGAGTATAAGAGTTCTTACTTAGTTCCAATGGACTAATGTGGTAAAAGTGGTTGTTTTGTAGGAATTTTCCAAGAAGGCAAAGGTGATCGATGAAGATGCTTGTGGATCGAACAATGGGTTGTTAATTAGTTTCTTTTAAACATACCTAAAGTTATGTAAATTACCTAAATGTAATTTGAGGTGTGTAAACGTTAATAGTGTGTTGACGTAGTCAAGGTTATGTGTAATAGAGTTTTAAAAGTAGAGATTTTAACTGGGACCTAAATTAAAAATCTTTTACACCTCAAACATGTTTTATAAATTATGGTAACAAAACAAGGTGGTTGTTACACCTTGACACCACTATTTCTATTACCATTGATATTGACATTGCCATTTCCATTGCAGTTGTCAGTGCCATTACCACCACTATTGTTTTTCTTGAGCTTTGGGTAATTTCTCTTAAAGTGCCCGGTCTGACCACACTCATAACATCTTTTCTATGCTACTTGAGGTTGAGGAGACTTGACCAGGATGTTCACGCGACAGTTCTTGAAGGTATGGCCAAATTTACACAGAGCGCACTTATATGTCTTATTGCACAGCCCATGGCGATGATAGTTGCACTTGTTGCTTATAATGGAAATGCAGAGATGTAACAGTCGGGGTCCTCGTAAGACACTTTGTTAACTGACCTTACACTAAGCACAGTCAACCAAGAAATCCAAGTTGAATCCCACCACCAGGGGGCAAGCAAAAGTAACTTACGCTCAACATGATAAATACCAAATGAAACAAATGTTGGAACGTTTAAACGGCCAAGACTCTAAGTCTTAAGATTAACCCAATGAACAAAGAATACATGGGAATAGAGCATTAGTACTCTGATGTAACTTTTATGAATATTATGCACATATTAACTAAATAGCATTGCACGAGAACTAAAATGCTAGAACGAGCAATATCTCATAGAGATTAGGTTTAACGTCATAATATGAATCCTATTAAGGCTCTAGATAGATGAAAACTTTCACACGAGTGGAGATAAATGATTACTTGCATATCATTAGTGAAATTTTATACGGATTGAGACTCTCGTATCCCTAAAGTATAGGAATGAAAATTTGTACTGACTATAACCATTATCATCTGACAGGGTTCGCCAGGCTTCTCATGCATGACAAATTACAATAACGTGTGCACCCGTGATGGTAATTTGCTTTGCATGGTCACCCCTAGTTCCTCCCATCCGACCTAACATACCTTGTCAAGTACAGAGTGTTATCAATGATAGAGGTATCAAAGATATTATCATTAAACCAAAGGTCAATTAACCAATATTGTACGAAGGAATCAGTAAGGAAAACATTCACTTGGGAAAAAAACCATCGATGTACTCAGGTTAGATGGGTAAGATAGTATTATCGTAAGTAAACCATGATAAGTTATGTTCTAATGTCTATGATAACCACCAGTGTAGCTACTTCCTGCTCCACAGGATAAGGAAGAGAAGTGGTAAGGTAGGTAAAGAAAGTATGACAGAAATAGCTCTCATTCGAGAGAGCATTCAACAGAAGACAGAACATGCTCCCGATGAACCATCCCAGTCAGGTACCAATGGTAATGTATCTGATATTAAAATGTATAATGTAAAAAATATGGTAAATCATTGATTGTAATTAACCTTCTCATGACTCACAGTACTCGGAGTCACCCGCGCTAATGAACATGGTGGTAACGAAAGGGGACAGGACGAACTGCCTTTTCCCGTAGTCATAGCATAAGAAGATGAAGACTCCATCCCTGTAGTCGAACACTCACGGGAATACATCAAAGCAAACAGTTCTCAAGCAAGCAAAACAAGCAAGTATAAATTAATAATCTATGTGTGTGTGACTAATTCAAATTCAACTATAGTCTAAAATTCAAGGCAAATAAGATGCAAAAATTCATTTTAGTTCTCTATAACCATTGGCTCTGATACCAATATGTCACACCCTCAATTTCCACAAACGGGGTATTACCGTTAGGCGCGTGACATTCCAAGATCTCAGCCACTAGTTACACCAAACGACACATCATTTATAAAAACATAATTAATCATTAATAATAAAACTTTCCAAATCAGAGTTAATTAAGAAAACACAATAGTAAATGCGAAGCGTATTAATTTGTAACTCAAACAGCGCAACACGCGTAAAACCAAGTAAGTATATTATATAGAAAATGCAAATGTTTTCAGTTGATCCAGACAATGATGAATGCATGTGAGGTGATCCTATCGGGCACGCCTTACGAACCTGAAAGAAACATGCTAAGTGTCAACACAAGGTTGGCGAATTCATAGGTTTTGATAAATAGAACATAAAGTAGATGGATACAATAAACAAAGTAATATCAGTAGATAGCTAGTCTACTTAACCAGTTACTCATTGTATGAAGTTCGTAACCGAAGATAACAATGTAAATGAATTTCTCGGCTGTGAATACCAGGTCACAGCAACAGAAATTAGGTCAAATAAACACCCGTTTGACATGCGGTTATGCTAGCGCGACTAGCCCGGGTGGGGTTTGTCAAACCCAGTAGATCTACTTAGAATTACCTAGCTATAATACGTACATTAACGGTTTGATTATGAGGACTTAGGTATGGTATCACACTAGTAAACAAGAGACATTACAGTAATACTGATAAATGAAAGTACGTTTGAACAAATGTTTCTTTCACCCTAAAGAAAAATACGTAAAGTGGGGCTGAGAACTCACCTTAATGCACAAGAACGAGCAAATGCAAGCACAAATGATTAGGTTTCCAAAACTATTGGATTTCCTTTAATATATAATGAATATTAAATACTAATAATTTTCTCGTACATTTTGGTGTTCTTGGTTCGGGTACGGTGCCAGTTATCGGTTGCTTCCCTTCGCATGTAACACACTCAAATGCCAATTCACTTCGAATACATAACAACCCACTTATCCCGTATTACATATTATTATTTTTAACCATACGTTTAATAGC
Organism: Flaveria linearis; assembly: GCA_024085815.1. Classification (NCBI taxonomy): domain Eukaryota; kingdom Viridiplantae; phylum Streptophyta; class Magnoliopsida; order Asterales; family Asteraceae; genus Flaveria; species Flaveria linearis. The sequence goes on from CM044003.1 coordinate 78,604,938, forward strand.
ACGACCCACCAGTAATATATTTACATATACCAAATATATGTTACTCATACACATATATCAGATATATAACACACACAATATAGAACATAAACACCCCATATAATATAATATATAATATGTATGTACACACTAAATATTCAACTCACAAAATTTAGCTATGAGAACACGTCCATAAACATACGAAACCACATACATACATCATAATTTCACACATTTCCATATGTATACAATGTATAGTAGCCCTGCATGCCTATAATCATGCACACACCCACATGAACTTATGTCAAATTGACCTAGCACTATACCTAGCCCTCATACTGGCATACTCCCTATTACATCCAATAATATATTTATATATAATCACCCACCCCCACTTATACATAATATTAAATATGCACACACACAAGCAAGTGCATCGCAAATTAATTGATGCCCAAGTATGCATACATATAGTAACTTCACCAACCACATACACATTGCATATTTACATAAATTATGCAGAACACACACATGGATAACACACACCACATACACCTAAGAACACACACTCAACACCAAAATTATCAATACACACAAATGCATAAGGACACACACAATCATGATCATACATACACCACAAACTTACGTGTGATAAGCAGAAGCCTTTTGAAGCAACTCTCAATCTTGAATATACTCACGGCTTCAACCGAACCGAACATGATAGCCATACCAAAACCGAGTCATATTGAACGTTAGAAATTAATGAAAAGAACATACCCTAAGGTGAACGAGAGGTTGTGATCGGGGTACGGTGGACAAGGGGCTGCGATTACGCGTCGTTAGGACAAGCGGTTTAGAGGGGTTTGTCGGGGGACGTCGCACGAATGAGAGGCTGCCGAAAAGAGGAGTTGCAGCAGGAGTGGGGTTGGAGGAAAAGAGATTTTTTAGAGAGGTGGGGTTCTAGGGTTGACGGCAGGGCATGGGATCAAGGTGGTCACACGGTTAATAAGAGGAGGTTATGCCTTGCTAGATGACACAATTAACCCCTCTAATTCACCTAATTTGTAGATTTTATTATTATTATTATTTTCTTGTATTGTTAGAGAAAGTAAATTTGGTTTAGTTGGTATTTACAATGACAATCATTTACGTATAATAGTGATTATTATTATTAAATAATCACACATAACGGAGAAAGGTTAAGTTTAGTGAGCGCGGTTAACCTGAAAACTTGAGTTGTCACAAATACAATCAGTCTCACAATGAGGAGAGCTTTAGAACACTTAATAGTTCAAATAGGGAAACGGATTTTAGTGCAAGATGCAAACAACACAAGTAAATAAGGAGATAGAACTCAAGAACAATATGATATGATTTTCAAGAATGATGTATATTAATTTTAAGTTTTTTACAAGTGTTACAACGCATAAATAAAATACAAGTCCCTGAGATACTTTATACTACACTTTACAACCGGCTATACTTTAAAAGCCAATTGGAACATTGATCGATAACAAGATCAATGTAGAGTCAAAAGACAAATTGTCTTTTGACTAGTGACTATGAAATATCATAGCTTACATCCTAATATATTACAAAAAGGGGAAAAAGTACATAAAGTAGAAAGTTACAGACTGTAGACCTTAATGTATAGTTGCAAAAGCATAGACCTTTTCACTAACTTATGCAAGTTGGTGAGACTATAGAGTTGCAGCGGAAAGTGGGTTAGGTTTATGCAAAAGTACATCTGAGGAAAGCATATTCTCCAATGTCTTCAGAAGAAATCAGTTTTCACTTCATTTGGCTTCGAAAGACTTTGTCCTTGAAGCTTCGGAAGACTTCATCTTTGGCTTTGGCAGATTTGGTCTTTGGCTTTGGAAGATTTTACCCTTAGAATATTTTATGTGCAGAGTGTAAAACTTCTAAAGCAACTTCTACCTTGTACAAAGTGCATGCATGTAGGAAGCCTTTGGTTGGTTTGGTTGCATCAGCCTTCTTATATAACCTTACAAACTCCCCTAGGCTGATTCTACCAAAGTAGAGAAGGTTGTTCAGCAGTTGATAGTCCTCATTATGATCAGGACCATACCATTCTTCATCATTTGGTCAGGATCATTCATACTCTCATAGTATCTTCTCATATCATGGAGATCATGCAGATGTAGATCAAACATGTCTTGCTAGAAGTAGACATATTAACTACCTTAATCTCTCTATATCATCTATTTGGATTAGCAGCAAAGGTCTAAGACAGGATGGGTCTTCCAGCTGTAAGAGGCTGTGCTTGAGTAGGAGTTGGTTGAGCAGCCTCTTATTGCACTTCCTCGGGATGCTCTGACTCATCCTGAGGTCTGGAAGTGGATGTCTTTGACTTCTTAGATACTCTCTTTATGGCCATCCTTTTCTTCCTCTTTGGAGTGTTTAATTGAGAGGGTTGGTTTTGAGTACCAGGTTGTTCTATTGTACCTCTCTCAGTTAGGTCCTTTTCCCTCATAGGTCCAGAAGGAAAGGGAGCAGAACCCTGATATGGAATAGAAGATAAAGTTGGCTGAGATGTAGCTGAAGGTCCAGGTTATATTTTTTGAGTTGGTTCAACCTTAACCTTAACCTCAGGAGGAGCTTGGCTTGGTGGATAATGAAAGCCCACAAGCTCTCCTTTTTTAATCTTCTGCTTGATCACTCTAATATGCTCATCCATAGTGGATAGAAGCATTGGACCAAGCCTCCTTTCGAAGAATCCACACAGCTTCAAGAAGCCCATCATCCTCTGTTTGTCAGTAGACTTCTTTTGACTTTTTTAGATGTGGCTCTTGACTTTACAGTTTCTTTCCTCATCTTTCTCTTAACAGCCTTTGTTCTTTGATGAACTATTGTTCTAGTTGCTTAAGATACATAAATTCAATGTATTCATATGAGAGGGGAAGAAGTGCAGATGCCTGATAGAGACCTATGGCACTCAGGTAGTTGATCATGTTTTGTCTATCAACCTACTTGTTTACCTGAGGTTGTTCAGTTGCCACAGCCTCTCTCTCAGGGCTTTCATGAACTGGGGAGAGAGTAGGAGCACCTTTGTACAGTCTCTTTTGCCTTCTTTCTTCTTTAACTCTAAGGAGCAACTCTGCATCCTCTGCCTCCTTCTTCTCCTTTGCCAAGTCTAAGTCTGCCAGTTTATTTAGTTCTTCTAAGGGAAGAGAGATGAGTTTATCAATATTATAGTTTCTGGTTCCCAAATAGTTCAATCTGGCAGCCCTTAACTTATCATATTTAGTGTTTGGCCTGGGGTTGTCCTGATTGCAGCTTCCATGAAGCCTGAGGAACCAATTGAATTCTCTCCCCTTATCTTCCTCTTCCTCTCTCTTTCCTCCTACTCAATCTCCTTAGGAGTTATTTTTCTTTTCCCTTTGTCACTCACAGGCATTGGTGACTTAGGGTGGAGAGAGCTTTGGCCTTCATTGCCTGATTCAGCAGTCAGGCTCTGGTCGGAGAAAGGTTATGAAGAACCTTCACCAATTGATGCCTCACTGAGGGTACAAGATGTTGAAGTAGTGGTTTCTGTGACAATGCTCATAGGTTCAGTCACTGGGCCTTCAGTCAAGGTTTCTCTTCAAAGCTAATCTTAGGATCCACCTCAATATCCAGTTGACCAATGACATAGCCTGTTTGCCTTTGTCTTTTCCTTTGTCTGATCTCTTTAATAATCCTGTCTTGAATCCTCTTAGCCATTATGTCAGCTTGCCTATGTTGAGCTGGGTTGACAAGTGGCATATTGACTAGAGAAAGACTGTCATAGTAATTCAAGGTCTAAAAATTAAAGACCTCTTGCTACCTTTGAAATCTATATAGTCTCAGGGTTCTTCTATCAGCATCATACCTCCACCTATGTATTTCATTTATAGCTCCATAGGGTGGGGATGACATTGCCCTTGGTATACCCTCCTCAAACAAACTCTATATGAGAGAGTCCACATCAATGTGAACTTAAGGAGGCTGCTGAGTATGGACAATGCAACTTGTCAACCCAACTCAACATAGGCAAGCTGACATAATGGCTGAGAGAAAGATTGTCATAGTAATTCATGGTCTAAAAATTAAAGACCTCTTGCTGCCCTTGAAATCTATGAAGTATCGGGGCTCTTCTATTAGCATCATACCTCCACCCATGTATTTCATTTGCAGCTCCATAGGTTGGGGATGTCATTGCCCTTGGTATACCCTCCTCAAACAGACTTTGTTTGAGAGAGTCCACATTAATATGAACTTGAGGAGGTTGTTGAGTATGGACAATTGCAAGTGACGGTGGTGAGTCCTCAATGTCCATACTCCATGAAGGACTCCCAGGTTCTAAGATTACTTGGACTTCCTCCCCCTTTTTGGTAGCATTACCCTCTTGCATAGATGAGCTGGGGATTAAGTCTGTCATATCCTTAGGTTCTTGTGTTCCTAGTTGAGTACTCCTGAAAGGTCTCATAGCTAGTTGTTCCTTAAGAACAAAATCTCAAGTTGCTGATCATTGACCCTTCTTTATAAGGTAGTCACTTGAGATTCCAAGTGACTGACCTTGGATACTAAATAAGTGCATGTTTTGGACAGTTTTTGCACCTTTAGTCAGAGATTCCGCTCATCTTCAGTAGAAGAATCACTGGGGGATGAGAGAATTGGACCTAAGTCTTCATCCTCATCACCAGCCTATTGTTCTTGGCTGCTGGATTTCCACTACTCACTGATATCTTTAGTTGAAGTGTCAATGGGTTGGGTTGCCATGGTTGAGGTCTTAATGATGTAATCACTTGTAGAAGTGAGAGCCTCTTCCATATGGATCCCCTAAATAGTTTCAGGAAGATCCACCTCAGTGGTGGGTGGTTAATGTGGGCTAGATATGGGGGACATATGAGTACTCATCTCTATTTGAGCAGTGAAAGGGAAGAGAGGCTCATGATACTCACTGAGTGTCATATCATCATCATCATAGAATTCTAGGATGGGAATTGGTTGGTTTAGATCTAGAGACTGGGATGGTAACTTTCCCTAAAGGTTGTTCACTAGAGTATTAAGACTCTGAGTAAAGCCTTAAGGATTCTTGGGTTTTGAGATCATCAGTCTGAGCATGAGGAACCTCATGACTGATCATTTGTGAGATAGGAGTGGTTTACTCCTCAGGAGAAGTGGGAGCTCCAGTGTCCACTTCCTCCTGTATGATGGTGATATGGAGGCCTGTACAGGGTGAATAACATATGCAGGGGTTCGTTTGGATTTTCTTTGGTAGGTGAGGGTTATTTGTGGTTGTGTGGATAGTCTTGAAGTAGAAGGTGTGGGTTCAACACTAGCTGGTGCTCCTAGGTTGTCACTTTGAGCAATGAGCTCTAACATTTTTGGGACTAGGGCTATTTCTACCACTGAGAAGCCCGCAGTAGACTTTCTCATAGTCTTGAAGATGTCGGGTTTTATCTGTCCTAATTTTAAGATATTACCTGTTCCCCTTAACTATGAGCCCACTTCATAGTTGAGAATATGCTAGACATATTAACGGAACATATAGTATTCTAAAGAGTCTAAGTTTGCAAGTAAATTAGTGTACACAAATTATGGATACCTAAACTTGACCTCATGAACCATCCCATGGACTATGAAAGAGAGATCTTCTAGAATTTGGTCCCATCCTCTATGTTTGTTAAACAACTTACGGATGATAACATGGAGGAAGTACTTGCATTGAGTGGAAACATTCCATTTCCTGAAGGTTCTGACTGAGAAGTCATCTTCATAGCCTATGTACTCAAAGGAGTGGTTAACAACAGATTTTGGAACAGAGAATTCACCTTCTACATCATCCAACTGTAGATGAGAATTTATGGAAGCTGGAGTGATGAAGATTGTCCTCCTCTGCACCGTGGCAGATAGTGCATTCTCCCCATCCATGGTGACCTCTTGGCAGGTTCTCCAAAGTCCTATACACATAAGTGCTTATAAGTATATTTTGGCTTTAGAAGAAATATCAGCATTTCTTCCGAAGGTAAATTTCTTATAAGTAGTTGTCTGATTTGAAGACTTGAAATTCTTCCGAACACAATCTTAATGTCTTCCGAAAGAAAATATATTTAAGATTTTCAAAATTCTAAGTAATATCGTTTGAAAAAGATTTTCTCCTAAGATAATCTGGGCGTATGTAGATGATTTTCTAGACAACTTAGGACATACAATTTCTTTTAGAATAATATTGACTTAAGTTTTTGAGAAAATCTATTCAAGGTTAATCAAATCTATTCAAGGTTAATCATCCCAATAGCTAAAACAAGATATTTAAATTTATGTTCATCAAAAGCTTTATGAACAAATCAGCATATTATTCATTTATGTTAACCTTGACTAATTTTATCAATACCTTTTCATAATTATCTCTAGTTAGATGATACCTGATGTTGATGTATTTGTGCTTGAGTGCTATACATGAATCTCTATGATAGAGATAGCATTGTTATTGTCTATATGGATGGGAGTCTCTTTGAAGTTGTATCCATAGTCCAACATCTGATTCTGAATCCAAAACACTTGAGCACATCAGCTAGCAGCAGTAATATATTCAGCTTTAGAAGTTGATGCAGATACACAGGATTGTTTCTTGCATTGCCATAAGACTTTCCTTCCACCAAGGAATTGACATCCCTAGATGTAAACTTTGCAATCATGTTGTAGCCACTATAGTCACTATCTGTATAGACATACAAATTAATATCAGAATTCTTTGGATACCAAAGGCCTAGTATAGGGTCACCTTTGAGATATCTAAGAATTCTCTTGGTAGTAACTAGGTGTGACATCTTGGGGTTGGCTTGATATCTTGCACATATGCATGTAGCAAATATAATATCAAGCCTGCCGGCTATAAGATACATGAGAGACCTAATCATAGCCCTGTAAAGATGTTCATCTACACACTCCCTTACAAGATCACATCCAAGGGAGTGGTTTCTAGCTATGAGTGTTGGAGCATATAGTCATATATAGTGTGTCCGTCGCTTGACGAATAGTCTAGGCTTAATGTTATACACCTTGTAAACACATGAAACAGGGTCATTCGCAGGAGTATATGCGAATGAGACTCAGTCGTATGACTGAGCCATGCTAATGGACCAGTCGTGCGACTGACAGATGCGATTGGGGCATTCGTAAGACTGAGCCATAAGAATGGTCCAGTCGTACGATTGAACCATACGCATGGTCCAGTCGTACGATTGAACCATACGTATGGTCCAATCACACGAATGGGCCCAGTCGTATCTAATATGGGCCGAGGCCTATATATACCAGTTTTAATGTGTAGAAACCTAAGGGTTTTTATAGTGTGCCCGGCGCCCAGCCGCTGCCGGATGAGAGGGGAGATCATGCTCGATCTCCCCTTGCCAAAAGTCTTGATTCTTAAGTTGTAACGAGCTTAATATCGTTATGTTTTATCAATAAAATCATTCGATTATTGTTCGTGTTATTGATTGTCTTTGGTTTTTATCCTTCCGTCAAGAACATGCTCGGATGTTTACCGATCCAGCAACTTCATAATTGGTATCAGAGCCGGTTACTGCTGGAATGATCTAACAATCATTCTAGCAACCCGAGCTCTTGATTTCTGGATCAAAGTTCAGATCTTGACGTTAAACCCACTTCGTGTTCTTCGTGTTTTACTCAGATCTGGGTACGTGTGGTGTTTCTATGTTAAAATCGAATTCGAAACCACGTTCTATCACCCTTGCGAATCTGATGATGTCTATCTTGATTCGGTTCACGTAAAATTCGTCAGATTAGGGTTTTGGGCAGCCCTGGTGGCTGCAGATCTGAAAATCTACGTGCAGACCCGTTCATGCGACTGGGCCATGCGAATGGACCATTCGTACGACTGGACCATGCGAATGGACCATTCGTTCGACTGGACCATGCTAATGGACCATTCGTGCGACTGGACAAGTCATATGTTCAATCGTGCGACTGGACCAGCCGTATGTTCAATCGCCCGAATGAGCCATCTGCATTGACTCATCCGCATTTGTTCCAGACCAAAAAAAAAGAGTCTGGTACAGCTTCTTGCACGAATTTTTCCCTAAACCATTTTTATCAGTCGGGAAGCCTTCTGAAAAAGTTTGGTAAAATAAAATTTTTTTTTGGGAAAATTATCGGGTCATGTATAGTTCGTCTTCGGGTCAATAGTGAAGATTTTCCTGGAGAGCCTATGCAAGAGTGAGGATGAGCAAAGGACATTCACCCTGAGGTTCTTATGTCAAACAAGTTCGATAGATACCCCATTATTCGTTGGACTTCCAGAATAGGTGAATGTTGATAGAACACGAAAGAGAGAAGAGAAGATGTCAGCTGTCGGTGCTGATTTTGTGGGGTAGTCAGGAGCATCTGACTATTTATGGGCCAATCAAGTTATATTTATCCGCACAGAGAGGATTCTCATTCTTAGGGGGAATCCATGTATAAAGAAATTGAAGACGCAATCAGAAAGTGATGATATGAGCAGGTTTCTGATGATGTGTAACACCCCAACCCGGAGAGGCTGACGTGTCACTATTACAGATATCAAATCAAAAACCAAATCCACGATATTAAAGAGATTGTCAAAAGAAATAAATTCAAACAAACTCCATAATCCGAAAGAACCTAATTAAGTTGTTCATTACATCAATTTAAGTAAATATAATCTTGATCTTCAACCACTCTTCACTGATTTCCCGGATTACCGTGATTACCTACAATCAAATAAGAAAAACACCACGAAAGAAAATACGGCTGAGCCAAAAGTTGCTCAGTGACGGAAAGAACAATAGTAATGATACGAAGCATAAAATACTTATATCTGAATACTGAACGGATCATATGATACTGAAACGGAAATCTGATTCTAAACATATAATACTGATACTGAACTGAACATGTAATACTGAACTGAACTGATCTACACGACGCGTATATACAAACAAAATAAGTCGTGTAAAATAAGAAGTACCCAGAACCAAAACTGAACTGATAAGTACATACCTAGCTAGACTATGCACTAATGAGATGGTGTGTGGGGCGTACACACATGATTCCATCCCCGGAACTGAACTGATCTGAACTGAACTAGGATCGATCCATCCGCCTCCCAGATATTATGGCCAAAGTACTACCTGAGTACTAACGTGTTAACGGAGACGCCGTGAACTATTTATTACACACCGTCACGAAAAGTGTCACATCATTGACGCCACAATGACATGTCGAAGAGCTCGGGTAACAGAGTATCAAATCAAATGGTAGTACAACTACCAACATATAACGTATCAATAGAGCATTTATAGGAACATGCAATAATGAGCACAAACTTATAAAATATATATTGCATGCTGTAAGCCTTCAACAAGTAAAATTAACAAGTCGAACGAGTCATAGCATAACAAATAATGTTAGGCGACTAGTAAAATACCAAAGGCCAAACGAGTCATATTAACGGAAACATGGTATCAAAATCTGTACTACAAAGTAACAGAACAGAATTTATACTATGATAAAGGTAACCAAGAATCCGTATCTTATACACGAATGACAATGATCAGAAACAAGGTCTAGGCTCGGTTAACGCCGCGAGAACCTACGATAATGTAACGCAAATTATAGTTTGGAAAATTCCAGTTCTGCCCTTGTCTTTTCGCACTCGTTAAAAATACTAAAAGACGTTTAAAAATTCTGAAAATCTCCAGTTTACTAGATTAGTGATTTCTAAACAACTTTCATTTAGAAAAGTTTTTGATTTGGATTACCGAAATATGAGAAAAACGTGGATCTTTACAGCTGTGCAGAACTGCTAGCTGTTACGAAAACGATTGTTTAGAGGTCTAAACAAATGAGTTTTTCGATGTTTTATATATCAACGGATTCGTATTTCGACGAAATTCGTCATGGACATAAAGTTTAACTAATTTGAATCTGTTATGAAGAAGTTATGGCCTCTGTAAGTTGGCTGTAAAATACGAGCTTAATTCAACAAAATAAACTATTTATAACGTTTGTTAATAATATAAATATAAATTGTTAAGGTTTTTAACAAACTAATTTACAGTAATTCGAAAGGTGCCATGCCAATGCTAGCTTGCCAACTATTTTGTAAGCAACTCGACCAAACACAAGTACTCATCCCAGTTCCCAGTCCACTCTAAGGCACAAGCTCGAAGCATGTCCTCAAGTGTCTGAATAGTACGCTCCGACTGACCGTCAGTCTGAGGATGAAACGCCGTACTAAACCTCAATTTGGTACCCCATGCAGCTTGCAAACCCTTCCAAAAGCGAGAAGTGAACCTCGGGTCTCGATCAGACACGATAGACACCGGAGTGCCATGAAGTCTAACAATCTCTTGTGTAAACACTTCAGATAGTTTGCTAACTGAGATTCCTTGCTGAATTGGGAGAAAGTGAGCCGACTTTGACAATCTGTCAACTACAACCCATATTGTATCATTCTTCTTAAATGTCCTTGGCAACCCTGTCACAAAATCCATGGAATATCATCCCATTTCCATACAGGAATAGGTAGTGGCTGAAGCAAACCACTAGCTCTTTGATGCTCAATCTTGACCTGTTGACAAGTAAGACATCTGCTAACAAATCTAGCCACGTCTTCTTTCATACCATTCCACCAGAAATTCTGACGATGATCACGATACATCTTAGTAGATCCTGGATGGATAGAGAACGGAGAACTATGTGCCTCAGCTAATAACGATTCTCGTAGAGAAGAATCATTAGGAACACATAACCGTTTACCACACCAGATTACTCCATGTTCATCCACTCTGAATTCTGATTGTTTACCAATCTCCACATTCTGTAAGATTGCCCAGAGTTCACCATCATCTTTCTGTGCATTCTTAATCCGGGATATTAAGTCTGACTCAATCTGAAGCCTAGCGAGATATCCGTCGCTCTTGCCAATATGTAGGCCAATACCCAATCTATCAAGGTCGGTAATGTTTTGAGATTGTAGCTGTAGGGAGGCTACTGTTCCTGAGCTCTTCCTACTAAGGGCATCAGCTACCACATTGGCCTTTCCCGGAGATACTGAATGTTGGCATCATAATCTTTTAACAACTCTAATCATCTTCTCTGCCTCATGTTTAGTTCCTTTTGTGTGAGATATATTTCAAGCTCTTGTGATCAGTAAAAATATCACAAGTCTCTCCGTAAAGATAGTGACGCCATATTTTCAACGCGAAAATAACAGCAGCGAGTTCAAGATCATGCGTAGGATAATTAACCTTGTAAGGTTTCAACTGCCGTGAAGCATAAGCAATGACCTTACCATGCTGCATTAGCACACATCCAAGTCCTTTTCTAGAGGCATCGCTGTAAATCTGATATCCACCCGTGCCCGATGGAAGTGTGAGAACAGGAGCAGACACCAATCTTTTCTTGAGCTCTTCAAAACTTTTCTCTCGTTCGTCATTCCAAGAGTACTTAACCCCTTTCCTTAACAGTTGCGTAAGGGGTAGAGCTATAACAGAAAAACCTTCGACAAATCTACGGTAGTAACCAGCAAGGCAAAGGAAACTACGGACTTCTGTGGCTGAGGTAGGTCTAGGCCACTTAGTGATCGCCTCTATTTTAGTAGGGTCCATCATAATACCATCCGCAGAAACGACATGACCCAAAAAGGCTACCTTGCTCAGCCAAAATTCACACTTTGAAATTTAGCATAAAGCTTCTTTTCACGTAGTGTTTCGAGCATGATACGAAGATGATTCTCATGCTCCTCCTTACTTTTAGAATAAATTAAGATGTCGTCGATAAATACAATGACGAACTTATCGAGGAACTTACGAAAGACTCGGTTCATTAGGTCCATGAATACGGCCGGGGCATTAGTTAACCCGAATGGCATAACCAGGAACTCATAGTGACCATACCGAGTACGGAAGGCAGATTTAGGGACGTCAGAATCCTTGATCTTTAATGATGGTAACCGGACCTCAGATCGATTTTAGAGAAACACTTTGCACCCTGAAGCTGATCAAATAAATCATCAATACGATGCAGAGGGTAACGATTACGGATAGTGATCTTGTTGAGTTCTCTGTAGTCAATGCAGAGTCTCAAAGAACCATCTTTCTTCTTCACGAATAGGACCGGTGCGCCCCAAGGCGAGACGCTTGGTCTTCTAAATCCCAAATCCAGTAACTCCTGTAACTGCTCCCTTAACTCCTTAAGCTCCATAGGTGCCATACGATACGGTGCCTTAGAAATCGGCTCAGCACCTGGAACAAGATCAATAGTGAATTCTACCTCGCGATCTGGTGGAAGTCCGGGTAACTCCTCAGGAAACACGTCAGGAAAATAACATACAATCAGATAATCAGATATATTCGGCTTTTCAGAAGATGTAGCTTTCATTGAAGCTAGGAATCCCACGCAACCGTGCGATAAGAGTTTCTGAGCTTTAAACGCAGAGATGATTTTCAACGATTTCCGAGGCTGAGTCCCTTGATAAACGAGTTCAGGGCATTGAGGATTTCCAAATAAAACACGACGAGTCTGGCATTCAATAGTAATGTGATGTCGAGTTAACCAGTCCATACCAAGTATGACATCAAAGTCACTCATTTGCATAGGAAACAAATCAGCTTACGAATAATAGACTCGATTCTGATCGGACAATCTCTATAGACATGCGAGATGATAGTCGACTCTCCTAATGGAGTCGTAATAGCCAAAGCGTGCTCTAACGCAGTCAGTGTAGTCCTTAAGTACTTAGTAAACAAAAGAGATACGACAGAATGCGTAGCCCCCGTATCAAACAAGACATAATATCCCACTTTCCAATGCAAAGGGTACCGGAGATCATACCTAGGGCATTTATTATCAGTATCGGATAAGACATATATATGTATATAATACGTTGCTAACTAAGGGGTCAGAAATATACCTGGTGCTTTAGCCGCTTCATTTGCAGTGAGTGCAAAAACTCGTCCTCCAGTTGCAGGTTTAGCTTGATTCCCTCCAGCGTTATTACGAGGGTCGTGCTGAGGGCAATCCCTAATCATGTGTCCAGCCCGTCCGCATCTGAAACATAATCCTCTGGCCAGACGACAAGCTCCTTATGAAGTTTCCCGCATGTGTTACACTGAGGAATAGCATTCCGATCCTAATTAGGGTGTTGCTGATTTGGTGGTTGAGTACGAGTAGGAGCCTGCTGAGTCTGATTATGAGTTGATTTCTGGTTCTGGTTTCGATTCTTCCATGATCGAGAGTTGTTGTTGTTGCGATCAAAAAGGTTTCGACGGTCTCGTGGTGGTGAAGACTGATTCTTATTCATATGAGAAGATGACTGATCATGGTCATTCTTCTAGGCCGCTTGCGGTTATCATCATACGACTTCCTTCCATTCTTCTTATCATTATATAAGTTTTAACAGCATCAACCACTTCATTAATATCTTTAAACCGATGATTCAATATAAACTTTCGATCTCTTTCACATATGGCCCACTGAAAATTTTCTGTCTGCTCATGCGGTGAGCCTGCAGATGCACCAAGAAAACTCACTAACCGCGTAAATCGTGTCTTGAAATCCATTATATGCTCGTCATCCCTCTGTCTAATATTAGCATATTGTCTACGATACTCCGTGCGGTCAGCAGCAGTGAAGTATTCCTCATAAAACATTCCACGCAATTTATCCCAGGAAGTGTAGCTGCATATTCGTTTCCTCCTCTAGCTTGTTTGACAGTCGTCCACCATCTATGAGCATCATCTTCTAACTTGTATGTAGCCAACCTTACCTTGTATACGTCCTCAACACCAAGTACCTCAAACAATTTCTCAATATGACTGATCCAGTTTTGCACCTCGACCGGATCATTAGAAGTACTGAAAGACTTAGGCCTTTGCTTCTAAAAACATTCAAAACAGACATGAATACCATCAGGGGGTGGTGGTGTATTATCACCGGAAGGTGCTCCTGTGTTGTTCCCGCCAGAAGGTGGCTCTGAGTTATTTCCACCGGGTGGAGGTCCTGTGTTGTTTCCCTCCGAATTCGCCTGTTGTATCTGCTGAATGACTGTTTGAGCAGTCTGAGTCATCAGATTAGGGAGTATTCCAGAAATAGCAGCGTTTACGGCATTAGCAACTAGGGTTTCAAGGGGAGTATCAGATGAGGGGCCATTCGAGTTATTGCGGTTGTTCACACGTCTCTTAGGAGCCATCGGAAATGAAGATATACGTGTGAACACTAGAATTTAGATTGGAAAGAGGTTAGATCCTAACCCAACGTCTACCCATTACCTCACAAGTTTATTATTAATGTTTAAGTTTTCTACAGGAAAGAGCCTTTGCTCTGATACCATAACTGTAACACCCCAACCGGAGAGGCTGACGTGTCACTATTACAGATATCAAATCAAAAACCAAATCCATGATATTAAAGAGATTGTCAAAAGAAATAAATTCAAACAAACTCCATAATCCGAAAGAACCTAATTAAGTTGTTCATTACATCAATTTAAGTAAAATATAATCTTGATCTTCAACCACTCTTCACTGATTTCCCGGATTACCGTGATTACCTACAATCAAATAAGAAAAACACCACGAAAGAAAATACGGCTGAGCCAAAAGTTGCTCAGTGACGGAAAGAACAATAGTAATGATACGAAGCATAAAATACTTATATCTGAATACTGAATGGATCATATGATACTGAAACGGAAATCTGATTCTAAACATATAATACTGATACTGAACTGAACATGTAATACTGAACTGAACTGATCTACACGACGCGTATATACAAACAAAATAAGTCGTGTAAAATAAGAAGTACCAGAGCCAAAACTGAACTGATAAGTACATAGCTAGCTAGACTATGCACTAATGAGATGGTGTGTGGGGCGTACACACATGATTCCATCCCCCGGAATTGAACTGATCTGAACTGAACTAGGATCGATCCATCCGCCTCCCAGATATTATGGCCAAAGTACTACCTGAGTACAAACGTGTTAACGGAGACACCGTGAACTATTTATTACACATCGTCACGAAAAGTGTCACATCATTGACGCCACAATGACATGTCGGAGAGCTCGGGTAACAGAGTATCAAATCAAATGGTAGTACAACTACCAACATATAACGTATCAATAGAGCATTTATAGGAACATGCAATAATGAGCACAAACTTATAAAATATATATGCATGCTGTAAGCCTTCAACAAGTAAAATTAACAAGTCGAACGAGTCATAGCATAACAAATAATGTTAGGCGACTAAAATACCAAAGGCCAAACGAGTCATATTAACGGAAACATGGTATCAAAATCTGTACTACAAAGTAACAGAACAGAATTTATACTATGATAAAGGTAACCAAGAATCCGTACCTTATACACGAATGACAATGATCAGAAACAAGGTCTAGGCTCGGTTAACGCCGCGAGAACCTACGATAATGTAACGCAAATTATAGTTTGGAAAATTCCAGTTCTGCCTTGTCTTTTCGCACTCGTTAAAATACTGAATGACGTTTAAAAATTCTGAAAATCTCCAGTTTACTAGATTAGTGATTTCTAAACAACTTTCATTTAGAAAAGTTTCTGATTTGGATTGCCGAAATATGAGAAAAACGTGGATCTTTACAGCTGTGCAGAACTGCTAGCTGTTACGAAAACGATTGGTTAGGGGTCTAAACGAATGAGTTTTCGATGTTTATATATCAACGGATTCGTATTTCGACGAACTTCGTCATGGACATAAATTTTAACTAATTTGAATCTGTTATGAAGAAGTTATGGCCTCTGTAAGTTGGCTGTAAAATACGAGCTTAATTCAACAAAATAAACTATTTATAACGTTTGTTAATAATATAAATATAAATTGTTAAGGTTTTTAACAAACTAATTTACAGAAATTAATTAGGTACTTCTATAAAAGAAGTTTTATATTTAATCAGATTTTTACCATTTATTAACAGAAATTCATAAAAATAATTACACTAATTGCCTTCGTTATATTGTTTTATAAAGGTTTAAACTTAAAGGAAATTACAGAAATACGGTTGATGATTTAGAAAAATGAACAGAGTTTATAAAAGAATTTTTATAATTTTTAGTAATTTTTACATAATTTTTAAAGGCTAAATAGGCTGTAAAAAATTATGGCAGGGGCTTGGGTTCGAACCCGTGACCTCCTGCCCATCCCTCTTCCGCTTTAACCAGCAGGCTAGGGCGCCTGTGCCTAGCCTGTATTGGTTTTAATTTCATTTAAACAAACCTGCACCAAAATCCCCAATTTCAATCCTTAAAACCCTAGAAACGAAATCAATCCAATTGAACCCCAATTCGATTTCGATAGTATCTGAAATCTTGGGGCTTTATTCCCCATGAAAAATCGAGTATGTGAGTGTGTGGAATTACCCGTATGATGACAAATCGATGCTGAACCCAACAAGAACAGGTCCGCGACCGTGGGTTCACAGTGGATGTGGAAATCTCCAATGATAATCAAATTAGACTTAATGGAAGCTTGAATGATGGTATTGATGCAAAGCCTATGTTAATTTCGAAGTTTGAAGCTCAAAGGAGGGTGAACACGTCAGTTGCAGGTTCACGATGAGCGAAGGATCGAACGAGGTGTTTGTGTGTTTTTCAGACGGATTTTAGTGTGTAGATAGATTAGGAATGATTATATGATTGATTTGGTCAAATTAATTTGTTTATTATTATCGTTTGAGTGGTTTATGCGTTGTATCTGATTGGGATAAAGTGGGTGCCTTCGTGAGTTGTAATCCGGTTGTTGATACTCGAATTAGTGGGTGTATTATTGTTAGAATCTTGCCCACGATTGTTTTGGTGCGTTGTGGGGTCTTAAAAACCGGGTTTTAAGTGCGTTTTGAAGTCGGCGGAGGGCCGCCGGACTTTGGCCAGAATAGTGGCCGGAATTTCGGGGTAGGGGAGAGAGAAAGAGGGTATTATATGATGAATCTACGTGCATGCTGATTTGTTGATATTGTCAGCTGTGGATTGGAACCTTCAACCTTTTGCCCAATACACCGTATGAAGACGCCAGGAGAGCACAATGTTTATATATTGGGATATGCTGAATGTGAGGGGGAATCTCTACAGTTGTTAATGTTAATCAGGTTAGACTGTGTGAAGATTGAAGCAATGGAAAACTGTTCATGTCATTATCTGGAAAATCAGTCATATGGGGAATCTTGCTGCTATGATGGTGTTCTACAAAGTAAACGAAAGCTATTGTGCCTAAATTCATTTTCAAGGATACTGTAGCAACTGACGGATCGGCAACGTTGGCTAATATGGTTGCTCGTTTGATTCTATTAGAAACCAGAGCAAAGACTGACTGAAGATTGTAAGAGGTGTTATCTACTATTCGCAAGCAACGTCCAAGGGGGAATCTGTTGGAGCATATATAGTCATATATAGTGCCGTCACTTGACGAATAGTCTAGGCTTAATGTTATACACCTTGTAAACACATGAAACTGGGTCATTCGCAGGAGCATATGCGAATGAGACTCAGTCGTACGACTGAACCATGCTAATGGACCAGTCGTGCGACTGACAGATGCGATTGGGGCATTCGTAAGACTGAGCCATAAGAATGGTCCAGTCGTACGATTGAACCATACGCATGGTCCAGTCGTACGATTAAACCATACGTATGGTCTAATCGCACGAATGGGCCCAGTCGCATCTAATATGGGCCGAGGCCTATATATACCAGTTTCAATGTGTAGAAACCTAAGGGTTTTTGATAGTGTGCCCGACGCCGAGGTGCTACCGGATGAGAGGGGAGATCATGCTCGATCTCCCCTTGCCAAAAGTCTTGATTCTTAAGTTGTAACGAGCTTAAAATCGTTATGTTTTATCAATAAAATCATTCGATTATTGTTCGTGTTATTGATTGTCTTTTTGTTTTTATCCTTCCGTCAGAACATGCTCGGATGTTTACCGATCCAGCGTCTTCATAATGAGTGTCTTTGCAATCTTACATTCAATCATGTTGAATCTTGTAAGTATGTCATGTACATACTTTGTTTTACTTATGAAGATGTCAATATCAACTTGCTTCACTTGAATTCCTAGAAAGAAATTGAATTCCCCCATGACACTCACCTTAAATCTATTCTTCATTAGTCTTTCAAAGTCTTTGTAGAGCTTTGGATTAGTTGATCCAAAGATAATGTCATCTGTATATACTTGAACTAGCATCAAGTCATTCCCTATTCTTTTGATGAAGAGAGTTCCATCTATAGTACCCATCTTATAGCCATGCTGACAGAGATACTGAGATAGTGTCTCATAGCACTTCCTTGGAGCTTGGTGCAGCCCATAGAGACCTTTATCAAGCTTGCAGACATAATCAGGATGATTTGGGTCTGCAAAGCCAGGTGGTTGTTTGACATACACCTCTTCATCAATCACCTCTTATAAAAATGCACACTTGACATCAAGTTAGTAGATCTTGAAGTCTTTGGATGCAATAAATGCCAGGAATATCCTAACAGCTTCAAGTCTTGCTACATGAGCAAAGACATCAGTGTAATCAATTCTTTTTTCTTTTGTGTACCGTTGAACAACTAGTCTTGCCTTATTCTTGATGACAAGTCCTCTATCATCTTTCTTATTCTTAAAAACCCACTTGGTTCCTATGATAGTCTTCCCTTGAGGAAGAGGGCATAGGCTCCAAACCTTTTGTCTTTTGAATTGAAGCAGCTCCTCTTGCATTACTTCAACCCAACTTCCACCCTTCAAAGCCTCATCAACCTTTTTTGGCTCTATTTGGGACAAGAAACAAGAGTATAGACAAACATTTTGTCATGGGTTTTTCCTCTTGTTCTTACCCCCTTTTCAACATCTCCAATAATGTTTGTGGTGGGGTATGACTTATGGATCCTAAGTTGAGGGATCACAACAAGTTGATTAGATAGATTTAAATTTGTAAAGGTTATATCTGGCAGTGAAATGTCTCCCATCACATCATCACACTTATCAAGAGAAGCTTGATCCAATAAGTGTGTGACATCATTGATGTTGTCTTCAATGGAATGGGTGTCAGCATCAAAAAATTTTTGATCACTATCATTACCACCATTTCCTCAAACATTTGAAGCTCCTTTAGTTGAGTTTTGTGCCTCTGAGCTAGAATTTGCAGGCACCTCAGATGTATCAGCTTGATTTGTCATTGTTGTCCTGATAGGAACTGCATTTTTAGGGTTAGTTACCACTAAATCAAGATCAAACAGACAGTAAGGACTAGAACCTTTCACACAGGGAGTGTGCTCATTGAAGATCACATTGGCTGATTCTTCAATTACTCTAGTTCTGAGATTGTATACTCTGTAAGCCTTATCTTAGGAAGAGTATCCAATAAAGTGTCCATCATCTGATTTCTTTGCAAACCTCACTACTTGATCTTTGGTATTCAAGATGGTGCAAGGACACCCAAATGATCTGAGAAAACCAATGAATGGTCTTCTTTTGTGCCACAGTTCATAAGGAGTCTTACTATAAGTCTTAACTACTAAAACTTTGTTTTGCACATAGCAGACAGTGTTAACTACCTTTGCTCAAAAGGTGATAGGCAGTTTAAAGTCAGGAAACATGGTTCTTGCAGCTTCAATAAGTGTCATGTTTCTCCTCTCAGCAACACCATTTTACTAAGGAGTCCTGGGAGCACTATATTGTTTTGTAATACCTTTTTCAACACAAAATGTGTCAAGGATTTGGTTCTTGAATTCAGTTCCTTAATCATATCTTATGATCTTGACCTTATGATCACTTTGATTCTCAATTTTTAGAATGAAGTTCTTTAAGATCTTAGGAGTCTCATCCTTAGTTCTAAGAAAGAAAACCCAAATGAATCTTATGAAATCATCTGTGATCATTAACAATATGAGGTCCTTCCTAAACTCATTACACTGGTAGGGCCAAAGAGATCTATTGTAATAAGTGTAGGGGAGTATTGATAGAGTTCTTTTCCTTTGGCATATGAGACACCAAGTGTTGTTTCCCTTTCAGGCATACAACATAATGATCATCCCTTATAAACTCTTTCTTTTGCATTCCAGTTACCAAATCATTCTTAATATTTTATTCATGTTCTTAAACTTTACATGGCATATTCTTTTATACCAAAGGAAAGACCCACCACTATTTGATTTAGATAGAAAGCAAGAAACTTATCATGAAGGGGATATTTCCTGTAAATCCATCTTGTACATGCTTCCTTTCCGGGGTGCTCTAAGCAGGAGATGCTCTTAAGGAATGACCACCCCGGGCTTGAGAACAATGCACTCATGCTTAGTAAAGAGCATGTTATGTTTCTAGTCACAAAATTGGGATACACTTAGTAAATTATACCCAAGCTCCTTAGCAAAGTTTACCTTCTCAATGTTGAACTTACCATTTATGACCATGCCCCTTCATGTAATGTACCATCCAGCATCTCCTCCAAAAGCAACTGGCCCTCCATAAATCTCTCAAAGTTTTAAAGTAAAGAGACTTTGCCTGTCATGTGCTGGAACAACCACTGTCAATAATCCATACATATAAGGCCCCGTTCCCGGGACGCTTACAGTTGGTCATTCATTGCACATAAACATATATTTTACAACTATTTTAAATAGACATTTGCAGCGGAAACATTCGAAGGAGACATCTCATTTCATCGTAAGAGCTTTTGCAAAGCGATACATCATTAGTCAATTACAAAATAGTCATAAACAGTGACTTTTAGTGGTAAGAGGATTCCTTAAGTAATCCCGTTTATTTGAATCCTCAACAAACACCACTTTGTTTTCTAAATACATTCTACATTATATATTACAAAAATATTAACAAAGAAATGCCATCCCAAAGAAATGCCATCCCAAAAGAGCTAAGTAGCCGCCTCGTGCCATCCTCAGCAACACTACCTGCCAACTGGAAACACATAAAAAGTCAGCGTTGCTGAGTGAGTTCTAGTTTTATAATTAAACATACTTTGTTATTATTAATAACCATTCTTTTCTTTCACGTGATCATACATCATACGTACACATAGATAATATCTTTATTATCACTTTCGTTCGTTCATTCATTCGTTCTTTACATCATTATCATTCAGTTCTTATCTGGATCCCGTTAGGCTTTACCCACTTCATGGCACATAGCCACGATTACTGTGGTCGAATGACAAGGATCCCGTTTCGTTCGTTCTTCACATCTCATCTTGCACATTGGATATCTTTTGTACCAATACCATATGCTATACCCCAATCAGTCTTAGCTACTAGGCCGAAGTCATTAAATGAACAGCAAGCGTATGCCACAGTACTAGAGGTAAGTGGTAGAGGCACCATACATATGGTCAATCACAAAGAAAGACCCATTTCCCTTATCCAATGCTTGTAAGATGTATTTTGTTCGTTCATTAATGCATGTATTCGTCATCATATTTCTTTTTCATTCATTCATTAATACATGCATTCGTCGTCATGTTTTTCTTTCATTATCTTTCACTTTACGTTACATAATACCTTGTTCATTCATTTTCATAATACGTAAAGTTTTAGGAAAGATAAACACGTATCAAAACAAGGAATATCGACATTTACAAATCATCAGTCATATACATGCAATACTATCTCTCTCCTTGTACACAACAG
Source organism: Flaveria linearis (assembly GCA_024085815.1). Lineage (NCBI taxonomy): Eukaryota > Viridiplantae > Streptophyta > Magnoliopsida > Asterales > Asteraceae > Flaveria > Flaveria linearis. Next base: position 78,626,601 of record CM044003.1, read on the forward strand.
CCCTTCTTGGGCGATTGGACATACTTCAGTCGCATGGCCTCCATGCGACTGGATCATGCGATTGGGCAACTATGCGAATGGGCATACAATCGTGCGAATGGACCTCCTATCGTGCGAATAAACACTATGCGAATGGGCTTCTATGCGACTAACCCTCAGTCGTGCGACTGAACAACTATGCGACTGGACTTATACGACTGAACTCCCAGTCGCATGACCTGTCGTGCGACTGAGTCCCCAGTCGTTCGACTGAGCCTCAATCGTACGATTGAACATCAGTCGTTCCTCAGTCGTGCGATTGGCCCTTCAGTCACCTAGCCCTAACTGGGCAGCGACTGGAGTTCATCCCGAACAGCAGCCGCGACATACGCCTTCAACTCTTCCAAAGCTCATTTCCAGCCCAAATTACCCCTCCTAAACCTTAGGGAATCATACTAGGACATCATACACGCACATACAAGTCCAAAATCGCACTCTAAGCACATTACATACAATTACACCCAAATGGGTCAAACTCATACATTTCAAAAAACGGGTTTATATGTGTTCCAGCCCCAAAATCATTTAAAAACAAGTAACTCACATAATCAAGGAGAAGATAAAGAGCTTCGTTTGGACTAGTCACTCGACGAGTTTCGAGCCGAATCACCACTTTTCTCTCTTTTTCTCTTCTTTCTCCTTTCTTTCTCTCTTCCTTTCTTTCTGGTCGTATTTTGCAAGTGTGGGGGAGATAGCTGCCTCCTCCCTTAAGTCACTGTCCAGTCGCCCGAACCCAGGCGTCTGGACCCTCAGTCGTCCGATTACCATACGATTGGACCTCCAGTCGCATGAATTCGATGCGACTGAGCCTCCAGTCGCATGACTTTCCAAAAAGTCAACTTTTCGGGTGTTACAAGTCCACCCCCTTATTTAGGTTTCGTCCCTAAACCTATTTTCTCGAACAAACGTGGGTAATGCTGTCTCATCTCCTCTTCGGTTTCCCACGTTGACTCGGATCCCTTCCTGTGCTGCCACTGTACACGCACAAGAGGAACCACTTTATTTCTCAGCCGCTTCTCTTTTCTATCGATGATTGCCACTGGTTGCTCTACATAATTGAGTCGTTCATCTACTTCGATATCCTCCAGTGGATCAATCATATCTTCATCGGCTAAGCACTTCCTTAGATGAGATACATGAAATGTCGGGTGAATTCCACTTAACTCATCGGGTAACTCCAGTCTATAGGCTACCTCTCCTACTCGAGCGATAATTCAGAAAGGGCCTATATACCGTGGGCTCAATTTTCCCCACTTTCTAAACCGAATGATACCCTTCCAAGGTGAGACCTTCAACATAACCCGATCACCCACCTGGAATTCAATCGGTCTGCGTCGTTTATCAGCATACGACTTCTGTCAGTCTTTGGCTGCCTTCATGTAGGCCTTGATCCTTTCGAGCTTTTCAATCATAGCCTCGATCACTTTGACGCTCCCCAATTCCTTCTGACCAATATCACCCCAACAAACGGGTGTCCTGCATCTCCTACCGTATAGCATCTCGTAAGGTGGCATACCTATGCTGGCATGATAGCTGTTGTTGTATGAGAATTCAGCTAACGGTAGGTGGTCATCCCAACTTCCCCCAAAGTCAATAACACACGCCCGGAGCATATCCTCTAAGGTCCGAATGGTCCTTTCCGACTGACCATCAGTTTGAGGATGATAGGCCGTGCTAATATGTAACCTCGTCCCCATGGCATCATGGAATTTCTTCTAGAATTTGGAGGTAAACCGGGTGTCGCGATCGGACACAATCGACACCGGTACGCCATGACGAGTCACAATCTTCTTGATGAAAAGATCGGCCAACCTCTCGGATGAATATGTCTCGTGCATGGTAGGAAGTGGGCACTCTTCGTTAGAAGATCAACAATCACCCATATAGCATCATGCCCTTTCGGGGTACGTGGCAGCTTCGTGATGAAATCCATGGTGACGTGCTCCCACTTCCATTCCGGTATATCCAAAGGTTGAATCTTCCCATACGGCTTCTGGTGCTCGGCCTTCACCTGTGAGCAAGTAAGGCACTTACTCACATACTCCACCACATCACGCTTCATACCGGCCACCAATAGTCTTTTTTCATGTCTTGGTACATCTTCGTGGGACCGGGATGAATGGAGTATCGAGTCTTGTGGGCTTCATCCATGATCCTTACCCGTAGACCCCCAAAACAAAGAGTCCACATCCGCCCAAACCGGGTTCTAACACCGAATGTGTTTTCACCCAACTCCACGACCAGGCCTCTCATTCTTTTAGAGTTAAGATGATCGTCTTTCAAAGCCTCATTTTGAAACTCTTTGACCTGTTCCATCACGTCAGAGGTCATGATCAGCTGGTACGCCTTCACACGAATCAGCGCGGGCCTCTCCTTTCGGCTAAGGGCATCTGCCACCACGTTGGCTTTGCCCGGATGGTAATGGATCTCACAATCATAATCCTTTATGAGTTCCAACCATCGTCTTTACCTCATATTCAAATCTTTTTGCTCCAAGAAGTACTTCAAGCTCTTTTTACGAATGGGCATACAATCGTGCGAATGGACCTCCTATCGTGCGAATAAACACTATGCGAATGGGCTTCTATGCGACTAACCCTCAGTCGTGCGACTGAACAACTATGCGACTGGACTTATGTGACTGAACTCCCAGTCGCATGACCTATCGTGCGACTGAGTCCCCAGTCATGCGCCTAAGCCTCAATCGTAAGATTGAACATCAGTCGTTCCTCAGTCGTCTATCGGCCCTTCAGTCGCCTAGCCCTAACTAGGCAGCGACTGGAGTTCATCCCGAACAGCAGCCAAGACATACGGCCTTCAAACTCTTCCAAACTCATTTCCAGCCCAAATTACCCCTCCTAAACCTTAAGGAATCATACTAGGACATCATACACGCACATACAAGTCCAAAATCACACTCTAAACACATTACATACAATTACACCCAAATGGGTCAAACTCATACATTTCAAAAACGGGTTTATATGTGTTCTAGCCCCAAAATAGTTTGAAAACAAGTAAATGAGGGGTCCTAGAACTCACATAATCAAGGAGAAGATAAAGAGCTTCGTTTGGGCTAGTCACTCGACGAGTTTCGAGCCCGAATCACCACTTTTCTCTCTTTTTCTCTTCTTTCTCCTTTCTTTCTCTCTTCCTTTCTTTCTGGTCGTATTTTGCAAGTGTGGGAGGGGAGATAGCTGCCTCCTCCCTTAAGTCACTGTCTAGTCGCCCGAACCCAGGCGTCTGGACCCTCAGTCATCCGATTACCATGCGATTGGACCTCCAGTCGCATGAATTCCATGCGACTGAGCCTCCAGTCGCATGACTCTCCAAAAAGTCAACTTTTTGGGTGTTACAATACATTCTTTTTGGTCTTCAGTTGTTCCTACATAATAAAAAGAGATTAGTTACATTTGAAAACCCAAGCCTTATTTGTCTTGAGCTCTTCAAAATGGACCGAAGACAATGCAACAGTAATTAATCCTAAGTTAAGACTTTGGGGATCATTTGCAATTGTTAATGAAGAACTTTCAGTCACTTGGTCTTCCTTTATCTTCCACACCATCTTTAGAAGAATAGACTTGACCTTCAATACTTCGGAAGTTTTTACAACTTTGAAAGTTTCAGAGACTGACCCTTCGGAAGATCTTGCTTTCACTGCAGCAAGCTTCAATGCTTCGAAAGCATTCCTTTCTTCCGAGACCAAAAATATCTTTCGAAGACAAGTTTTAACTTGTCTTCGTTCTCACTTTGGATATTTCAAAAGAAACACAATTTTCTTTCGAAACTTTCTTATTCTTGTTCCTCTCAGAAGTATTCTTCTTTGTTATGTTTACAGTACTTTTGGGATTGTAGAAGCAATCTTTAGCAAAATGAGAAGTACTGCCACACATAATGCAATTAACTGCCTTCTTCTAAGGGTCTTCTTGTAAATTGAAGACTGAGTTTGTTTGATTTCCATCTCTATCCCCATCTTTTCGGATGTTGTAGCAAGCTTTCTAGGGTGAAACTTGCTTTTGAAGGTGGATGGTTTAGGCTATGTAGCAGTATTACACAGTTGATCAGCCTTCATTACTTCATAGGGATGAATTGGACATGAACTTGAACTCTTGGTACTAGAGTTCAGAGTTGTATCCACGGTCTTCACCATTTCAAAACCTACAAAGATAAAAACTTATTTTTTCTCAGAGTTGAAGGTGGCTTTGATCTCTTAAGCTCTCTTTGATCTCCTTCTATCTGTTCGGATCAAGTTCTTCCTCTTTGACTTTATCATCCTTGACTTCTTCATCTCCTCAGGAAAATAATGACCCTTGTTAGGATGATCTTCTTCACTCTTCTCAGATCCATCCTTCACTATCTCCTCTTCATCCTCTTCCTCACTAGGATCTATAGATGGAAGCTCATCTTGACCAGTTCCACACCTAGGAGATATTATAGACAATAGAGTGTGTGGAGGAGCTATCTTACTAGATCATAGTCCCTGTTTGTTTTGTATACTTTGGCATACATGGATGAGGATATTATATTCTTGAAGGTCTCTTCTTCAAGAACACATTTCTCTGCCTAGGCTTTGCTGATCACAAGCTCAGCCTGGCACTCAGTTAACTTAATGATGAGATCCTTGATTTGAGTTTTGTAGTTGGTATGCTCATGCTTAAGAGTTAAAATGGTTTTCTTTAAGTCTTCTATTTTTAACTTATACTCATTTTAGCTCTTTTAAAATTAGATTTTAAGATGTTCAAGGGCTCAAGATCAGATCTCATCTCTAAGTTATAGGACCTATATCTGAGCTCCCTCAATGTAGTTTGGCTTGGGTTGTGCTTGGCCACCATTAGTCCTGGGTGCCTTGCACTCCCTAGCAATGTGTCCTATCTGGTTACAGTTGTAACACTTCACTTTGCTTTTGTCCAACCTAAACTTTTCACTAGATATATTGATGGAAAACTTCCCACCTATCCTCTTATAGAATTTCTTGAATCTATGAGTGAGAAGAGTCATTTGTTGAACTATCTCCATGCATTCCATATCATTCGGATGGATACAGTCCAAATCATCAAGGGTGAAGAGGAAGTTGCCTGTACTTTCATCATGAGATATAAAGGCTTGTGATGAGCTGTCTCTTGGAATAGGCTTCTTTGGATGTAGCTCTCCCTAGTGTCTCTAGGAAGGTAATGAATGGCCTTTTGGTGAGTTGTCAGGGTAAGAGATAAGATGGTGTTGTGGTTCTTTAACTTTCAACCACATACATGGCAGAACTCTGTTTATTGCTAGAGTTACCAGATGGATTTTGCATGTTCATCTCCATCTGGTAACCACTGAGTATGTCATATAACTCAGTGAGAGTGAGGATCTTGAGGTTTTTAGTCCTCTTAATGATCACATAGTAGTGTGTCCATTATCTAGGAAGAGAGAACATGAACTTCCTTATAATATCCTTGTTCTCTAGTTTTACTCTAACATCCACTAGAGTGTCCACAATCTTAACATACCTGAAGTATCGTTGAGTCATGGTTTCACCTGTTTTGAAGGTGAAATTCTCAAATAGGTACTTTAGAAGTTCTTTTTGGTTTTCTTTGGCTTCAGTAGATCCTTCACACATCAGCTTCGGTGCATCTCAGAGCAGCTTAGCAGTTTTGCACTTCTTGAAGCCTTTGTAGATGACATTTGGAAGAGCAGTTTGGAGGACAGCCATGGCTTTTTGATATACATCTATTCTTTTTCTATCTTCTTCAGAGTAGTCAGCCACTTCCTTTGGTATCATGCCATCTACAGTAGCAGCTGAAGAGGTGCATGGAATGTATCCTGACATAACAGACTCCCACATCCTGTTGTCTTGTGACTTGATGAAGCCTTCCATTCTTAGGCACCAAGTATCAAAAACATCTAGAGTGATAAGTGGGGACTTTACCATGATACTGGTTTCCATATCAGACTTAGAAGCTGCCATTTGAGATGTTAAGTGTTTTATGAGAACTGAGGAGATTTAAGATGGTGAGACCTTACAATCAAGAGCCTAGAATGCTCTGATACCAATTGTAGGACCAGTTAAGGGAGGTCACAATCAGTCTCATAATAAGGAGAGTGTTATAACACTTAACAGTTCAAATAGAGAACCGCATTTGAGTGTAAGATGCAAAGAACAGAAGTAAATAAGGAGACATGACTCAAGAACAATATGATATGGTTTTAAAAAATGATGTATATTAATCTCAAGTTTTTTTACAAGTGTTACAATGCATAAATAAAATACAAGACCCTGAGATACTTTATACTACACTCTACAACCGACTATACTTTGAAAGCCAGTTGGAACATTGGTCGACAACAAGATCAATGTAGAGTCAAAAGGTAGATTGCCTTTTGACTAGTGACTATGACATGTCATAGCTCATATCCTAATAGATTACAAAAAGGATAAAAGTACATAAAGTAGAAATTTACAGACTCTAGATCTCAATGTACAGTGCAAAAGCATGGACCTCTTTACCAACTTATGCAAGTTGGTGAGACTATAGAGTTGCAGCAGAAAGTGGGTCAGCTCTATGAAAAAGTACATATGAGGAAAGCATATTCTCCTCTATCTTTGGAAGAAATCAGTCTTTATTTCATTTGGATTTAAAAGACTTTGTCCTTGAAGCTTTGGAAGACTTCATCTTTGGCTTCGGAAGATTTGGTCTTTGGCTTTGGAAGATTTTACACTTAGAATACTTTATTTGCAGAGTGTAAAACTTCCAAAGCAACTTCTACCTTGTACTAAGTGCATGCATGTAGGAAGCCTTTGGTTGCTTTGGTTGCATCAAACTTCTTATATAACCTTACATAAACCTATAAGCATAACTACTTAGAAGCATCAACAATCTATTATGGTAAAACTTTTCATGCTGAACTATTTTGTTAGTTATGAAGATATGTTTATAACCATTCTAATAGCTACCATTTTTGTCTAAGTATATACAAATTAGATCAATGAAGATGCAACCAGATATTAGTACAAGAACGTAAATGAATAGGTAATGAACCAATAATAGGTCAAAGCATGGATACATTTATATCTATTGTAGCAAGCTTATTACCTATGTTATCAAGTTCTTGGGACAATCAAGGTTATTAGGTTAATGATCTATAAAGAAGCTTACAAATGTATGCAATTAGTAATTCAACAAACTTCCTCCTTAAAGAACAATATTACTACAGCTGTAACACCCATTATTAGCATGTATATAAGACTCGGATCACATAATAAGCATGTAATGAGCAAAGAAACTCCATGAACAATTCATGTAAATTTAGCAGGTGTTTGAGAGTGTTCTTTACTAGGTTTTAACTTTTAAAGGGGAATCAACATTTTGTTCAACATAATGTCAAGCAACAGATTAGAAGCGATCAACAAAAGCAAAGCTAAACTACATTTGCATCTAAATCAACAACAATAAGTGTAAAGTCATGTATTTCATACCAAAGTCCAAAACTAATATGTTAGTGCACAACAACATATAAATCTACCAAAGATGAGACCAAATAAACCCAAAGGAAATTAAATTACAGTAACATATAAATCAAGAACAACAATGAATGAAAGTTCATGTAAATTCATATAGCAACAACATCTCTCAGTCGCACCTGAGAGCAGGATTCACCAATTAAAACCCGTCGATGGATGAAAGCGACAAAACATGGGCCCCAACATCACAATAGTGAATCGTAGTACAAGCATAAAGAAAAAGTAATCAATCCCAAACATAACCTAATTCCCACCAAAACATGATACAGAAGAGAAGCACATAAGCGGCACCTAAGAAAGAAGGATTCTAACGGCAATTGCAGCTCTGATTAAAGGCAGCCGATGTATGAAATCAACCCAAATTAAAAGTCATTGTGTGTATGATATCAACCATATTATGCACCCCTGATTGAGAGTAACATGTGTGAGAACGGTTACACCCAAATAACAAGGAGGATTGAAAGTGAAGAAGAGCATAACCTAATGAAATCAAGAACCATGGACACGACGTTCGACCTAATCTTTGTCCCCGCTATAAGTAAAGGTGTGGGAGAGGGGTAATCTGTAAGTAAGTACAATAATGTTGGTTTCATCCCACGCGTTTTGGTTGCTGCTAGATTGAATTGGAAGATTTACTCAGCCGCTTAGCTTGCTCAGTCGTTTCGTTCGTATGTTCGTAGTTTGAAAATCAATCATAAAAATAACAAAAACACCCGGTTGGGCAACTATACAACATTTTATTAATTTTTACTAAATTTATTTTAAGTTATCAATTATTAGCTTATCATATACGTAGCCAATGATAGGCTAATAGAACCATTAATATAGATATAATTAAAATGATATTGAAGAAATACGATAAAGCATATGAAAAGAAAGGTTATTTCACATGGCAAAAGGAGATGTTGTAAAAGACAATTTGAGAAGTGAACTTGTTTCTTTAATGGGTTCGTAGTTTGAAAATATCACAAAGAATAACAAATACATCGAGACAGACAACTATACAAGTTCAATATAAGGTTTGACTAGCAGCATTGCCAAACTCAATGAAGACACAATTAACAAGGCCGTAATGAAAATAAAAGAAAGTGGCAAAGTCATTTAGTGATAGAAAAACTTTGTTTGATATTGTTGCCAAACAAAAGGGATTAAGTAACAAAAAAAAGAAAAAACAAATTCTTCAAAACATGGTGGTGGAAATAAATTCTAAAAATAAAATGGTGATGACTATGATGTAGGAAGAACAAAGCTACCAGGATATCAAGACGTTTATTGAGTAACATGGAGGTGTTTTCGTACCGTTCTTATCAATCTTCAACATATAAGCGAAATAACCATGAAGGGTGGTTGGTCCTGTAATTTTTAGGTTTTATATTTTATTTCATAATTTTAGGTACTTTTATGATATTGTACATTTGGGGTTTTAAGTTTTTCTTACAAATTTTAGTTATTTTAATCTTAAGTTTAGTTATATTTATTTTTAAGATAATAAAATTATGTATTTATTATTTTAATTATATAATTTAATTTATAGTTAAAAGATGTTAGGGAAGTAGATGGTCAAAAATATGTGCCACGAACCTTCTTGGTAATGGATGGTTTAAATGATATGATAACTTTAAATTATGCGGCATTGAGGGTTCGAGTGGGTTGAGAAAGTTGTGTTCCCTCCAACCTTATAGAATATAGAGCATATCTTTTTCTAGGTTAGGTCAAGTGGGTACTTATGAATGTTAGTCTAAGTTTATTAAAGTCTGTTTTAGTCCTTGTTTATGTGTAACACCCCGAGTTCTCTAAAGGAAAGTAGAGTTCTCGCGAAGAGGTTCTCACGGGAATAAAGGTTCTCGCGCGAGAACACTTGTGATAGAAAGGAGACTCTTTTAAATAGGCCAGAACACCCATTTGTCTCCGCATCACACGAAAAGTTCATCTGAGGTGTTTAGAGAAAGAGAAAGTTGTGCAAGGTGGTGTTTATGTTATGTATTTGATGACATTCGATGTATTTACGCATTTATTAATGGTTTGTAATGATATTAGTGCGTAATTATGTAGCTCCTTATCGAAAGCTCTCGGTTGGATGTTGTTTTGTGCAAATATCATAAGGTGAGTTCTAAACCACTCCTTTTACATGTTTCCATGATTTAGGGCTAATATGCATACCTTAATAGATGTTTTGACAAAGTATAATAGTATAGATTGGTATAGTATGTGTGGGCGTTAAATAGTTCAAGAATCGCTAACTTGGGGATGAGGTTTCGAACAAATGCATAGTTCTCGGGCGACAAGCCTTGTTCTCGTATGACAATCATAGCTCTCGCCTAAGATAATTACCATGTGTAGTTCTCGCGCGAAGACTGAAACTTGGGAGGCAAGTTACCACGACCTAGATAGTTATCGTGTGAGGAGTTCCCGCGCGAGATATAGTGTTTGCATAGTGAAGTTCTCGCACGAACTTCAGTTGTTGCATAGTAAGTTATCACGCAAATGGTAGCTCTCGTAGATGTAATTCCATAGTTTTATAACTCAATGCTTTTATAGATGCTCTTGTATAGTGTGTGATAAAGAGAGTATACATAAAGAATTTATAACTAAAGAAAAAAATAAAGATATACGTAATACGTTAAAGAATAAAGAAACATAGTAAAGTTCACATGTGAAACGTTAAAGCATTTGAATAATAATACAAAAATAGTTACTAGTTAAAGCACAGATGTGAAAACGTTTAAGTATGCTAAATAAGTCTTGCTAGCATAGAGGTCTTGACGTATTTCAAGCCTTATCATAAAATTCTTGCATGTGTTGCAGGCCAGACAGGAGTCTCGCGTAATGGCAAGCGACAGAAGTCTTGCATGTGTTGCAAGCTAGACATGAGTCTTGCATAATGGCAAGCGACAGTAAAGTCTCGTGTTTTACATGACCAATGGCTAAATGAGTGTTGTACGAAGTACAGGCTCATGATAAAGTAAAGATAAAGTAATGATAAAGTAAAGATTAAGTAAAGTTAAAATAGCTAATAATGAATCGATAAAGTGTTATATATGGTTATAGTATGAGAATGTATATTTTCGATAAAGTTTGGTTATAATAACTTGATAAAGTAAACCTAGAGCTCACTCAGCATCGCTGATTTTTGTACGCATATTAGATTGTCAAGTATGCTAAAAGAATAAATTATGAGCTTGGAATGGATTGGAAGCTAGCGGACATATGGTCAAGACCAGCATCCTGGCATAGTTGAAAACTAGATGGTTAAAGTTATCATAGTTTGTTGTAATTATTGAATCATGACAATGTTGTATTTCTGCTGCATATGTTAATTAAATTTTGAGTTTGGGAACTTGCACTTCTGATGTCCAAGTCCAACTATGAGGTTTCCTGGAAACAGGACCTTAAAAATTGGTATCAGGACCTTACAAATTGGTATCAGAGCCATAGCTTAAGAGATTTAGACGCTTTGACATCTAAAATTGAACTGAGAATGGCATTGATTAAGGGATTCCAGTTCCAGTAGCTTTATGCTAGGAAGTTAAAGTTAAATGTTAATGATAATAAAGATTCATAGTGCTTATAGTGTTCGTAGTAGGGTTGAGAACTGATATGACTTAGGATTGGGAATGTCTGGGACATGAAGAGTAAAGTAAGTAGTTAATTACAATTAGTCACTATCACCTTACAGTAGTTGACATGATCTGAATTATCACCTGGCATGATAATGTTGGTTTTCATATCTTATAGAAGGTTATGACTGGAAGGAAAACTACTTGAGGAGGTGTTCGTGGTGGGCTCAGGTGGGGTAGACCATACTCACCAAGAATTGAAAGCAAATAGCTGATGATATGCAGGTGGACTCTGTTCACACTACTACTGAGGAAAATTCTCATCATTCAGAAGAGAGGATTACCTTGGAGCCTTTTGATAGAAAGGCTATTACGGAAGAAGTCTACAAGTTTTTTCATGACATCATGCCCTCGGTCATGACAAAATCTTTAAAAGAAGTGACCAAGGAATGGAGGCTGGAGGTGAAGAACAGAGTTAGCAAGATGGCAGTGAGGGTACGGGTGAAGGATCAGGGAAAGATGGTAAAGATAAGGAGGATATGAATGATGAGGAGTTAGTTAAAGGATGTTCTTATAATATCTTCAAGGGGTGAAACCCTCTATCCCTAGATGGCAAGGGAGGTGTCATTTCCACTTTTCAGTGGGTGTCTGAGATGGAGGCAGTGATTGAGATAAGTGAGTGTAGAGTTGATCAAGGCGTGAAGTTTACAGCTCACTTATTTGTGGACGAAGATATTCATTGGTAGAATACTATCAGGCAAACCAAGGACCCTTATGAGTTTAGGATGCTGAAGTGGAATGACTTGAAGGAGCTGGTGATGAGGACGTTCTGTCCTCAGAATGAGATAGATCATGTGGAAAGTAAATTCTTGGGATTCAAAGCTGGGAGCCAAATGCACAGGTTGTACACCTCTTGCTTTAATGAGATGGCTAGGTTGGTACATCACCTGGTCAGTACTGAGGAGAGAAGGATGAAGTGCTATTTGCCGGGTGGTGCCTTCGAAGGTCAAGACGTATGTGAACAAGCAAGCCGAAGACTTTTGAGTCATTGGTTGAATTGAGTGGGATAGTTTATGATGAAGTGGTTACCGATAAAAGCATTGAGGATGTGAGAAAGACGAGTTGGTCAGGGGTGTGAAGAGAGAAAGGAATGAGAGTTCTGTTGGGAAGATCAAGAGGACAAAGGTGGAACCGTCCGGTGAATACCAAAAATGTGGGAGAAAGCATGTTGGTGAATGCAGGCTCGGTTCAAGCCTGTATTACAGATGCAAAAAGACGGGGCATTTCTCCAAGGATTGTTCTAATCTGATAAGGTGCTACAACTGTGGAAAATAGGGACATTGTAGCCAAAAATACAAGGAGGCGAAAGTGGTTGACTTGGCTAATGGAAAAGAGGCAGAGAAAAGGACGAGAACCGGTGATAAGCCAAGGACCAAGGCTAGTGCTTTTATGATGACAAGGGAGGAAGCTAGAGCTGAACTCGATGTTGTGTCAGGTATGTTCCTGGTTAACAACATACTTGCTTCTATTCTTTTCAATTCTGGTGCAAGTAAGAGTTTCATAGTTGTTACTCTCTATGATATGATGAATGGTAATGCTAAATAGATATATCATGTATTCGAAGTAGAAATTGCCATTGGAAAAACTATTAAGATAACTAAGGCCATGGAGGATTGTAGCATAAAACTGGAAGGTCATAGATTCTCCGCTAGGTTGTTTGTCATGACCCTAGGAGGATTTGACGTGGTGTTGGGTATGGATTGGTTAGTCGCCTACAAGGATAATATAGTTTGCTAGAGGAAGATTATTCAAATAAAAGCGCCTGATGGTAGCCTAGTAACGATCTACGATGATAAATTCTACATATTCCAAAGGTGATATCCATGATGAATGCAAAAACATTTATAAAGCGAGTGTGTGGAGCGTTTTTGGCATACATTAAAGATCCTAAATCTAAGGCAATGAAGCTGACAGATGTACCCGTGGTGTGTGCCTTTCCTGACGTAATCCCTGAGGATTTGTCGGGGTATCGCCTGATCAAGAGATAGAGTTTAGATCGACCTGTCCTAGGAGCTCAGCATGTTGCTAAAGCATTGTATCGTCTAGCTCCGTTAAAGATGAACGAATTGCTACCCAACTAAAGGACTTTATTGATAAAGGTTTTATCAGATCGAGCATTTCTCCTTGGGGTGCTCCGGTGCTATTCGTAAAAAAGAAAGATAGTAGCATGAGAATGCGCATAGATTATAGGGAGCTAAATAAGCTTACGATAAAGAATAGATATCCATTACCTACGATCGATGATCTGTTTGACCAGTTACAAGGTACAAGTTAGTTCTCGAGGATCGATCTCAGGTCGGGTTATCATTAGCTAAAGGTTAAGGAGCAGGACATCCCAATGATAGTGTTTCAGATGCGATATTGTCATTATGAGTTTCTCGTGATATTGTTTGGTCTAACCAATACTCCTGCAGCCTTCATGGACTTAAAGAATTGGGTTTGTCAACCTATGCTCGACAAATCAGTGATAGTGTTCATAGACGATATCATGATCTATTCAAAGAATGAGGGAGACCATGTCGACCTGGATAGTTATCACGTGAGGAGTTCCTGTGCGAGATATAGTGTTTGCATAGTGAAGTTCGCGCACGAACTTCAGTTTTCGCATAGTACGTTATCACGCAAATGGTAGCTCTAGTATAGATATAATTCCATAGTTTTACATCTCGATGCTTGTATAGATGCCCTTGTATAGTGTGTGATAAAGAGAGTATACATAAAGAAGTTATAGCTAAAGAAAAAATAAATATATGTGTATTACAGTTAAAGAATAAAGAAACATGTAAAGTTCACATGTGAAACGTTAAAGCACTTTAATAATATTAAAGAATAGTTACTAGTTAAAGCACAGTTATGAAAACATTAAAGTATGCTAAATAACTCTTGCAAGCATAGAGGTCATGACGTATTTCAAGCCTTATCACAAAAGTCTTGCATGTGTTGCAAGCTAGACAGGAGTCTTGCGTAATGGCAAGCGACAGAAGTCTTGCATGCGTTTCAAGCTAGGCATGAGTCTTGCATAATGGCAAACGACAGTAAAGTCTCGTGTTTTACACGAGCAATGGCTAAATGAGTGTTGTACAAGTACATGCTCATGATAAAGTAAAGATAAAGTAATGATAAAGTAAAGATTAAGTAAGGAAAGTAGCTAATAATGAATCGATCAAGTGTTATGTATGGTTATAGTATAAAAATGTATATTTTCGATAAAGTTTGGTTATAGTAACTTGATAAAGTAAACGTAGAGCTCACTTAACATCGCTGATTTTTATATGCATATTAGATTGTTAGGTATGCTAAAAGAATAAATTATAAGATTGGCATGGATTGGAAGCCTGTTGGCATATGGTTAAGACCGGCATCCTAGCATAGTTGAAAATAGATGGTTAAAGTTATCATAGTTTGATGTAATTATTGAATTATGATAATGTTGTATTTCTATTGCGTATGTTAATGAAATTTTGAGTTTGTGAACTCGTGTTTCTGATGTCCAAATCCAACTATAAGGTTTCCTGAAAATAAGGCCTTACAAGTTAGTATCAGGGCCATAGTTTAAGAGATTAGACGTTGTGATGTCTAAACTTGAACTAAAAATGGAATCGATTAAAGGATTCTAGTGCCAGTAGCTTAATGCTATGAAGGTAAAGCTAAATGTTAATGATGATAAAGATTCATAGTGCTTATAGTGCTTGTAGTAGGGTTGAGAACTGATGCTAATCAGGATAGGGAATGTTTGGGACATGAAGAGTAAAGTAAGTAGTTAATTACAACTGGCCACTATCATTAGAAACTTACAGTGCTTGACAGGATCTGAATTATCGTCTGGAATGATAACGTTGGTTTTCATATCTTGTAGAAGGTTATGGCTGGAAGGAAAACTACTTGAGGAGGTGCTCATCGTGGGGTTAGGTGGGGTAGACCACAGTCACCAAGAATCAAAAGCATACAGCTGATAATGTGCATGTAGACTCTGTTCACACTGCTAATGAGGAAAACTCTTATCATTCAGAAAAGAGGATTACCTTGGAGCCTGTTGATAGATAGGATATTGCTAAAGAAGTCTATAAGATTTTTCATGACATCATGCCCTCAATCATGACGGAAGCTTTAAAAGAAGTGACCAAGGAATGGACGCTGGAGGCAAAAAACAAAGTTAGCAAGATGGCAGTGAGGGTACGGGCGAAGAATCAGGGAAAAATGGTAAAGATGAGGAGGATGTGACTGATGAGGAGTTAGCTAAAGGATGTTCTTATCGTATCTTCAAGGGGTGAAATCCTCTATCCCCAGATGGCAAGGGTGGTGCTATGGCCACTCTTCAATATGTGTCTGAGATGGAGGCAGTGCTTGAGATCAGTGAGTGTAGAGCTGATCAAGCCGTGAAGTTTGAAGCTCACTCATTTATGGATGAAGCTATTTATTGATGGAATACTACCAAGCAAACCAAGGACCCCCATGAGTTTAGGAAGCTGAAGAGGAATGACTTGAAGGAGCTGGTGATGAGGAAGTTATGTCCTCAGAATAAGATAGATTGTGTGGATAGTAAATTCTTGGGATTCAAAGTTGGGAGCCAAACGCATAGGCTGTACTCATCTCGCTTTAATAAGATGGCCATGTTGGTGTATCACCTTATGAGTACTAAGAAGAGAAGGATGAAGTGCTATTTGTAGGGTGATTCCTTCAAAGGTCAAGACGTATGTGAAAGCGAGCAAGCCAAAGACTTTTGAGTCATTGGTGGAAGACTTGGATAGATTATGATGATGTGTTTGCCGATAGAACCATTGAGGATGTGAGAAAAAAGGGTTCGTCGGGGGTGTAAAGAGAGAAAGTAATGAGAGAAATGTTGGTAAGATCAAGAGGACGAAGGTGCAACCGTCTGATGACTACCGAAAATGTGGGAGGAAGCATGTTGGTGAATGCAGGCTCGGTTCAAGCCTGTGTTATAGATGCAGAAAGACAGGGTATTTCTCCAAGGATTTTTCTAATCTGATAAGGTGCTACAACTATGGCAAATAGGGACACTACAACTGAAAATACAAGGAGGCGAAAGTGGTTGACTCGGTTAATAGAAAAGAGATAGAGAAAGAGAAGAGAACCGGTGACAAGCGAAGGGCTAAGGCTAGTGCTTTCATGATGACAAGGGAGGAAGCTAGAACTGAACTCAATGTTGTGTCAAGTATTTCCTGTGAACAACATACTTGCTTCGGTTCTTTTTAATTTTGGTGCAAGCAAGAAGTTCATAGTTGTTACTCTCTGTGATATGATGAATGGTAAGGCTAAAGAGATAGATCACGTATTCGAAGTAGAAATTGCCATTGGAAAAACTATTAAGATAACTAAGGCCTTAGAGGATTGTAGCATAGAACTGGAAGGACATAGATTCCCTGCTAGGTTGTTTGTCATGACCCTAGGAGGATTTGACGTGATGTTAGGCATGGATTGGTTAGCCGCCTATGAGGATATTATAGTTTGCTAGAGGAAGATGATTCAAATAAAAGCGCCTGATGGTAGCCTAGTAACAATCCACGGTGATAAAGTCAGTGTATTCCAAAGGTGATATCCATGATAAATGCAGAAAAGTTTATGAAGTGAGGGTGTGGAGCGTTCTTGGCATACATTAAAGATGCTAAAGCTCAAATAGTGAAGCTGACAGATGTACCTGTGGTATGTGCCATTCCTAACGTATGGGGGTACCGCCAGATCAAGAGATAGAGTTTTCAAATCGACCTTGTCCCAGGAGCTCAGCCTGTTGCTAAAGCACCGTATCGTCTGACTCCGTCAAACAAGAACGAATTGCTAACCCAACTAAAGGACTTTACTGATAAAGGTTTTATCAGATCGAGCATTTCTCCTTAGGGTTCTCCGGTGCTGTTCGTAAAGAAGAAAGATGGAAGCATGAGAATGTGCATAGATTATAGGGAGCTGAATAAGCTTACGATAAAGAATAGATATCCATTACCTAGGATCGACGATCTGTTTGACCAGTTGCAAGGTGCAAGTTGGTTTTCAAGGATCGATCTCAGGTCGGGTTATCATTAGCTAAAGGTTAAGGAGCAGGACATCCCAATGACAGCGTTTTAGATGCGATATTGGCATTATGAGTTTCTCGTGATATCGTTTGGTCTAACCAATGCTCCTCCAGCATTCATGGACTTGATGAATAAGGTTTGTCGACCTATGCTTGACAAATCAGTGATAGTGTTCATAGACAATATCTTGATCTATTCAAAGAATGAGGGAGACCACGTCGACCTGGATAGTTATTGCATGAGGAGTTCCCACGCGAGATATAGTGTTCACATAGTGAAGTTCTTGCATGAACTTAAGTTGTCGCATAGTAAGTTATCGCGCAAATGGTAGCTCTCGTATAGATGTAATTCCATTGTTTTACAACTAGATGCTTGTATAGATGCCCTTGTATATTGTGTGATAAAGAGGGTATACATAAAGAGTTTATAGCTAAAGAAAAAATAATATATACGTATTATAGTTAAAGAATAAAAAAAGTAAAGTTCACATGTGAAACGTTAAAACACTTGAATAACAATTCATGAATAGTTAATAGTTAAAGCACAGCAATGAAAACGTTAAATTATGCTAAAGAAGTCTTGCAAGCATATCGGTCTTGATGTATTTCAAGACTCGTCATAGAAGTTTTGCATGTGTTGTAAGCCAGGGAGGAATCTTGCGTAATGGCAAGTGATAGAAGTCTTGCATGTGTTGCAAGCTAGACAGGAGTCTTGCTTAATGACAAGTGACAGTTAAGTCTCATGTTTTATACGAGCAATGGCTAAATGAGTGTTGTACGAAGTACAGGCTCGTGATAAAGTAATGATAAAGTAATGATAAAGCAGTAATAAAGTAAATATTAAATAAAGTTAAAGTAGCTGATAATGAATCGATAAACTGTTACATATGGTTATAGCATAAGAATGTATATTTTTGATAAAGTTCGGTTATACTAACTTGATAAAGTAAACCTAAAGCTCACTAAGTGTCGCTGATTTTTATATGCATATTAGATTATCAAGTATGCTACAATAATAAATTATGAGCATGGCATGGATTGGAAGCAAGGAACTTGTGTAATTATTGAATTATGACAATGTTGTATTGAATTATGACAATGTTTCGCTGCGTATGTTCATGAAATTTTGAGTTCAGGAACTTATGTTTTTGATGTTCAAATCTAACTGTGAGGTTGTCTGAAAACAAAGCATTACATTATGAAAAAGAAGCTAACCTCATTTGGTAATAGACTTTTTCTCACCTTTCTCTCCAACTTCTTACATTATTTAACAATGACAACTATCATCATATATCTTATTTTACATACTACTATTCTTATATGTTTATGCTCCTTTATCTTATATGTGTGCTTAACTTGAGCCTCAGGATGTCAACATTGCTTTGACCTCATTGACCTCTATCTAGTTTCTTGTTTTGACTAGAGCATCAAAATGTCTACACTTCATAAATGACACTACATATGTTAACAGTTTCTAGTCGAAGAAATCAACCTCTTGCACTAAAATTCAAGTAGTAGGCTCTTTCCAATTCAATAGTAAGCTTGTATAAGTAGATTTTTTTTAATATCGTGGCTATCGATGGGACTACGGGCAAAACATTTTTTCTGACATATTTGTGTTTTTCACGTGTTCTACATGATACTCAAATTGTATTCAAGACTATGGTTTGATAGATCTCAACTCTGATAATCTCTACAACGTAATATGTTTAAAAACGCCTTCATGATATGCGATTATTTATCTATGTCTTTCTATGAAACATATCATATTTCTAGATAAAAACCACTCCCACCCCACCACCATGAACACCGGGTACAACACACCCGATTCTAACCACATCACTAACAATATATAAATCTTCAAGTCGTTAATGCGTTCTCAAAAGATAGTATACATATGATGCCCAAACAACGATATTCTAGATTTGAAATACCGTCACATTTTGGTTTAATGGTCCGAAAGACCAAAAGGGTGTAATGTATGCTATTTATAGTAAGATCTCACGGTGTCTTTTCTATTCATAAAAACAATATGATGTTGATATTTATTAGAAACAATTCCAATGGATTTGTTACTGATTAAAATGTAATTCTAGAAGAATAATTCTCTAGACAAACTGAGATTCATTAATAGAAAATTTTGTTTATGGGAATTGGATGTTTCTAGAAAGTCGACATACTTATGTGTAGGAACCGTTCATATAAAATAAAAGGTCAAACAATTTTATTAATATACTCAATACAAATGAACATAAAGAAATGATTATTAATCACTTTTACAATGATAATTTTTAAAGAAATAGAAGAAACAGAAATGTAAAAGCTGAGGATCGTGTTCAACACGGGGCCCTTAAAACAAATTCCGAGCCTCCCAAGAGAACTCAGTTTGTTTCCCAGGGTACAACAGCCGAAGCAGTTTGTACTGCCGGGATTGATCTAGAACCCGAACTTGTTTGTAGAAGCGAATCCAGAGAGACAGATAACCTGTTTTGCTGCAGGTTTCGAGATGTGTATTGGTGTGTCTTCATACTGAGGCACCCTCAGTATTTATAGTGGAATTCGAACTGTAACATCCACTCACAATTAATCCGAATCATAACTGCTTAGTTAATTCGTCATTAACAGTTGTCGGTTTCGGTCAACTTGTAACGGACACTGTTACAAATTGTGCACCCTGGTTAGGCTCACCTGACCAGACCCTCGAACCAACCTTCAAAAATACTAAGGCGGCTCTCAAGCGGCTCGCGGCGATGCGATGTGCGAAGTGCAAAGTGCGCCATCAAAGCGCCACATTGCGCCCACATGCCCACGCCGCGCGCGCGCGCGCGTGTGCGAGTGCGAGTGCGAGTGCGAGTTAAGGGTGCTTCGCACCCTTTGCGAATCCACTTAGTGTGAAACGTTAGGAAATAATATAGATAAGAGGTTATAGAATATAAACCATTTTATATTCTCTCTTTCCTCCGATGTGGGACAACTTCCCACACTATTAATTCCTAATGTCATTAACCACATTAATTTTCATTCAACACATTAATTATTGATTAATTATTAATAACCATATTAATATTATCAATAAATTTCCAACAATCCCCCACATGAATGAAAACACTTCTTCAAAAAATTCAGCAGTCAAGTGTTGCAGGATAGGTAGGTCTTCCCTTTGAACCTTCCTTTGTGATGTATACTTAGTCTCCTAGTGGTGTGTAGACACGATGTCTTTGAACAGACCCTTTTTTTATGTAGACGACAATATACAATCACACATCACTCTTCCTGGTTTGATCAACCCCTCATTATCATGTCCGTTTATGGTCATGGAACACTTTCCTGGTTCTGCGAGAGCTCTAGGATTTGCGCCTCCCCACAAATCCATTCGAAGCGACCCCACTTCTCTCTAACATAGGTGATTCGATGAATCATTAAAAGCGTCATAGTTATATTGATTCCCACGAATCATCTAACCTTAATATGCTTAACCTCACTTGGTCACTTGTTCGGGGTACTCCCCCAGAGTGAATGGACTCGGAAGTTCGTCACTCCCTTTAGGTTTTAGGGTACTCCCCTATAGTGACTCCGTTGGTCATATGATTAAGTTGCCCTATTGAACCTAGATCTTGGGATCTCCAGTCAACTAGGTTAGGTTTCCCTCATATTCCCCTTTTTCACGGGCTTTAGTCCCATTCCTCTTGACAACTTATAAACTATTTCTGTGCTTAAGCCTTTTGTTAACGGGTCTGCAATGTTATCTTTCGACTTGACATGGTCAATCGTGATAACACCCGTTATATTAGTTGTCGTATTGTGTTATGTCTACGCCTGATGTGCCTTGATTTGCCATTGTACATTGAGCTTTTGGCTCTACCAATTGCCGACTCACTATCACAATGTATGCAAATAGCCGATAACGGCTTTGGCCATCTTGGAATGTCTTCCACAAATTGACGTAGCCATTCAGCCTCTTCTCCGGCTTTATCCAAAGCGATAAATTCCGATTCCATTGTGGATCTAGCTATAACAGTTTGCTTGGATGATCTCCAAGATATTGCTGCTCCACCAAGTAAGAACACATACCCACTTGTTGATTTGGAATCTTTTATATCCGATATCCAGTTTGCATCAGTATACCCTTCAATCACAGCTGGATGACGGGTATAATGCAATCCATAGTCTCTTGTGTATCTTATGTATCTAACCACCCTCGTTATACTCTTCCAATGTTCTGAGCTTGGATTACTAGCATATCTGCTTAGCCTACTCACCGCGTATGCTAAGTCGGGTCTAGTACATGTCATTAGATACATTAGACTACCAATGATTCTTGAATACTCTAACTGAGCAACACCCTCGCCTCTATTTTTCTTTAGATGTTGGGTGGTATCAACCGGAGAACGTACTACACGCGTGTCACCCGAGTTGAATTTTTCAAGAATCTTATCCACATAATGTGCTTGACTTAACACAAGACCATCTTGGGTTCGAATAATTTTCACTCTTAAAATTACATCCGCTAAACCCATGTCTTTCATATCAAATCTTCCTTTCAACATGTCCTTAGTAGATCTTATTATTTTATCATTACTCCCAATGATAAGCATATCATCTACATAAAGACATAAAATCACATAACCTCCTGGTGTATCTTTCACATATACACATTTGTCACACTCATTTATTTTGAAACCGTTGTCAATCATGACACGATCAAACTTTTGGTGCCACTGTTTTGGAGCTTGCTTTAAGCCATATAATGACTTGACCAATTTACATACTTTACCCTCTTGACCATGGGCAGAGAAACACTCAGGTTGCTCCATGTAAATCTCTTCTTCTAAATCGCCATTTAGAAATGCGGTTTTGACATCCATTTGATGTACTTCCAAATTTCTTAATGCCGCAATAGCAAGAACCATTCGTATGGAGGTTATGCGAGTCACAGGTGAGTAAGTATCAAAATAGTCTAGACCTTCCTTTTATCTAAAACCTTTGACTACTAGCCTTGCTTTGTATTTATCAATACTTCCATCGGCTTTCATCTTCTTTTTAAATATCCAACGATATCCAAGCGGTTTACAACCAGGAGGAAGATCTACTAGCTCCCAAGTATGGTTGTGAAGAATTGAATCAATTTCATTCTTGATTGCCTCTTTCCATTGAGGTCCTTCCGAAGAAGATACCGCTTCACGATAGGTATTAGGCTCACCCTCAACCATATAACTTACGAAGTCTGGACCAAAGGATTTCTCAACCCGTGCCCTTTTACTTCGTCTAATTTCTCCCTCTTCAGCCTCAGGTCGTTCATGTTGACTATCATGAACTATGTCATCAATTTGTGTTGATGAACTTGCACCTCCATCATCAAACCGCGATGATGTAGATGCATGTGTTTGTCCTCGCATTGGAAACACATTTTCAAAATATGAAGCATTCCCCGGCCTTATCTCCATGATAGTGTTCTTTTGTACATCGGGATTCTTGGACTCATGTACAAGAAATCGATGTGCATTACTGTTTTGAGCATATCCAATGAATATGCAATCAACAGTTTTGGGTCCTAGTTTTTGAGCTTTAGGCGGTGGTACAATCACCTTAGCTAGGCACCCCACACTTTGAGATACTTATATGATGGTTTTCTACCCATCCATAACTCATAAGGGGTTACATCCCTTTTCTTTGGTGGTATCTTATTTAAAAGATAATTTGCCGAGAGGATAGCTTCCCCCCACATGTCATGACTCATCCCAGAGCTTATCAACATGGCATTCATCATCTCTTTTAAAGTACGGTTTTTCCGTTCCGCAATGCCATTTGACTGTGGTGAGTAAGGTGCCGTACATTCATGTATTATACCACTTTTTGCACATAAATCGGCGAACGGTGCAACATATTCACCACCTCTATCGCTTCGCACAGCTTTAATTTTCTTGTTTAGTTGATTCTCAACTTCGTTTTTATACAAGATAAATTTGTTGATTGCCTCATCCTTACTTTTAAGTAAGTATACATAACAATATCTAGTGCAATCATCAATAAAAGTGATGAAATATTTGTTGCCACCTCTTGTTGGGTGTGCTTTTAAATCACATATGTCGGTGTGAATTAAACCAAGGGTTTCGGTTATTCTTTCAACCGGTTTAAATGATGATCTTGTAAGTTTTGCTTCAACGCATGTTTCACATTTAGAGTTTGTGTCAATATTGAATGTAGGTATGCATTTTAAATTTATTAAACGACGAATAGAATTATAATTTATGTCACACCCCAACCTTGACGGCGGAAACGTCGAGGTGTGAGGGTTAAGATCGTTCATAGCCACATAACGCTATTAATAACCCAAATATATATTATTCATAAGTGTGAATTGTACCATTACAAATATAAGTCTCAAAAAGTACATAACACAAGATGCAACAATCCAATTTATTTCGTTTATTTAGCTAGGTCCATTCCTAGATGTGGAAGCACTTCAAGCTATCAATCAGACTTGTGTATTTCCTGAAACATGTTAAAAATAAAAGGTCAACATAAAGATGTCGGTGAGCATTCTATAGTTTTTGATACATAATTATATAAAAGATGGCAATTCATGTTGTAAATTAGAGAAACAAAGTAACTACGGATGTAAGACAGAATGCACAATCAAACCTTGACAAAGTTTTACAAGTCTCAAACGTGTACTTGGATCAACCAAGTTATAAGTATATACGATTAGCTAAGTGTACTTGGATCAACCAAGCAGGCTTGTCAGGCCCATAGATCTATGACGTCGCCAGGCTAGCAATAGTTAATGATTGTACATATATTCGACATTACATGGTAGCTACAAGGTTCAACTAATCACAATACACAAGTAAATTGCCATAAGTTTACAAGAATCAAACGTTTACAAGTGTAATGATTATAATGTAACATGTTTCACCCCAAAGTGTGAAAATATGAAAAAGGGGTATAGAAATACTCACATGATCAAATAAGTATATATTGGATGATTAATAAGAAATAATCTAAGCGTCGTTTCGACGTAGTCCTTCACAATATACCTAAATATACATTTTACAAGTTTAAGTTTAATAATAAAATTAACGTTTTAACGCGAACTAGGGTTTCGACAAGTATTTGGGGGTTTTTATACTTAAAGGAAGTTAGTTATATATAGTTTAGTTTAATAAAAGAAAAGTACTATTTATGAAATTTTTAAAGGAATTTAATCCTTTATAGTATTTTGTGAAATTAATTATGAAACGCATATAATTTCTACGAGAAATTATAATTACGTTAACATCGTGATCAATAATAATTTAATATTTTAAACTACTATTTAAGTCATGTTTTTATAAAAATAACTTAAGTACAATATTTGTAACTAATATTTTATAAAAAATGTTATAGTATTTAATGTAGAAAAAAATACATAGATAACTTTAAAATAAAGAAAGTTTACAAAACAAATTTTTATAATTTTTAGAAATTTCTTACATCTTTTAATACTCTTAAAAAAAATAAAAGAATGACTTGAGGGTCCAATAAAATATTTAAAGTTTACAAAAAAATATTTTTATAATTTTTACAAATTTTGTATAATTAATTCAAGGGCTGAAAAGCCAAAAAATATAAATGAGGGAGCCCGGGGTCGAACCCGGGACCTCAAAGTTTGTCAAGAGCGTGGGAACCAGTGAACCAAGGGCATTTGCCGTGCTAAGTCTCGGTTTTAAAATGTTAAAACATAACCATACGAGAAACCCCCAAATCCAAGAACCCTAGATTGTTCTTGAATCGAATTGAACATCAATTCGATGTTGTTAACCAAATTAACCATAGGGCTTTCGATTCTAATGTAAAATCGAGTAATAGCCCTAATCTTATTACCTGTAATCGTTTGAGATTCGATGTGTAATTGTCCGACCCAAGTCGTGGCTGTTCTTGACTTGAATTTGCTGTGTGTGTGTGTTTTTTGATGAAATTGAAGGTGAAAAGAGTTTAGGAAACCCGATGAGAGTAAGAGCCCTCTAATTTATAGGTTGAATTCATTTGATTGCATACCCAACGGCTACATCGTTTGTGTCGGGAGTTTCGGTTAGGATTGATTAGTTTTAATGTAGTTTCAGGTGAAATTAATCACCTCATTACGTTAGAATTGATTAAACAAACGTTTATGATCAATTAAGTTGATGATTACTGAGTTTAAAGTATAGAATCGGTTTCACCTTTCGGGAGTAATCGATTTCGGGTTTATCGTGGTATTATTCACAGTTATTGTTGAATTAAAACGTGTTCCCACGTTCGAATCAGGTTCGCGAATCACGTGGGGTTCATTTTCGGGCATTACGGTTAAGCTTTGAGGTGAATTGGAGGTGGCCGGAGGCCCGCCGGGGCTTCGCCGGCTTGGCTGCCGGATTTACGGGTGAGAGAAGGGTGGGGGTTTGGGTTTTTAACTATTTACACCTTTAGTCCCTGTAGTTTAGGTTTTGTTTAATTTGTTTACAAAACTTCAGTTTTAGTTTTAATTAAATTACAGTTTGGTCCTTGGAGTTTTAAAGTGGCAACATTTTATGTAAAAAAAAAAACTTATTATTTACAAGTGTTAATGAAACTTATATTATTTGTATTTATTCACAAGATTACCGTTAATATGATTATTATTTTTATCATTGTTATTATTAGTATGATTATTATTATTATTATTAATGTTATTATTATTATGGTTATTATTACTGTACAATTTAATATTTTAAATTTATTAACTTTCATAATTTAAATGATAACTAAGTAATAAATATGAATAGCCCATAAGTTTCATAAATGCCAATAATAGCCCTTACAAGAATTTAATAAAATTAACTATTAGTTAACCAAAAATACAAGATGTTACAGTCTCCCCAACTTAAAAGAATTTCGTCCCGAAATTAAGAACAAAACTATACGAACAAGTGCGGGTATCTCTTTCTCATATGCTCCTCACGTTCCCAAGTAAACTCAGCTCCACGTTTGTTTTCCCAACGGACTTTGACAATCGGTGTGGTAGTCATTCGGGTCTTCTTCAGGGTTCGGTCCATAATCTCAACAGGCTTCTCAACGAAATGCAATGACTCATCTATTTGGATTTCCTCGAGAGGAACATGCAAATTTTCATCAGCCAGACATTTCCTCAAGTTGGAGACATGGAAGACAGGATGAACCCCGTTAAGTTCAGAAGGTAGTTCCAATTTGTAAGCCACTTTCCCAATTCTTTTCAGAATCTTAAAAGGTCCTACAAAGCGTGGGGCTAACTTACCCTTCTTCCCAAAACGTACAACACCCTTCCATGGAGAGACCTTAAGAAGGACCAGGTCGTCGACTTGAAACTCCAACGGTTTGCGTCTTTTATCGGCATAACTCTTTTGGCGACTCCTAGCCACCTCAAGGTTATTTCGAATTTTAGAAACTTTATCGGTCGTTTCTTGGATAAGTTCAGGACCAGTGATGAGATTTTCCCCAATGTCAGTCCAACAGATCGGTGAACGACATTTACGACCATACAAGGCCTCGAATGGTGCCATCTTGATACTCGAGTGATAACTATTGTTATACGAAAATTCCGCGAGCGATAAATGCGTATCCCAATCACCACCAAAGTCAAGGACACATAGTCGTAGCAAATCCTCGAGGGTTTGGATTGTTCGTTCGGTTTGACCATCAGTTTGAGGATGGTAAGCCGTACTTAAATCCAATTGAGTACCCAAGAGTTCTTGCATAGACGACCAAAAGTGCGAAGTGAAACGAGCATCTCGGTCGGATATGATATGCAACGGTATGCTATGACGACTCACAATTTCGTCAATGTAGATGCGGGCCAGTCTTGAAACTTTGTAAGTGTCTCGTATTGGTATGAAGTGTGCCGTTTTGGTCAAACGGTCAACAATCACCCATATACTATCATGGCCACGAGGAGTACGAGGTAACTTGGTTATGAAATCCATGGATATATGTTCCCATTTCCACATAGGGATTTCGGGTTGTTCAAGTAAACCACTTGGTCGTTGATGCTCGGCTTTGACTCTTGCACACGTTAGACACTTGGAAACATAAGACGCAATATCTTTCTTCATTCCAGGCCACCAATATTGACTACGCAAGTCCATGTACATCTTATCGGAGCCAGGATGAATAGAGTACCGGGTTTGATGAGCTTCGTTCATAATGAGGTGACGCAGATTATCACGATTAGGGATCCAAAGTCGATTCAAAAAGTACCACAAGCCGTTCGGTTTTGTCTCCAGTTGTGACCGAATGTTGGACACCAAATCTTCATCCTTTTCTTCGTCGGTTAATGCCACTTGTTGAGCCTTGCGAATGCATAACTCGAGATCACTATCAATCCTGATATTTTGTAGTATGACAGTAGCCTCGTTAATATCCACATGAATCTCGGTATCAAATTCCCTTAACGTGTCAAACCATTGTCTTCGATCTCGGATTTCTTGAGGCGAGACAGTCTTGTTGTGGACCTTGCGACTCAGTGCGTCGGCTACAACATTCGCCTTTCCAGGATGATAGCGAATGTCACAGTCGTAGTCGCTAATCAACTCGATCCAACGTCTTTGTCTCATGTTGAGATCCTTTTGGTTGAACACGTGTTGGAGACTCTTATGATCGGTGTAGACTATGCATTGCGTCCCATAAAGGTAGTGTCGCCAAATTTTCAGAGCAAAAACTACAGCACCAAGTTCAAGATCATGGGTAGTGTAGTTCACTTCATGAACCTTCAATTGCCTCGATGCGTATGCTATGACTTTGCCTCGTTGCATGAGAACACAACCAAGGCCTTGATTAGAGGCATCACAGTACACGGTAAAGTCGTCATTTCCATCGGGAAGCGTGAGATTAGGAGCGTTACACAACTTGCGTTTTAATGTCTCGAAAGCCTCTTCTTGTTCGGGTCCCCATTCAAAGAGTCGATTCTTTTGGGTTAGCACCGTTAATGGTTTAGCAATCTTCGAGAAATTTGCTATGAACCTACGGTAATATCCCGCTAAGCCCAGAAAAGAACGAACTTCGGTTGGGGTTGTGGGAACACACCAATTTTTCACGGCTTCAATTTTTGCAGGATCGACGTGAATTCCTTGGCTATTCACCACATGTCCTAAAAATTGAACCTCTTCTAACCAGAATTCACACTTGGAAAGCTTGGCGTATAATTGCTCCTTCTTCAAAAGTCCAAGAACTTGTCGCAAGTGCGTCTCGTGATCGATTTTCGTCTTGGAATAAATAAGAATATCATCAATGAACACGATCACAAACTTATCCAAATACGGTTTACATACTCGATTCATGAGATCCATGAACACGGCAGGTGCATTGGTCAAGCCAAAAGGCATAACTATGAACTCGTAGTGTCCATATCGAGTACGAAAAGCGGTCTTTGGAATGTCATCATCGTGAACACGTAGTTGATGATACCCAGAACGTAGATCAATCTTTGAGAATTGAGTTGCTCCTTGAAGTTGGTCGAAGAGATCATCGATTTGAGGGAGAGGGTATCGGTTTTTGATAGTAAGCTTGTTGAGTTCTCGATAATCAATGCACATACGAAATGAACCATCCTTCTTCTTCACAAACAGGACAGGTGCACCCCACGGTGATGAACTAGGGCGAATGAAACCCTTATCGGTCAGCTCTTGCAGTTGGCTAGCTAGTTCTTGCATCTCGGACGGTGCAAGACGATAAGGTGATTTAGCCACAGGGTTTGCACCAGGGATTAAGTCAATCTTGAACTCAACTTCTCGCACGGGAGGTAGCCCTTTAAGATCCTCAGGAAAAACCTCAGGAAAATCCCGCACGACAGGAATGTCTTTCAATTCCTTACCCTTGGCTTTCGTATTAACTACATATGCCATGAAAGCCATGTAGTTTTTACTTAAGCACTTGCGGGCCTTGATACAAGACATAAGTTTGAGGCCTTGGGATGGTTTCTCCCCAAAGACCTTTAAGGTATCACCAGTCGGTAAGGGAATTCGGATGCACTTCTCGAAGCACAAAATTTCCGCACGATGTTTGGCTAACCAATCCATGCCGATAATAACATCGAAGCTTCCCAGTTGCATAGGAATGAGGTCGATGGAGAACTCGTGTTCATTAAGGCTTAAGGTGCAATCACGTATTACGACGTCAATGACAATAGATTTTCCATCGGCGACTTCGACCGTGAAGGATCTTCCCAGATTAACACGCGGTTTAGAAAGTATAGGCTCGAATTCCAACGACACGAAACTCTTATCCGCACCCGAGTCAAACAATACAGATGCATAATGACTATTTACAAGATACATACCTGTTTAGTAATAACTTATTATTGGTATGATAACACAAAGATAGGAATATTTATAAGACAAGAAATGATTTAAAAGTAGTTCAACGTCGTACCATTCACCACGTCATTGTTGGCTTGTGCTTGGTTGGCGTTGATGTTGAAGGCCCTTCCACGAGCCGGTGGCACATTTCCTGCATTGCGAGGACATTGCGGACGAATATGACCAGACTCGCCACAGTTATAGCAGGTTCGATTGGTAAGCATTGTAGTGTTGTTTGGCGCTCGAAGACAAGTAGCCACCAAGTGCCCATACTTTCCACACAACGAACAGACTCGGCATGGAGTGTTGCTCGTGTGATGGTACTTGCACGTGTTGCACATAGGGTATGGACCAACATAAGCTCTAGCCACGGGAGCTTGATTTGCAACCACCATTTGTTTTTGAGGTGCATTTGGGGCGGTCATAGCATAGTTGCGTGTCGGGGTGAACTTACGCTTCTTGTTTTGGGAAGATGACTCGACCCTTACCTCCTTTGTTGCCTCGGGTGTCGCCTTCGCAGTATACTTTGAACCTTTTGCCGACATAGTACCAGCTCTAATATGATTCTCAGTGAGCTGCGCTGTGATAGTAATTGCCTCCTCCAAAGTTGTGGGCCTACTACCCACCACGGCATCTTGAATTTGAGGTGGTACCCCCTTGATGAATTTTTCAATGTTACGGGGCACGGTGTCTACCATGTGTGGTAGCAGCATACTCAATTCATGATGTCGGGTGGAATAAGCCAAATGATTCCCACCATCCTGTTTGAGGTTCCAGAACTCCTCCTCCAGCTTTTGCAACTCGCTCCTCGGGCAAAACTTTTGGATCATGATATCCTTAAATTCTTCCCAGGGCAACGCCAAAGCAACCTCAGTTCCACGGTTTTTCTTTTCACTATTCCACCATGTTAGTGCCCGTTGTTGAAGGACACTTGCAGCATAGCGAACTTTGAACTCATCAGGGCACTCGCTAACGATAAAGGTGTTCTCCATACTTTCAAACCACTCGAGGAGTCCAGTGGCTCCTTCTTTTCCACTAAAACTAGTGGGTTTGCACGAGTTGAAGTGTTTGAAAGTGCAAGTACGGGTGTTCCCTTGTTGATTGTTGTTATTCTCTCCATGAGCACCACTATTGTTCCCATTAGTGTTGTTGTTGCTATTAGCCATTAGGGTGCTATTAAGCTCAGCAACCATGGTTGGGAGCACAGCAGCCATTTGTCGGGCTATCATTGCTGCAAGTTTTCGGTCGGAACTTCCACGCTTTCCATGATGACGAGACATGCTAGATATACAAAATGAGTTAGTTACAGGAATGAGAATAACAAAGGATAGTAGTTTAGACAAAGACAAGCTAAGGGTTGTAAGGTACACAGAATGATTCCATTTGGGTAACGCATTACCATTTGGAAACGTTGACACGTCAAGGTGAATTGACCCATTTGCCTTAGAGATTTGTGTATTTTGACCATAGTTTATCACTCATCCCAGAAATCCCCAGGTAGCGTAACGGGCCCCTCAATGAGATTTATAAATACGCTTGCCTTAGCCCGAGGGCTTTTTGCCAGGAAATCCAGAATACAGGTGTCTATGTGTCACACAATATTTCTTAGGTTCATGAAATCAAAACCTTGATGAGATTTATATAGATTAGACATAACGCCTAAAGATCCAAGTCATAAGCATAAGTATACGATTCCACGTGTCGTCGAGAATAAGATTAAGAGGTTTCATGTTCGGGGAGAGTCTAAGAGTCAAATGTAAGTTTTGGGAGACATGTAGAAATGTTTAGGCAATCCTATGCTAAGGCATCAAATTGCACATAAGGGAACAAAGCATTATGTAGCATGCAAACCATATACCTTAAAAGATAGAAATATAATTCTATAAGGTTCATGCATATGCTATAGTCTAGGTCACCATTTCTAATAACCTAATTCCCTATAGTTACGGGCTCTGATACCAATCTGTCACACCCCAACCTTGACGGCGGAAACGTCGAGGTGTGAGGGTTAAGATCGTTCACAGCCACATAACGCTATTAATAACCCAAATATATATTATTCATAAGTGTGAATTGTACCATTACAAAATAAGTCTCAAAAAGTAAATAACATAACACAAGATGCAACAATCCAATTTATTTCGTTTATTTAGCTAGGTCCATTCCTAGATGTGGAAGCACTTCAAGCTATCAATCAACTTGTGTATTTCCTGAAACATGTTAAAAGTAAAAGGTCAACATAAAGATGTCGGTGAGCATTCTATAGTTTTTGATACATAATTATATAAAAGATGGCAATTCATGTTGTAAATTAGAGAAACAAAGTAACTAGGGATGTAAGACAGAATGCACAATCAAACCTTGACAAAGTTTTACAAGTCTCAAACGTGTACTTGGATCAACCAAGTTATAAGTATATACGATTAGCTAAGTGTACTTGGATCAACCAAGCAGGCTTGTCAGGCCCATAGATCTATGACGTCGCCAGGCTAGCAATAGTTAATGATTGTACATATATTCGACATTACATGATAGCTACAAGGTTCAACTAATCACAACACACAAGTAAATTGCCATAAGTTTACAAGAATCAAACGTTTACAAGTGTAATGATTATAATGTAATATGTTTCACCCCAAAGTGTGAAAATATGAAAAAGGGGTATAGAAATACTCACATGATCAAATAAGTATATATTGGATGATTAATAAGAAATAATCTTAAGCGTCGTTTCAACGTAGTCCTTCACAATATACCTAAATATACATTTTACAAGTTTAAGTTTAATAATAAAATTAACGTTTTAACGCGAACTAGGGTTTCGACAAGTATTTGGGGTTTTTATACTTAAAGGAAGTTAGTTATATATAGTTTAGTTTAATAAAAGAAAAGTACTATTTATGAAATTTTTAAAGGAATTTAATCCTTTATAGTATTTTGTGAAATTAATTATGAAACGCATATAATTTCTATGAGAAATTCATAATTACGTTAACATCGTGATCAATAATAATTTAATATTTTAAACTACTATTTAAGTCATGTTTTATAAAAATAACTTAAGTACAATATTTGTAACTAATATTTTATAAAAAATGTTATAGTATTTAATGTAGAAAAAAATACATAGATAACTTTAAAATAAAGAAAGTTTACAAAACAAATTTTTATAATTTTTAGAAATTTCTTACATCTTTTAATACTCTTAAAAAAAATAAAAGAATGACTTGAGGGTCCAATAAAATATTTAAAGTTTACAAAAAATATTTTTATAATTTTTACAAATTTTTTATAATTAATTCAAGGGCTGAAAAGCCAAAAAATATAAATGAGGGAGCCCGGGGTCGAACCCGGGACCTCAAAGTTTGTCAAGAGCGTGGGAACCAGTGAACCAAGGGCATTTGCCGTGCTAAGTCTCGGTTTTAAAATGTTAAAACATAACCATACGAGAAACCCCCAAATCCAAGAACCCTAGATTGTTCTTGAATCGAATTGAACATCAATTTGATGTTGTTAACCAAATTAACCATAGGGCTTTCGATTCTAATGTAAAATCGAGTAATAGCCCTAATCTTATTACCTGTAATCGTTTGAGATTCGATGTGTAATTGTCCGACCCAAGTCGCGGCTGTTCTTGACTTGAATTTGCTGTGTGTGTGTGTTTTTGATGAAATTGAAGGTGAAAAGAGTTTAGGAAACCCGATGAGAGTAAGAGCCCTCTAATTTATAGGTTGAATTCGTTTGATTGCATACCCAACGGCTACATCGTTTGTGTCGGGAGTTTCGGTTAGGATTGATTAGTTTTAATGTAGTTTCAGGTGAAATTAATCACCTCATTACGTTAGAATTGATTAAACAAACGTTTATGATCAATTAAGTTGATGATTACTGAGTTTAAAGTATAGAATCGGTTTCACCTTTCAGGAGTAATCGATTTCGGGTTTATCGTGGTATTATTCACAGTTATTGTTGAATTAAAACGTGTTCCCGCGTTCGAATCAGGTTCGCGAATCACGTGGGGTTCATTTTCGGGCATTACGGTTAAGCTTTGAGGTGAATTGGAGGTGGCCGGAGGCCCGCCGGGGCTTCGCCGGCTTGGCTGCCGGATTTACGGGTGAGAGAAGGGTGGGGGTTTGGGTTTTTAACTATTTACACCTTTAGTCCCTGTAGTTTAGGTTTTGTTTAATTTGTTTACAAAACTTCAGTTTTAGTTTTAATTAAATTACAGTTTGGTCCTTGGAGTTTTAAAGTGGCAACATTTTATGTAAAAAAAAAACTTATTATTTACAAGTGTTAATGAAACTTATATTATTTGTATTTATTCACAAGATTACCCTTAATATGATTATTATTTTTATCATTGTTATTATTAGTATGATTATTATTATTATTATTAATGTTATTATTATTATGGTTATTATTACTGTACAATTTAATATTTTAAATTTATTAACTTTCATAATTTAAATGATAACTAAGTAATAAATATGAATAGCCCATAAGTTTCATAAATGCCAATAATAGCCCTTACAAGAATTTAATAAAATTAACTCTTAGTTAACCAAAAATACAAGATGTTACAATTTACATGTCCTAGTCTACCATGCCAAACATTTGAAGACTCAAGCATATAAATAGAAATAGTAGTCTTATTCATTTCACTTTTAATAACGGTTACATTCATCTTAAACATACCATTAAGGGCATAACCCTTCCCCACATACATTCCACGTTTAGTAAGGACAAACTTGTCCGACTCAAACACTAAACGAAAACCAACTTATTAAGCAACCATCCCGAAACAAGATTCTTTCGAATCTCCGGGACATACAAGGTGTTGCTCAAGGTGAGTTCCTTCCCGGAAGTCATCTTCAAGATCACATTTCCTTCGCCTTTGATGTCGGCCGTAGTTTTGTTACCCATGTAAAGCTTTTCATCACCCTTAACCTCTTTAAAAGTGCTAAAGAGGGTCTTGTCACCACACACATGACGGGTAGCTCCCGTATCAATGAACCATCCATGTGGATTGTCTCCCACGAGGTTGACTTCTTCCACCATTGCTGATAGGTCGGTGATCATTGCCACTAACGGTTCACCGTCTTCATCCATCATATGCGCACGCTCACGCTTTGGTTGCTTGCATTGATTAGCACGGTGCCCCGTCTCATTACAATTGTAGCAAATACCTTGGAAAGGAGGAGGTGGAGGTTTCTTTTTCACAACTCCTTTCTTTGGTCCAAGGTTCACCTTTGGTTTCCCAATTGGCTTTTTCCCTTTACCTTTATAACCCCTTGACGATTGCCCATGTTCAACCACATTTGCCTTTGCCATCGGTTCCACACGGATGCCTTTTTGAGCCATTTTGTTGTCTTCTTCAATTCGAAGACGAACAATAAGTTCATCCACAGTCATCTCCTTTTGTTTGAGCTTAAGATAATTCTTAAACTCTATCCAACTTGGAGGCAACTTTCAATCATGGCTGCAACTTGGAAGGTGTCATTGAGAGGCATCCCCTCAGCATGAATTTCATGAAGTATAACTTGTAACTCTTGAATTTGGCTAATCACAGTCTTGTCATCAACCATTTTAAAATTCAAGAACCGAGCCATAATGAATTTCTTGCTACCGGCATCCTCGTTTTATACTTCTTGTCTAAAGACTCCCATAATTCTTTGGCAGTCTTTATGTTGCAATACACGTTATACAATGAATCACAAAGACCATTCAAAACGTAGTTGCGACAGAGAAATTCCAAATGCTTCCAAGCATCAATGGCACTCAAGGCTTGAGCATCATCCCCTTCTTTAGGTAGGGGAGCAGTTTTTTCCAAGAACTGTGCTAAGTTCAAGGTGGTTAAATAGAAGAACATCTTCTGTTGCCATCTTTTGAAATGGACACCCGTAAACTTCTCGGGTTTTTCCGCATGGTTCACCACAGTGGTCGCTCCCACCGTGGTTGCAGCTAAAGGGGCAGATAAAGAGGAACTCATAGCACTAGAAGACATGTTGTTTGCTGTTTTACAAAAACAGTTTAAGTTAGAACAATTTTCAACAAATTAAAAATAGCTACGAAAATTTAAAAAAAAGATTCAACCGATTTTCACAGTTCTATAAAGTTCAGCAAGAGATGTTCTAAGTCCAACTTTGAAGATCACTCGTGAATAAGAAAATGAAAACAGTTACAGACCACAACTAATTTGAAAAAACATATAAACTACTTTCAGAATTCTGTAAAACTCAACGAGAGATGTTCTAAGTCCAACTTTGAAGATCACTCGTGAATCAGAAAACGAAAATAATTTAAAGGAAAATTAACCTTTTTTTTAAAAAAAGAAAAAAAGAAAACACAGATTATATATGAACGGTGTTTTTTTTTAACAATTTGTTTTAAGTTTGTAGGAACCGTTCATATAAAATAAAAGGTCAAATAATTTTATTAATATACTCAATACAAATGAACATAAAGAAATGATTATTAATCACTTTTACAATGATAATTTTTAAAGAAATAGAAGAAACAGAAATGTAAAAGCTGAGGATCGTGTTCAACACGGGGCCCTTAAAACAAATTCCGAGCCTCCCAAGAGAACTCAGTTTGTTTCCCAGGGTACAACAGCCGAAGCAGTTTGTACTGCCGGATTGATCTAGAACCCGAACTTGTTTGTAGAAGAGAATCCAGAGAGACAGATAACCTGTTTTGCTGCAGGTTTCGAGATGTGTATTGGTGTGTCTTCATACTGAGGCAGCCTCAGTATTTGTGCGAAGTGCAAAGTGCGCCGTCAAAGTGCCACATTGCGCCCACATGCCCACGCCGCGCGCGCCGCGCGCGTGTGCGAGTGCGAGTGCGAGTTAAGGGTGCTTCGCACCCTTTGCGAATCCACTTAGTGTGAAACCTTAGGAAATAATATAGACAAGAGGTTATAGAATATAAACCATTTTATATTCTCTCTTTCCTCCGATGTGGGACAACTTCCCACACTATTAATTCCTAATGTCATTAACCACATTAATTTTCATTCAACACATTAATTTATTGATTAATTATTAATAACCATATTAATATTATCAATAAATTTCCAACATTATGTACACTCACCACGAATCAAAATGATGTGCGTGAAATATATGTATCTTTATTAAAGATTTCTTCACACAAATTTAGTTAAAAATGGTTTTCACCAAAAATACTAAATCACAACGTAATAGACAAATGTACCTATCAATTAGTAGTATAGCTAAAGGTAAGAATTTAATATCAATCCGTGGACATAGCTTCTCCCGATACTAAATCTTTGTTACTGTTTAATCGATAAAAACAAGAGATGACTAGCTTATAACTAAAATAAAAATAAAATAACAACTAAACTAATAAATGCAAGGTTTATCAATCAAGGAAGGATATCATTTTAATCTCGAATTCATTTACTTAACAATGATAATAATCATGAACACAAGGGAAAATCACAAACACTCAAGTAATTAGATTTTCACTAAAGATGTCTAATCATATAATTTGTGAGAAAGTTAGAATGATAAACACAAACTAACCACCTAAAATTATGCATATATACCAAAGTGAAACTATTATGTTAATGTTTATAAATGTGGAACTAGCTTTCTATCAAGGGTGACTTATTCAATAACTCTTTGAAAAGATCACATGAAAAATACATAAACCACCTAAAGTTGATTAAACTAGGAAATAGTCATGAACTTCTTCACTATATTATTTTCACGTCAAGATTACACAAACTAACAATTCGTGTTAACAAATCCTAGATGAGCATAAGCCTAACATGACAAGATCATAACAAACACTTTGTCATTTCACACATAATGAGGATGCACATTCAAGAATTTTTCAACTATAATCAAGACTTACTTCACCATTCCTGGTTCAAAGGCCATACCCTAGCATAACATATGTCAATGTATGAATAAATGCATACAATATGAGTTTTAGACATACACAGATAAACATATGATTAAGTCTTGAATATACAATCAAGCTCTCAAATACACAAGACCATTAAAGAATAATCACGTATTACCATAAACATTAACATACTCATTGCCAATAATCCATAATATCATTAAATGTTAACTAAACTTCATCTAAATCGAAGTGACATAAGGAGTTTAGCTCATCATGAGCTCAAAAACAAAACACAAGCTTGGATAGTTTACAAAATTCATATTAAAATTAATGAAAATCAAACCAAGAATCCAAGCTAAATGATTAGATGATTTCAAATGGTGGGAAATCACTAATTTTTGGAGATAGAACAGTGGGTTTTTCTCTCCTAATTTTATTACACATAGAATAGAAGGGTTACTAAAGTTTTTATAGCACAAGAGGGGAAGCACGGTTGTTGTGCTTCCAAAACAGCATGGTCTTGCCCAGGGCCACAACCGTGTCCCCAACAAGGCACGGTTGCGCTCATTCTTTTCAGCTGGGTTGACCGATCTGGGACTTCGATTGGCTCCCCAACCTTCGATAACACTATAGACTCTACTCAATCAAATTTGAATCTTGAGACATGATCGTGGGAAAGTCAAACGTGAGCCTGCTAGGGTTTTGAAGTGGGACACGGTTGTGCCTATGATGAGGCACAACCATGCCTCATGGCTGGAAACTTCAATTTTTCTTCTGAATGCTCCAAATTACTCCATCTCTTACAAGCCCTATTATTTCACAAATAAGATAAATAAGGGTCTAACACTACAAGAAAGAGACTTTTTTGCGGCGATAAATATCGTCGCAAAAAACTCTAATTTCGTCGCAAAATATTATTTGCGACGAAAATGTCGTCGCAAATCAGTCGCCGTAACAAAGTGGTCGCAAAATGTTATTTGCGACGAAATTTGCGACGATTTCTTTTGTGGGCCCCACTTATTTTAAAAAAATGAAATTCAGAGATAAATCTTTTGCGACGATGTTTTTTGCGACGAGTTCTTTTTTGCGGCGATATATCGCCGCAAATTTTTTGACCAAAATCTTTTTTGCGGCGATCCTTGTCAAATGTTTTACTCTTTTTTGCGACGACATATCGCCGCAAAAAGAATTTTTTTTTTTAATAATTTGGCTGCATTTGCAGCAATCCACCCAGATTTTTCTGGGTACCAGACCAAACCTGCTGTTCCAAATCATTACACACTATCAAAACTATCAAACCAATCGCAAACATAGCATATAAACAAAAAATTGTCCCAATTTAACAAGTTAAAAGTTACACAAACAAATGTTTTAAAATAGTCATTACAATCACTAAAAACCATCAAACCATCCTATGACGACCCACCTTCATCATCTTCATCTTCTTCATCTTCTTGAGAATGACCACTTCTCCTCAACGCGCTCTGGACTTGGCTTTGGATTTGACTTTGCATTTGTGCCATCATATTAGCCATCATCTGTTCTTGCTCTCTGGCCAGTCTCGCTGCTACTATCTCCTCAACCTCAGATTGTGAGAACATCCGCTGATCTGTTCTATGAGGTGGCGGTGGGGGTTGTGAAGGCACGCTCGGTATTGGACCGATGCCACGTTCCCACCCGGGCCGCTCCCCCAACACCTGTACACAAATACGCATGTACATCAATTTTACATCCATACATCCATACACAAATACACATATACATCCATACACAAATACACATATACATCCATACACAAATACACATATACATCCATACACAAATACGCATATACATCTATTTTAATCACAATTCAACATACATATACACATACACATATACATCCATACATAAATACACATATACATTCATACACATATACATATACATCCATACATAAATACATATATACATCCATACACATGCACATATATATCCATACATAAATACATATATACATCCATACACACATATACATACATTCTAATATATACACATACACATTCATACACAAATACTCATATACATTCATACACAAATATACATATAAATCTATATTAATCTCAATACCCATATACATTCATACACAAATATATATTCATTTTAATCTCAATACCCATATACATTCATACACACATATACATACATTCTAATATATACACATACATATTCATACACAAATACCCATATACATATGCACAAATATACATATTAATCCATTTTATATAACCAGAAATATATTTGTATAACAAATAAGAATTGGGAACAGATACATCCATACACAAATATACATACATTCTAATATACATACACAAATCCATACACACCTGGCGCATGATCTGTTTCTCTGACATTTCTGGATGTTGTTGTTGAAGCGCGACCATTTGCTCCTTTATAGTTTACAAAAAAAATAAACAATGTTATATATATGGTGATTTTATATATTACTTTATTTTTATAAAATTGTAAGACGTGTACATTACTTACATAGTATGCAGCGGGTTCAGGTTGATAGAAATTACCGCTTGAATCGGTATAGAAGCGACGATATGCTAATATGGCACTCCCAGATTCATCAGAACCATCTTCCCGCTGTAAACACATTTTATAGTTATATAATAATATAAAAGTAACTTACAAACACATAAAACAAGTTATAAACACATTAGATTAAAATAACTTACAAACATATAACGACATTGGGCTAAAGATGTCCGACCGCCATGTCCCTTGATCGTCTGCTTCCCTTTGTTGGACTTGTTGGTTGCAGACCGAGCCTTGACTTCAGGAGAAGTGTAGTAATCCACATAGCCTTTCCATTCAGATTCTTGCATATCAGGTGGCACAACATCAGAAATATCAACCCTGTCCTCCCCGCCTATTTTGCTAAAATGCTTTGCTTGAACCGGTATTTGTGATCTTTATACCGGTTTGCAGCATATTTCTCAATGCCTGCCCTCAGGCCTTCATGGGGAGTCATATCAAAATACATCTGCAAATTATGAAAACAAATAGCTTAGTGTATATATATTTAATCACTGAATTTAATTATCAAAAACTTAACCTGTAAGTCAGCCCAGATAGTCGCCTTCAAATCTGCAGGTATCTTTCTCCAGCTCTTGTAGTTTTGAGGAAATCTGTCAACGATTGTGCCAACCAGTGAAGCAAAGGTCGCCTGATTGACACCCACAGGTTTGTAGGTGTCATGCGTACCTTGCTCAAATTCAATTGTGAGCAAATTTCCTTGTGGATTTCTCTTTCGTATACCTTGAAGTGTGGTCTTTCCACGCTTGCCTTGTCCTGCAAATTGATAATAGTATAAAAATTCTATGTAAATTAATATTTTCATTTTAAAAGATAATAGTATAAAAAATTGGTCATACCTCGTCCGCTGCCGCTGCCGGAGTCATCACTGACCTCGCACTGTCGTGGCGGCTGCCACGATCGATCATCATCGGGAGGACCACCACCAGGTGGACCACGACCATAGGTATCCCCACCGTGACCCCGGGCCACGTCCGCCATCTGTAAAAAAAGATTATATAAGTATACAAATATACCGTAATTGAATCATTAGCTAAACACATAATTGAAAAAAACAATTCAATAAACATAATAGATCAAACATAATAAATGATTCGGTTAAAATTAAAAATTACAATCAATCGGATTCATCGGTGTGATAAGAATCTTCTCCACAATCATTATTAAATTCGTCTGATTCATCATCTGAATTATCAGAAACGTCAACAACTTGGTCTGCATCGTCGTCTTCACCCTCATCCGTATCTTCGTATGTCTCGTCCTCTACATTGACATGCTCAAGGGAAACATCGACTTCTGTAGCTTCATCTCTACTCATACCATCATATGTTAAATTATCTAAGTCAGCAGACAACAAAAGCTCAGATGAAGTGCTGCCATGAATTAAATCTGCTTCATTATTTTCCATTATAATATCTCGGTCCCAAATCTTCCGATGATTCACCTCTTGGACGACCTTCCAATGTCTGATTGATTGAACTCTTTGACTGGCTTTAGATGGTTCGTCAAGATAAAAACTTGCTCTGCTTGTGTTGCAAGAATGTATTGATCATTTGTAAACCATTCAGTTTGGGTAGAAATACTGGTTATGTTATTCTTAATGACACAAAGTTTGTTGTTATTAGTTTTAAACCATTTACATCGAAACAACACAACCTTACAACGGTCTAGATAGCCTAGCTCCAGAATCTCTTCCAACAAACCGTAATACTTTGTTCCATCTTGACCAGTTGTTGAGATGCCGCTATTTTGAGTTGTACGGCGTACGTCTCGGCTATGAACTACAAATCTCACACCGTTAACTATACAAGCGGTGTAAGAGTTTGCATGTCGTGGTCCATTTGCTAAAGCAAATAACTGAGGACTAACACTAGATTCATCATTTACTCGCCGACGGTTGATCTATTTGAAATAAGAGAAAATTAGAAAAATTTGTATGATCGGTTTGTATAATCGGTTTTATACACAAATGAGTTTACCTTCTGTTTAAACCAGTTAGGAAAATTTGCTTCCAAGTCAGTTCCATGCGGCATTTGAGTAATAAATTCACTATAAATAATGTTACTTGCGTTAATAATAATCACTATAAAGATAACTTACGAAAACACAACCCGAAATAGAAAATACTTACTCTTTGTATTCTTCGATCTCAGAGCTGTTGTTAAGAACAAACCAATTTAGATTTGCCCAAAGCACACCATCCATTTTTTTATCAACCCCCTTGCTGATAGGTGTGCATAGCGATTGGAAGACATAAAACTCACGTGTGGGAACTGGGGCATCTTCGTTTCTGTCCGGCCGATTAAATCTCGTCGGTACACCGTCAAGATACCTTGAACAGAAAGTTAAGGCTTCATCTGCGACATACCCCTCCGCAATGGAACCTTCGGGCCTAGCCTTATTTCTAACATAATTTTTCAGCTTTTTCATGTATCTTTCAAATGGATACATCCACCTCATATAAACTGGCCCACCTTGAATGGCCTCCTCAGGTAAATGCATAACCAAATGAATCATTATGTCAAAAAATGACGGAGGAAATATTTGCTCGAAAGAACACAAAATTTTAATCAACTTCTCCTCAGCATCTTGCATGTCAGATGACATCAAGTTCCGAGCACAAAGTTGCTTAAAGAATAAGCACATCTCAATTATTGGTGTTGAAATGTTTTTATCCAAGTACGCTTGAGCACCAATCGGAAGCAACCGTTGCATCATTATATGATGATCATGTGATTTTATCCCCGTTATTTGGGTATCATTATCGGTTACCTTATGTTTAAAGTTAGAGCCAAAACCATCAGGTAGTTTTACTTCCTTAATGAATTGACAAAAAAGACTCCTTTCAGCGTTTGAGAAAGAGAACTTGGGATGAGGCTTTGAGAGCTTACCGCGACCGTTATCTACAAGCCACAAGTCACGTCGAATGTTCCATTGTTCTAACACCATTCTTGCCTTATTAGTGTCTTTGGATTTTTCCTTGTTCATCATCAACGTATTCAACAAACTCTCGCACACATTCTTTTCGATATGCATGACATCCAAATTATGTTTTAGTTGAATTGAAGACCAATATTCAAGCTCGAAGAAAATAGAACGCTT
Organism: Flaveria linearis; assembly: GCA_024085815.1. Taxonomy (NCBI): domain Eukaryota; kingdom Viridiplantae; phylum Streptophyta; class Magnoliopsida; order Asterales; family Asteraceae; genus Flaveria; species Flaveria linearis. The sequence goes on from CM044003.1 coordinate 78,669,666, forward strand.
GGTCCAATTCAATTCAACATCGGAATCACGTTTTCTCTTCTTACCACCAAACTGAACATGTTTCCCAGAAATACAGGGCGGCAATTTATTAAGTTGTTCCAAAATCTGATCATTAGTTTTCCTGTTAGGAGGACGTCTAGTCTCGTTCTGACCATTGAATGACTTGTCCTTCCTCCATTTATGATTTGTTGGTAACCATCTTCTATGTCCAACATAAGCAGTTTTTCCCAATACATGAACAGATGGAGTGTCTTCCTTACATGTTGGGCATGCAAAGTAACCTTGCCCACTCCAACCAGACAAGCTACTACGAGCAGGGAAATCATTGATAGTCCATAAAAGCATTGCACGTAATGTGAAGAAAGTGTTTGTAACTGCATCTTTTGTCACGACTCCGTCCGACCAAAGACTTTTCAATTCATCAACCAATGGTCTTAAAAAAACATCAATGTCCTTCCCAGGTGATTTAGGGCCAGGGATTAATAACGTCAGCATGAATGAAGACTCTTTCATACATAACCATGGTGGCGTATTGTATGTTGTCAGTATTACCGGCCACATGCTATACGACGTACTCATGTTCCCAAATGGATTGAAGCCATCAGCAGCCAACCCTAATCTAACATTTCTAGGTTCTTTGGCAAAATCAGGATACATTGAATCGAATTCTTTCCATGATGTACCATCCACCGGGTGACGTAACTTACCATCTTCCGTGCAACGTCCAGAAGCATGCCATGTCATATGCTTTGCAGTGTGTCTTGAGCTATAAATACGCTTTAATCTAGGAATTAATGGAAAGTAACGCATAACCTTGTTGGCAACTTTCTTCCCCTTAGTGTTTGCGTCCTTCCATCTACTTTCATCACATATTGGACATTTTTGCAAATCTTGGTTATCCTTCCCCCAAAATAAACAACAGTCGTTCTTACAAACGTGGATCGATTCATATCCTAACCCAACTTTCTTCATTATCTTCTTGGCTTCATAGTTTGACGGTGGGATTTTAGCAAGCGGAAATGCAGTTTTCAGAAATTCTAACAATTGGTCAAACGATGTATCGGTCCATTTATTGATGGCCTTCATGTGACTCAGTTTTGCCAAGAAATCCAATGAAGACATCCAGTCACAACCAGGGTATAGTTCGGTGTCGGCAAGTTTCAGTAATTCAGCAAGTTCATCATTTGTATCAATCGGTGTATCTGTTGTGTTCATTGGTTCGTCGTCGTCGTATGTGTTGTCCTCTTGTGGGACATTCTCCTGACGAACATCGTTAATAAAATCATGTATTGGGTCTGTCGTTTGAGGTATGACTGGAACTACCGGTGACGGAACATATGATTCACCATGATACCTCCACGTTTTGTAAAATCGACAAAACCATTATTATGTATATGGCGCTCTATTGTTGGAAGAGGAAACCAATAACTGTTATTGCAATTATTACACGGACATCGAGCTTTATTTTGGCCATTCATATAATTCTTACACCTTTCCATGAATGCTTTAAGACCAATCAGATATTCTTTAGAAAATTTATTTTCTAAAGTAGTCCAAGTCTTATCAATCGTCATAACTGCGTCTACAAACAAATATTAATTATCTTAACACATTTAAAACTAGGGAAATACAAACATAAATACACATATATACGCATACACATATACATCCATACACAAATACACATATACATCCATACACAAATACACATATACATCCATACACAAATACACATATACATCCATACATAAATACACATATACATCCATTTTAATCACAATTTAACATACATACACACATACACACATACACATATACATCCATACACAAATACTTATATATATCCATTTTAATCACAATTCAACATACATATACACATACACGTTCTTTACTGGTTAGTGTTACCAAAATCATAAAGGTCACTTCAAGGCAGAAAGGTGAGTATTTGGTTCTTACATATGGAATTCTGCAAGACCTAAATGCATAACTACTCTAAATAAAGAAAACATCAAGACGTGTGTTATATATGATATCAATAACTACACAAGTATGAATGTATGTATGATTGTACACGTGTAAACTACTCTAAATTTTGATATCACTAACTGCAGTTTCGAGCATTTTGTATGAGCATGATGATGAAGATACCATTGTATGTAGGGTTGTAAATAAAGAAAATATTAAATTAAAAGATGTATTATCATATATAACACCTGAAAAACGTAGAGTCTGCTTCTGTGGCAACGGCCTTTGCTAAGTATGACTTTCCTGTCCCAGGTGGACCATATAAAAGAAAAGCTCTCCAAGGCCGCCTTTTACCTACCATCAACAAATTATCAAGTTGTCAATGAAAACATAATATAATTCTAAGAAGCATACAAGTATGCAAAAAGCATCAACTGACAACGTGTGTTATATATGATAAAGAGTGCATTAATTACTCCTACAGGTTAACCTCACTATCCTAAATAAAGAGTGCCCAACTAACTTATTAACACATAATTAACATTCCAACTACATACATTGCCTATGTTAATGCAAATCAAACAAATATGAAGTAATTCCAAGTCACAAAATTAACATTCCACATAATTAAGTATGCAAAAAGCATCAACTCCCAGCGTGTAAGTATGAAGTAATTCCAAGTCACAAAACATTGCCTATGTTAATGCAAATCAAACAAATACATACATATTAACACATAATTAACATTCCAACTACATACATTCTTATATTCATACATACACACATGTTATTTCAACTTGCTAAACCTAATTCAAACCATAAAACTTCATCTCAACTAACTTAAACACCCATGGACACAAAATCCCTAATTTTAAAATATTATCTACAAATTAACACAAAATTCGACAAAAGTGAGGTTATTTACTTGAAATCAGAAGTGGTGGTGGTGGCTATGGTGCAAAGGAGCCGGCGATGGAGGTGGAGCAGCGGCGGTGGTACGTGGAGCAGCGATGGAGATACGCGGCGGTGGTGGAGCCTTGCGACGGTGGAGGGGGTGTGGTGGTAGTGCCTTGCGACGTACGTGGAGCAGCGATGGTGATACGCGGCGGTAGTGCGACGGTGGAGGAGGCGGTGCGCAGTGGGGTGTGGGGTGGGGTGCGAACTGGGGGGGTGGTGATTTTTTGGGACGATTGAACTGATTCTGATCTGTTCCCGACTTTAAAATTAGGGTCGATTTTTTGCGGCGATATATCGCCGCAATAAATCAATTGCGACGAAATGTTTTTATTATTTTAATATTATATGATTTAATATTTAATTAATATTAATTGCGACGAAAAGTCGCCGCAAATGTTTTAGCGGGATTTTTCCCGCCCTTAAAAAGGTTTTCGTGATATTAAAAAAAACAAAATAATTAATTTTAACTCTTTTGCGACGAAAAATCGCCGCAAAAAAGTTATTGACTTTTAAAGTCAAAAAATTATTACTTTTTGTCGTTTTGTGACTCTTTTGCGACGAATATGTAATCGCCGCAAAAAAGGTGGTCGCAAAAAACCATTTTTCTTGTAGTGTAAAGGTGTGAAATTATCATGAAACATGCATAAAGAATGGGGAAAGATACACAACAAATATGTATATATTTAACCACATCATAAAACCTAAAAGCTATTCGATGAACATATACTTGCAACTTTATAGCGACAGGTTTGTAGCCTTTGGTATATATGTTATGTATCATGACGTGCTTTATTATTTTAAAAGATAATAAAAAATATTTCTAATTTTACCCATCAATATATTTTAGCAGTTAGAATCAAGTCCGAAACTATATGTTATGTGGTTAAATATGTATATATTTAACCACATCATAAAACCTAAAAAGCTATTCGATGAACATATACTTCCAACTTTATAGCGACAGGTTTGTAGCCTTTGGTATATATGTTATGTATCATGACGTGCTTTATATTTTAAAAGATAATAAAAAATATTTCTAATTTTACCCATCAATATATTTTAGCAGTTAGAATCTAAGTCCGAAACTTTTTGATGGTAATATCATCCGTCAAAATTATGTCGCCAGGGATAATGATTTTTTCTTGTACTAATACCCACTGAATAGAAAGGGTTTGGATAAAAGGAGTTTCGATGAAGTTTTTTGAACAATAATCTAATCTTTCTCTATTACTACATTCATCGCGAGACTTAGAATCATTATCTAATAGAAAGAGACATTATCTTATATTTTTGTATAATGCTAGGCTAATGTATTTGAAACCATTCATTTATGCAATACATTATGTACTTTAAAATAAATAGTTAACAGTTTATGGCGTTTTCTATGACTGCTTTAAAATGGTGGACCCAATAATGAGTACAGAAATCCCCACAAACATGTCTCCTGGACATGCTAATAATCACATGTTGGGACCTTTCATATTGCATTGCTACGTGTGACTGATAATAAATTAATTTTTTTTAGTTTTTAAACGTTTGTATTGTTATACATACGCTAATTTTAATCGAAGTTCTTCAAAAATAAGATTATTTCTAAATGCACACCTACACATTTAATGTTCAATAATAGTTATGTTATCATCGTCCACGTCTTCGTTGAAGGTGGGGGACTTTCATTAGCAAAATAATTATAATTATAATTATAATTATAATTATAATTATAATTATAATTATAATTATAATTATAATTATAATTATAATTATAATTATAATTATAATTATAATTATAATTATAATTATAATTATAATTATAATTATAATTATAATTATAATTATAATTATAATTATAATTATAATTATAATTATAATTATAATTATAATTATAATTATAATTATAATTATAATTATAATTATAATAATATAATTAATAATAATAATAATAATAATAATAATAATAATAATAATAATAATAATAATAATAAATAATAATAATAATAATATTTATTATTCAATTGAAACTCAAATAAAAACCTTCAAATAATATACCCAAAAAAAAGCAACAAACTTTCAGTTTTTTCTTATAAAAGTTTATGTATAATTTTTTGCACATTAAAAACTAACATACTTTCTGTTTAGTCTCATAAAATCCCTCAAACAATTTTTGAACATAAAAAACAAACATAGTTTCTATATTTTTTTCACATAAAAATCTCTCAATAATTATTTATACATTAAAGACACTTCACTATTACATTCGAACAAATTCTAGAAAGAAATGAAAAAAAAACTTTTGCATCGAATATTTTGTTTGAACGCATAATTGTTGAGGGATTTTTATGTGAAAAAATTGAAAGAATGTTTATTTTTTATATGTAAAAATTGTTGAAGGACTTTTATAATAAAAATAGAAAGTATGTTGATTTTGTACGTGTAAAAACTATATAGAGATTTTTATAACGAAAAACTAATCAAAATGTGTTGGTTTTTATGGTATTTGTCCATAATAATAACACTAAAGAATGGAATAATAAAAGAGGTAATACTATAGTAATAAGTGTATAAGCCTAAGAAGAATTATATGTTTGACATGTGTTTTTTTATTGTTTTAAGTGAAATAACGTTTTGTCATTATGTCAAATACATTAGGTCACTGTGACAAATATCAGTTAATCGTGTCAAATATATTTCACCATTTATTATATGTATACATCATAGTGTTTTACGTTTTAGATTATTTCGTGTTATTTTTCTCATTACTTTTTATGTATTATATAAACTTGTTGTTATCGTAAAATTGTGTTTTACAATTAAAAGTGCACAATAATATTATTTCATTAATTTATTTTTCAAAACTTATAGTGTTCAGAATACCACAATGACGAGCAAAACACAATGAGACAATTTATCATTATTTTTATATTTTATATTATTTTCTGTTATTTTGTTATTATTTTAATATATTAGATTAATTATTTATAAAGAATCATTGTGTTTTACATTCTAGAAATACATAATTATATTATTTTAACACTATATTTTTTAATAGCCATCATTTTAGAAAAACACAATAATGTTCAGAAAAACATAATAACTAACAAAATAAAATATTAAACTACATTAAAAACACAATGACGAGCAAAATCCATATAAGCTTAAAAACATAAAAAATTATAATTTTTATATAACAATATTGTACTTATTTTAAAGTAAAAAATTTTCATTTTTATGGATTAATTTTATAAAAAAATAATAATATCATAATGTGTATGATATGATCATACATATCATAGCTAAAAGTTGAGAAGCAAACTAGTTGGTGTTTTCTTCTATAGTACTTGGTGAAAGGAAAGTATACAAGTACAATTATACACGATACGACTTTATTAAGGTGAACATGACTATTGAAGATGAAAATTGCCAGTGATATAATTTATAATGTGTATATAATATATGAATGTGATATATATGAGTGTATTTATAGCTAGATTTACTGATAATCAAATGTTTTATTTTCAATAGTTTTATTAGGTTTTCTTCCGTTGATACGAGACTAGTTCATTTGATAAAACTTTTATCTTTTAAAGCGGAGATCTTTACTTCAAACTTGATTTAACTAACTTAATGTGATTTAAGAGAGAGCATAGTGATTTGCGGTTCAAAATTAATGATGTTTCAGACTACAAATTAGTTCAACAATAATAACTTTCTTTATACTTTGCATATGAGTTTTTTTGTCATGTGCATGTGCATACACATATTTTATCATTATAAGATTTTTTATCATGCACATATGCATAGTATATATATTTTTTAATTGTCTCAATTTCCATGGATGCCTCTAATTTTACTTATTTTTATTATTTTATTTTTAGCATACACATCTAGCTAAAAAAGTTTGAGAGAATATTAACCCGGAGGTAACAATTTCAAGACCCAATTACATATAGACCTCCCAAAGGGATTTTATTACGTGCTACATTCATGACTTCTACAATATACAAAGGAAATCACATAGATTAGAATCGTCACGCCACAGCAACATAACAATGATGCGAAATCACACCAAACATACATATATAAGTATATAACAACCAAGCCATCAATCGCTTATTCACCCAATCACCAGACATCTTATACACAACAACGTACGTACGTACGTACGCGCATTTCTTCACTTCCATTCCTATGCCCCAACCTTTCCTTTGAGGTTAATCACAGAAAGCTCTTTTTCAAAGTAATCTCCCGCATACATGGGTGGATAATTGACCGCAAGAGGCGATTTTGCGAAATGCCCCAATGGCTTCAACACAGCATCGGATGCAACATTGGAGAACAACTATAAATAGCAAGAAACAACGTTAAACCGCTCATGAGTCTCTTTAGACATGACATTTATGATATATATTTGATGAAGATCTATGCACTTACAGTTGATGATACCCTCCAAAGGCTTCGGTTTTCCTTTTTCGCTGCTTCGATTGCTTCCAGAGTGCTTTTAGTTACCACGACTTCATGCATACCCGCCTTACAGTCACCAGCAGTCATCCATTCTAACTGAAGATTAAAACAAAAGGTTTTGTTAGCATACAACATACATAACCTAATATACTACAAAACTAGTAGCTTGCTATAATTGAGATTTTACTAGATATGTTTGTTTTACCTGTTTTCCTGCCTGAATAAGTAGACACCCATCAGGAACTTTCACTTCGACTTTCTCCCCGTTCCTTAACCAAATACTTAGACCGGGGAACTTACTTTTGTAGTGAATCGTTAGAAAGTTGATGTCGTAATGATATCCGGCAAACACGGTTCCCTCTTCACCGTGTCGCCCGAGGTCGCTTCCCGTTGGCGCAAGAAGATGTGGACCCTACATTTCAAATTGTAACACAAACAACTAATGTTACATATTTACTATTTAAAAAATAGCCAGCATACCCAAATTTTACTAATGGTCTCACCAGCTTCATTAAATTTGTGAATGAGTCCTTTGGTAGATCAAAACCAATTGCAGCCATTTCAGCAACAGCCTGAACTATCAAATATAATGTTAGCAAATAGCAAATATGATCCCTACATATATGTAACTACATATATCTAAGTGAAATGTCTGTACAATCTACAATTTTTATATTCAATAGATCTTCAAATCGTTCATTTGAATAAAATTAAATTGAACTCTTCTTATTGGTATGCAATTACTGACCTCAACGGTCGATATCATTTTAAATCCCCATGAATCCATGATTTGTTTCCATTCAGGGAAGCCTTCGGGTAAGACGGGCTCAGAGTTCAACTCCTACAAGAACAATGCACATAACACAACAATTAATGATCCAGAATGCAACTGATGCATTCAATAAGAGAGCGTATACGTAACCTGGAACCGAGTTTTGGATGGTCGGGGGCCGACCCTCCACATGTATCGCGACTTAAGGTCGGGGCCGGTTGGGATCTTAGGCTGGCGATCTTTTGGCAGTGCTCTCAGCCTCTTTTGCATTTCAAGATCAACCAAACTACGTGGGATCTCTACTCCTCCTGGTGTTGAACCAACCTGCTCCATAAAGTCCTCTAAAAGTTATTTGTAGATATTATTTCAAAACTTAAATGTTCATAGAAACTAATCTTTTATTTTTTGTAAAACACATCATAAAACAAACGAAAATTTAAATTTATATGTTAAATTATAAAGTTTCTTGCCTCTTTTTGCATGACCTATATAGATCTAACTAGTACGTATTTACCTATTTAACAATTAATATTTTGATTTATATATAAAGTTTAAAATGATCTATTTTACAAATATATTTTTTTTTGGTTGCAATTACTATGCTAATATGTATATATATAATTCTTTCTATATAAACTTTAAGTTAATGATATATAATAAGGTACATTACTTTGTTATAATTTTATTTCAAGTTTTAAGCACTACATGATATGTCACTAATTATCTAACATATATCATTTTCCTTGACTCATCGGTCAGAATAATAAAAAGGGTAAGTTCATTAGATTTGTTTTGCTATGAATATTTAGTAAAGGTAGGTATGATTTAGGAATTAATCATCAATCATATGTCAAGATTCTAAAGCTTATATCTTTTCATGAAAAAGATATATAATCAAATCAGTCATTTTTGGGTATGAATATGATCCAACCCATTTAAGATCCGAATCGCATGGAATCCTTCATACATATATATATATATATATATATATATATATATATATTATATATATATATATATATATATATATATATATTTGTTTTTTGAAAGGCAATATTTAATCAGATGGTATGAATTAATATTATCTTCAAATCTTCAAACCCTCAAAGCCATTTCATTCACCTGCACAAATTAAATTCACAATTAAACACACAAGCAATCTTGTTCATAAACTAATATAAATTCATGATAATCTTGAAACGTGGGTTTTACCTGATAATGCTTGTGAGGACGCTCTTGAACACGTTTAACTTCTTCAGGCTGCTCGAAATACTTCTCCATCATGTTGATAAACCGGTCATTATCTTCGGTCGAGCATCGCGGGTCTCGGACCAGCAGAGCCCCGGTTTCTCTGAGGATCCGGCTGACCTCGCAACACACTGCTTTCAGTTCAGGATGCTTGAGTTCATCACAGCTGAATTTGCCGGACGCTGCATCCACATACGGAGTAAGATCGATCACTGGGATCTCCATTTCTCTAGAGAAAGTTGTTGATCAAGAGAGAATTGAACAATAACAAGAAGAAGAAGAAGAAGATGGATGAGAGGTGAAGGATTTAGAACCCATGAACATGCATTTATAAAGATTTGAAATGGCCGGTGTGTTTAACTTTATGTGTTAAGAACACATGTTTTTTATCGAGCATAATGAATTTTTTATATTTAAGGAGAATTTACCGTTCGTATAGTGAGTTTTACTTTGATAACTATTTTATAGGGGTTTCTGGAGAGTCTGTTGCTTCAACGGCTCTACTGTGTTAACTGTACTTGTTGCAGTGTGGTGGCCTATAAACATGACACGTCTAGATTCCGCTAGCCACTCAACTGAAGTCAATATTAGAAAAGCTAGAGTATCTGGTTGAAGCAACAAACTCTCCATAAACTACAATAAAATCATCATCTAACTAAAAAACACTAAATGAACTTTAAACCCTCATAATTCTAAAAAACTTCTTATGGAATAACTAGACGACGTAATGTTTATCTTTATCTTACTCTCTCCGAATCGTGTTAGTGAGTGACATGTTATTAGATACAAATTTGTTTGTTTGAAACTGTGTGAAAATTTGTATCAAGGGTGGTTGGGGATACCACTACTGATTGAGATAGACCACACATTTCAGGTAGTGATGGATAGTATACTTACTGAAATTACCAATATATTAGTGAGATAACCGTAGCTGACTTGAATATATATATACTATACGATGTTGAGGAAGTGTACATATATACGATACGAGTTGATGATGATAGTACTCATTTATATATATGTCAGAAAGAGAAAGTTAATGCATGCTATGATGCCATGAAGCAGGATACACGTGGGCTGTTGAATATGGTAGAGACTTGAGGAGAAATCTATGGAGGATCTGAGCTGAGGGCGAAAGAGAGACACTCACAAAAGTATCGAAAGGGACCATAACAGGTGTATGCATAAGGGTGGTTGAAAATATCAAGATTGTGACTTTATACAGTGATATATATTGGTTTTCTTTTTCTTCTTTATTTTCTTTTTGTAAGGTGTAATTAGCAAAGTTCCAACAAATAAGGAAGGAGTAGTTATAACCGTTAAATTCATAAAAGTTAATCTTCAATTTAGTCTTTTCTTCATAATTATTATTTATTTTGTGAGGGTTGCACATAAGTAAATTAAAGACGACGGGCAAAAGATGGACATTGCAATTGTTCAAGGATAATTGCTACGGAGCGGTGAAGATATGTCAGTTATATAATAAACCTCTAATCAGCTTTAATAAGCTATTGCTGGGGTTGTTCATGTTCATTCGTCTCCTTCAATCAAAGCGTTTTATAGACATTTTTAAGCTTTTACATGTGTTTATCCTTCTTTTCTTACTTCATAATCTATGATCACTAGCAACGTTCTGTTGCTATTCTTTTATTTTTGAAGCTGTTTATTTTTCTCATACTAGATACTTTGATGGTTTGTTAATTTGTTTTAGTCTAGAAATCTTTTGAGTTTATTCCATAAAAGTTGGCATTGTATCAAAGTCACTATGCTCTTTGTCACACCCCTCGTCGGCGGCGGAATCGCAAGGAGGTGATGTAATCGGATATTTTGAACACATGATACTTAAGTAAATTAAAATTCATTCATGCATTCAAAATAAACTTAGGCAACAAAGTATTAGGGCACAAGTTTTTAAAGATTCAAGATTACGAGCCTAACATCCTAACTTATACAAAATAATCTTCAGTTGTGCCCTAGGCGTGCCATACTTAAGTGAAGTCCAAAACGATAACCTTGGTTGTTTCCTGAAAAACATGTTAAAAATGGGTCAACAATAATGTTGGTGAGCTCGTAGATTTTAAGACTTGATAAGTAGTTGTAAAGTAAGTAGTCAAGTATGAATCAAAAACTTATCATGTAAAGTAGCCATAACACAAGTAAGGATAAATGTATTTATGAGTCCACAACTAAGCCTTTGACTGCATGACTCGTTTGATACTTATTTCAAGTATGAAAATAATAGTCAAGTTATGGTCTGCGTGATAATAATCATTCAATATCGTTGACTGTGGATTTACGCGTTCCAATCAGTCGAGAGAATGGGGATTGTCAGTCCCGATAGTACTATCTATATTAAACATGTGGCTCCATCCCAGAGTTAAGTAGTTATGTAAGATAGCGAGATCTTTGTAAGTCCAACCTAATAAATAAATATTCATCACCAAAATGGGTATAAGCATAAGACATAATAGTAATGATTCATTTAAATTAGTTAAGTAAGATGTTTCTCCCCCAAAGTAAGTAAAAGTAAAAGAGGCTACGAAACTCACTTTCTGATACGGATCACGTGAAACAAGAAGGATTGCATTTAAATTGAGGCAGTTCCTACATATACATACGGTGTGCAAATAAGGCGTACATTTCCATGAATAAGTCGTTAAACCAAGTGACGAGTCAAGTGTTACATAAAATAAGTTTTACTTTTAATTTATTGATTAAAAAGTACACTGATTCAAATTTATGGTTTTGTATGTTTTACGAACCGCTAGCAATTTTTGATTATAAACTTGGCTTTAAAATAAATAGTGTATAAACATAAATACCTATTATGAAATTAGCATATTTTGTCATAATTATAAGTTTAAATGTGATTATATATCATTTTGTGAATTAAAGTTTGTTTATTAATTTATGTGTTTTTAAGTGTCATTTTGTGCTAGAGTTTTAATTAATCAAATATACAAAATAAAATATGGGATTTTTATCATACATATATATGCATTTTAACTTACTGTAAAAATAAGTATAACATTTTATGGAGTTTATTTATTAGTTCAAATATAATCATATCCTTTCAAAAGTAAGTGCAATTATATTCTAGAGTTCCAAACTTATTTTAGTTGGTCGAGGGTAGAAAACTTAACAATTTTACCTGATACCACTTGAATTGTAAAGCTAACTCATAACACTAACTTCTAGAAAAAGAATCAAGTCAATTGGGTAAACATTGAGAGAGTTATGGCCTCTTAATTTCGACCTAAGTAATCTGCCAAAATGATCAGTTTTGACACGTCCTTTTAAAATAGAATTTTGAGAGCACAAAATTTACTGAATAAATGTGTATTTATTATTTTTGTAAATATAACTCTTTTAGCTTAATATTAGGCTCAAGAATCGTACCTTTTGACTTTGTTTTGACTAAGTTATGGCCTTTCAAAGTTCAGGTAATTTTCTGACAGAATACGTTTTATACATCAAGCACCTTTTAAACCATTTTTTATGAACAAGTAATGCACTTGTTTTCTTGAATATTAGATGACTTAACCACATATATATACTTATAATTTCATTCTCTTAAACATATTAAAGTATTTATTGAGTGTAAGAGAATGATTACCTCAACGTTTGTTATTAACGAATTTTGAACTTAAAGTTACATGTTGCTCTCGCGTTATGATTTCTTGGCAGCTTGGAGGGCTGTCTTTTTTTTGATATATATCAGGGAACAAGGGGATGAGATGGCTGATTTTAAGTAGTGGATTGTGGGGGTTGTTGAAGTGTTCTTGTTCCACATAATGGAGGGTGTATATATATATATAGGAGTTTTAGAAATCATGTATGGTAGTTACTTTGAGGAAATGATGAGAATTGGTGTGGGTTAAGGCTGGTCACGGCTGAAACTTTGGACAAAAGGGGCCCCTTGAATTTGTTAATTCATGCAAGAAACCATTCCTTCATCATTGTTTAGAAGGGGTATGTATGGATGTTAATTTACATAAGATTTCTTTTAGGAGGGGGGCCTGATTTGTTATAAAAGAATATGATGAGTGTATGTCTTTTAATATTTTATAGCTATAAGATGTTAAAAGTAAGTTATTTGATTAGTTAATTTGGTTAACTATCTAATTTATGTTAACGTAAATATAGAATCGCGTTAGTGTAAATAATTCCATTATAAATCTTACAAGTTAGATTAAGATACTTTCGTAACCATTTGAGGGTTCTAGTACTAGTATCAAATCTTTGGTTTGTATTTTAATTCGACTAGTGTGAGTTAGTATCGGTTTTACGTTTGTTCTCATACATGGGTGATGGCTTTATACATATATATACAATATATATATATTCATATATATGTAAATATATGAGTACGTATTTATCTAATGCTCATAACTATCTTTATCATTGAAATAACCTGTCAATGGTGAGTTTCACACTGTGTCATGATTTGTAGAAGACGTTCAAAAAATATTTATTTATTATTGTTATTTTGATGACTAGAGTCGGTTTAAGCATCTAGGTTTAGAAGTTCATAAATTCATTTAGGTACTTGCGATGATCCTAGATTTGATTATCATAATATCACAGGATCATTTCTTAGTTTATATTCTAAACTAAATAAATTACGTAATCAAATAAATAACAAAATATATGAAATACCTTGATTTTTTCATAAGTGTCACAATCTCCCTCAGTTGAGATAATTTCATCCCGAAATTCAGCTGGTAGATACTGTTGGAGGTTGGTTCGGGAAAAGGTGTGGATATTTCTGCTTCATGTGATCCTTACGTTCCCATGTAAATTCAGGCCCGCGTTTCAAGTTACACCAAACCTTAACGATTGGAATGCGACTGCTTTTAAGTTTCTTAACCTCACGGTCCATGATCTCAATTGGTTCTTTGATGAAGTGGAGTTTGTTATCGATACGAACTTCGTTAAGTGGTATAATATGTGAGTCGTGAGAAAGACATTTCTTCAAATTAGAAACATGAAACACATCGTGCACGTTGCTGAGTTCTCGAGGTAACTTTAGTCTATACGCCACTAGACCAATTCTTTCATAATTTCAAAAGGTCCAATGTATCTTGGAGCAAGTTTTCCCTTTTTACCAAATCGAAAGACGCCTTTCCAAGGGGATACTTTAAGTAAGACCTTACCGTTGACTTGAAATTCCAACGGTTTGCGACGATTGTCAGCATAACTTTTCTGACGGTCTCTTTCCGCTTTGATTCTCTCTCTAATTTGTGCGATCTTATCAGTGGTTTCTTGAATAATCTCTGGACCAGTTATTTGGCTATCATCAACTTCGGTCCAACAGATAGGCGATCTACACTTACGACCATATGACGCTTCAAAAGGTGCACATTGAATACTTGTGTGATTGCTATTACTGTATGAGAACTCCACTAGGGGCAAGTGTTTATCCCAACTACCACTGAAATCTATAACACAAATTCTGAGCATATCCTCTAAGGTTGTATAGTTCTTTCACTCTGACCATCAGTTTGAGGATGATAAGCAGTGCTGAGATCTTGTCGAGTTCCCAAGGACTTTTGTAAGGTCTGCCAAAACCTGGAAGTGAACCGGCTATCTCGATCGGAGATAATTGAAATCGGTACTCCATGTTTGGCTACGATCTCATTAATGTACAATCTGGCCAACTTTTCCATTTTAAAATCCTATCGGATGGGGAGAAAATGTGCCGATTTGGTTAGACGATCAACATTAACCTAGATGCAATCATGGCCATTGGATGTCCGAGGTAATTTTGTGATAAAATCCATTGCAATCTACTCCTATTTCCATTGTGGAATCTCAGGTTGCTGTAATAATCCATACGGTCTTTGGTGTTCTGCTTTAACTTTAGAGCACGTTAAACATTTACCAACGTATAACGTAATCTCCTTCTTCATACCTGGCCACCAATAGAATTGTCTAAGATCTTTATACATCTTGTCTGCTCCCGGATGAACAGAGTATTTGGACTTATGGGCTTCATCCATAATAAGTTCCCTCAGGTTATCTGAGTCTAGAATCCAAATTCTATCCAAATAGTAAAGTAATTTATCAGTTTGGATTCTAACTTGTGTTCGGCTCCACATGATAGTTCATCTTTCAAATTATTCTTTGAATAGCCCCTTTTGAGCATTTAATATCTGAGTCTTCAAATTGGTTTGTACTATCATCCCCAATGCCCGCACCCTAATATGTTTAACTCTCTTCTTCCTACTTAGGGCCTCGGCCACCATATTAGCCTTGCCTGGATGATACGTGATCTCGTAGTCATAGTCATTGAGTAGCTCAACCCATCTTCGTTGACGCATATTCAATTCCTTCTGATCAAGAATGGGTTGAAGACTTTTGTGGTCGGTATAAATGGTGCACGTAGTGCCATAAAGATAATGCCTCCAGATTTTAAGAGTAAAAATTACCGCTCCCAACTCTAGGTCATGAGTTGTATCATTTTCTCATGAACCTTAAGTTGTCGTGAGGCATAAGCTATGACCTTATCTTTCTGCATTAGCACACAACCTAGTCCCTGGTGTGATGCGTCACAATATACAATGAAGTTATCGATGCCATCAGGAGGGATAGGATTGGTGCTTTGTATAGCTTCTGTTTTAACAGTTGAAACGCTTCTTCATGTTTCACTCCCCAATCAAACTTCTTGTCTTTTTGTGTTAGAGTCGTAAGGGCTAGGCAATCCTTGAGAAGTTCTCAATGAAGCGCCTGTAGTATCCAGCTAGACCAAGAAATTGACGGATCTCGGAGGCTGTCTTTGGTTCATTCCATTGTTTGATTGCCTCAACTTTACTCGGGTCCATATGAATACTTTTTTCATTTATCACGTGTCCAAGAAAGTGCACTTCTCTAAGCCAAAAATCACACTTTGAAAATTTGGCGTAAAGTTTCTCTTTTGCTAGTAGTTCCAAAATTTGTTTGAGGTATTGCTCGTGTTCTTCCTTGCTCCATGAGTAAATCAAAATATCGTCTATAAATACGATCATGAATTTGTTAAGATACGGTTTGCAAACGCGGTTCATAAGATCCATAAAAATTGCTGGAGCATTGATTAGACCAAAGGGCGTTACAAAACACTCATAATGACCATACCGAGTTTGAAACACCGTTTTGGATATGTCGTTGTCTTGAATTCTTAGTTGATGATCAATCTTTGAAAAGTATGTTGCACCTTGAAATTGATCAAACAAGTCATCAATCCTCAGTAATGGATACCGATTCTTGATTGTCAACTTATTTAATTCCCCATAGTCAATGCACATTCGAAAAGATCTGTCCTTCTTCTTAACGAACAAAACTAGCGCTCCCCAAGGAGAGAAGCTTGGTCTGATTAATCCTTTATCTAATATCTCCTGTAATTGATTAGAGAGTTCTTGCATTTTTGAGGGTGCCAAGCGATACAGAGCCTTTGCCACGGGTGCCGCTCCAGGAGTTAAGTCTACGGAATTCGACTTGACGTACTGGGGGTAACCATGTAATTCCTCTAGAAAAACTTCTGGGTGATCTCATGCCACTGGGATGTCTTGGAGGCTCTTTTCTTTTGATTCCTTTTCCACTAATTGGGCTAGAAAAATAGGATAACGCTTCTTTAGATGTTTAATTATTAGGACCGTGTACGTACGGAGTACTAACAGGTTCTGCGTACATGAAACCAGATCAAATAGAGCGGAATTCTATTTGATTGGCGATCCAATCGGTGAGAACGAATAACCCAATCGATCTAACGATGAAACAAACGTTAAGAACAGAATGGAATCGATCAGGAACGAACTATGAACTTGGATTAGCGACTTGGGACGCTCTGGACGGCTAGGGTACGAAAGTATACGAAGTATTATGAAGTGTTATGTTTTTCCATGAATTATATGGTATTTATAGGTTATCAGTGTTCATTCGTATGACTGAACCATTAGCATGGCTCAGTCATGCGACTGAAGCATTCGGTTGACTCATACGCCCGACTGAAGGTTCTGTCGTGCGATTGAACCAATCTTATGTCTCAATCATACGACTGATCCAGTCACCTGGTTCAGTCGTGCGACTTGTCCATAAGCATGGTTCATTCATGCATATGGGCCATAAGTATGGTCCATTAGCATGAATGTCCACATGACTAAGTTAGACACATTTCTAAGTTCTTGTTGACGTAGAACTATGTAAAACCAACATCAAACCTATATATTCAGTTCATACATGTGAATCATTTTCAATATAAAGATAACATGACATAATCAATCATATATAAACATCACAATGTATTTCATATATCATTCAATCAATTCATTACATTGGATTACACAAGTGTAAGGCATGAAAGACTTTTACATAAAAGAACATAAACTAGGTACATTAATATGTATCAATAAACTCCCCCTTGGACCTAGTTTAGTCTAATGTCTAACATTCTTCACATGTTCTTAGAACTTCTTGTACGTCTCTTCTCTTGTAACTCCTGCATGTATCTTAAATGCAAAGCAGAGTCATATGATGTGTTAGAACTGAAGAGCTTGTACAATGTCCTACGTATCATAGAATAGTGGCCACTTGTAGAGAGTTATATACATCATCAGCAGACAAGTTCGTGAGCCACATAGGGTCAAACACCCGGATAGTCTCTATCTTTCCTTCCTTGTGCAAAACTATGACCGTTTCACCCGTTCGCCAGTCATAATACCACCACTTAAAGTGTGAAGTGAAGTCCTGAGGCATTTCCGTAGTGGGATCTTTGACATTGTGCGCGGAGGACTCCACTTCAGCATGACTTTAAGCTTTCCAGTGTTAGGATCAACTTCGATCTTATTTATGAACCGTTTAGGCTGTTGAGGCCTGAACTTGAACCATCTGGTGTGGTATTCCCTCTTTAGTGCCGTCTCAAACCACCCCGACATCTTTCTGGAGTTGGCGTACAAAAGATCTAAATAGCCAAGCCTGTTTAAGTCAAAACCGGAAAGAGTTTTCAGATCATGGGGGAATTTGAAGTACTCTATCCCTTTCTCCCTCTTCACGGCATAGACATCCAAGTCCTCAAAACACGCCCAACTAATAATTTTGCCTAGACATACTGCCTACTCAGCCTTCTTAATATCGACATCAGTTCCCTTCTTTTTTCTCTTTCTATTTCTCCTTTGCATCAAGAGTTCCAAAGGTATCACTGCCAAATGTTTCGCCCAAATTGGGGATAACATTTCCCTGTTGGTCAATGTACTGAGGATACTCTTCTGTAGTGATATCCTCGATATCAATCTCATCCACATCCTGCAGCTCTTCATCACTGATGACATCAACCTCGGGAGCATCCTTGACTAGCTCATTCGGGTTGAGTCTAAACATGTCGGCTAGCTGCTCATTTGTGAGATCATAAATGATCTCTCCCTCTTCGGGGGTGTAGCTCACAGATTGTCGCACGATCCCTTGCAAGTCAAGAATCATGCTTAGCTGAGTCTTGATTTGCTGAAGGGGTGCGACATCAAAGTCGTCTGTTTGTTGAGCTTCATCTATTTGATTAAACATTCAAAACACTATCACACACATGTCGGTAATGAAGATAATTAAACATTAATAAACATTAATTACATTAGTGTAATACATAATTCAAGTACAAAAGTTTTCAAATACAAAGACATTTGATAATTACTTTTGGCTTGGTCGCTCGACTCTTCAGCTTGAGAAGCTTAGGAAGAGGGTCGCTGATCTTGATTTCTCTTAGTGCGCCTTTCCTAAGCAGATGGATTTGAGGCTGATGTAGATGCATCACCTTCATGCTCAGGATCATCATCATCTCCCCCTTCTTTGTCCTTCCCACTGCCTTCAACCTCACCTTCATCATCCGATTCATCATCAGACGAATCGTCATCATCATCATCTCCACCATCACCATCACCCTTTATCTTTAAGGGCTCACCCTTCGTCCCTTTAAGTCTGAGCAGAATCTTCTTATTCTTCTTCTCAACCTCTTCTATCCTCTTCACCAAGGCCATCAGCAGCTCATTCTGTGCAGTGAGGGCACGATGAGCTCTGGCCAAGGCTCTCTCGTGAGAAGCATCTCTCTCAGTCAAATGGGCTATATGTTGACTCTGAGCTGCATCTCTCTCTGTTAGTAGGGCTATTTGCTTGCCCTGTGCAGCATTGACTGCCATCAAGTGGTTCGTCTGGTTAGCTCGTATGTCATCTGTAGTGAGCAGTTTGAGCACCAGACTGTTGAGTCTAGCCAGCTGCTCCTCTAACCCAATAGTGAGCAGAGGAGATCCATGTGAAGTTATCGATGATGTGGAAGGCCGGTTTGGGGTATGGTTGGTGTGGTGGTGGATATGGTGTGTAAGTGGGATCTGTAGTCTCACCACCTTCAGCCCCAGCCCGGCGTCCTCTAACCACCTCTTTGCCCCTTTCGGTAGCCACTACTCGGTTACCGACCGTACTTGTTAGAGGGTCCTCATCCAACTCATCCTACTCTTCATCAACCAAGAAGTCCTGGTGGATGGCAGCCTGCTCTGATCCACCCGATGGATGGCAGCTTGCTCCGATCCACCAGGAGTAGAGGTACTACTGTGGGGAGGTGGTGAAGATATGGTAGACGTATTAGTGGCCCGTGATTGACTGGGGCCTGCATCTCCACCACCTTGACCATCATCATGGTCATCATTGTCATCATCCTCGTCAGTAGGAGCCACGATCGGCTCGACGTCGGAATCACTATCGTCGTGATGCCACTTCTTACGAGCTAGCGCCACGTATCCCTCATTGGCCAGATGGCCAAATAGTCTCCTCACCGGGGGCTTCACCTGCTTTCCCCGGTAGACCTTCATTCTACCCAAGGTGGTATCAGCCTTCACCTCTAGAGTCACTGCATTGTCCTCCTCTTTAGGCAGCATAGGAAGCTTCTCGTCTATAATCATCTGCAAGAATCTTAGATACATGCAGAATCTTGGTACCAGTGCAACATATGCGTTCTGGATTTGGTCCAATAGTTCGTCGAACCCTTCACGTCTAGAGGCTATGCACTTCAAGATAACATGTGCCAAGTACTTAAACTAAGGGCACATGTTGTTCTTGTTAAGCATGCCAGCATTGATGTCACCAGCGTACTTAATCCGAAGAAAGCATCCCCATACCATAAGGGGATGTAGCTTGGTTGGGTAGGTTCCGTCCTCACCCAAATCCAAGACGCGTCTCTAATCATCTTCTTTGATCCGAATATCCTACCTGAAGATTGAGCTACGTATGCAGTATGGCTCAGCAGAGCAGTCAACAGTGGCATTCTCCCAGAATGCCTGCTGGATCGATGTGTATGGTGTACAGGGAGTGGAGATGGCCCTGTAGATCCTTAGTCTACGTAAGAAAGAAATGATCCTGGAGAACTCAGATGCGTTCCGGGAAGTAGCGTCCAGATGAGCACAAATGTTGTGCTTAGTGCTCATAGTCCATCTCTCAACCATGTTGCTGCAACACAAGAAACAATTTGAATTGAACTGAATTTGACCAACTGGTTCAATCGTGCGATTGAACCATACGACTGAGCTCATTCGTACGATTGAGCCTGCGACTGAACTTAGTCGTATGCTATACCAATGCGGTTGAGTCAGTCGTGTGACTGAGTCACCGATTGATTCAATCATGCGATTGAATCATATGTTTGGCTCAATCGTACGACTGAATCATGCGTCTGGCTCAACCGTGCGACTGAAGTTCATCAGTCTGTCCAATCGTATCTTGCACTGTTCGAACCATTAAATTTGAATCTTCATCAAAACAATAAATTGTACTTCGTGTTTAGATTCATTAGGTTCGCAGGGACTCGAAATAGCACTTAATGTCATTAAAATCAACTTTAGTGTCCATTTAAGTTGCTTATTTTAGGTTTTTAGTCCCGATTATTTGTTTTATCAATTTTGATCATTTTAGGTTCGATTTAACTGTTTGTTTGTCTCGATTTAGTCCGCAAAGTACCTGATGATGAACACCTAGTGGTTAGTAATCAAATCGGAGCGTAATCACAAATCTTAGAAATTTTGGCAGAGTGTCTGGGTAATGGGCGGTTTTTGAGAATTTTTGAAGTGCGTAGGGTTTACGACCGACTGAGTCTCCTTTTATACTGTTTTGGATTACAGTCGTGCGACTGGACCCATGCTTATGCCTCAATCGTGCGACTGGACCCATGCACACGACTCAATCGTGCGACTGGGGTTCAGTCGTGTGACTGACTCAGACTCCTTCATTCAATCATACGGTTGGTTAATTCTTATGATCCAATCCCATGGTTTGCCCCATACTCATGGTCCATTCATGTGATTTGCTCATACTTATGGTCCAATCGTGCGACTGGTCCATACTTATGGTCCAATCGTGCGATTGGTCCATACTTATGGTTCAATCATGCGATTGGCTCATAATTATGAGTTTGACTTCATCCATTTCCTCACACTCAATTTAACTTTTGATAACTAAACGTTATGACCGGTGATCATCTCAGACATGATCTTTTAACAGAAATCCTTTGATCACCTCAAACGTGATCCTTTTAAATTAGAACCGATTAATCACCTCAGACGTGATCCTTTTAATTGAAATCGTTTGGTCACCTCAGGCATGACCCTTTTAAATTTTCAAAACTTGATCATCTCAGGCATGATCCTTTTAAATTCATACCAGTTTGGTCACCTTAGACGTGACCCTTTTTTTATTTTATGATTCATAGAGTTCATCTAGTTACATAGTCTGACATTGACACCTAATTGATAGATAAAACAGAAAACAACTTGAATTGAAATAAAACATAACGTATTTTTGTGGTTTTGTTTGAGGCGGGTTGAAAACATTTTAATTTTCCTTAAAAAGATTTCTTCCCCTGAACAGAACAGCATCAAGCACTTACATCTTATCTGAAAGGACTCTTATGGAATCACACAGGCATAAGCATAATCATTTGGGTCTCTTTTGAATATGTTTGTTTAACTTATTCTTATTCATCTGAGAGTCAAAAGCACTTACAGGAAATCATACTAGAACTGTAAGAGGCACATAATGATTTCGACTATCGAGGATTGCTGTCACTATGATTGTCAACATATTTGTCCACTTAAATCCATACATAGATTTTTGACTGACATTGGTGATTTGTTAGGTTTGTTATTTCAACAAGCATTTGTGGATCCCACGCTTATATGGTAATCAACATTACTCAGGAGATTTTTGAGCGGTCTAAAGGTTTAGTCAAGAACAGACTATTCTAAGAGCTTTCAAAGAGATGCCAAGCCTCAGGTCAGTGCCATCACACAGCAGAGAGGCGCAACCAACAATGAATTCTAGAATATTTAGGTTATGCTTATCCTCAGGTCAGTGCCATCGCACAACAGAGAAGCACACAACCTATCTTCTTGTTTGAGCACTTTTCTTTTACACATTATGCACCAACAACATTAGTCATTAGCTTGATTGCGTTTAACAATTTTTCATGTGATTTGATCATTTTATGGTCATCCGCACACATTTATGGCGTTTAATTTGCTCATCACCCCTTATTGGAAATACGTTGATTGTGTTAACCAAGCATAAGGTGGAAGCCCACAGCTAGTTGAACTATTTAGTTTTAATTGTTTCACCAATGAGGTCTACTTGTCTATTGTGTTGAATCTACTGACACATCATATAATGGACTAGCAACCTATAGGCCTACTTTCTCTATGTAACCTCAGTAACAGACTAGTTCACTATGATTTTTTCTTTATTTGGCTTATCCTTCTCAGACTTGTAATTTTAGTGTAACATTTTGAATCTTTAAGTCCTTTAGATGTCCCAAAACAATTAGTTCACTGTATACTATCATATTCTATAGTTTTGAATCAATCTCACAGATTTGATGCTCTTGCTTTTCAGCTTTTCTGCCCGCCCTGGCTTTTTTTGAGTAATTTAAATACTAACTACTGAAACTAAACCTATCTCCCTCTAAAATTCTAAAGCCGAAAATCTTTTTGTGTTTTTGGATTTTTTAAAGATAGGAAAATAAAATAAAGAAAAATTTAAAAAAATATAAAAATGGACTAAGAACTCGATTCTTCTGGAATCACATCACTTTTCTTTTTGATGCCATTGACCTCTAAGAGATATAAAAACCGAGGTTTATCAAATGCTTTTGTGTAAAGGTCGGCACGTTGAAAATCCGTATTAATTTTAACAACATCAATTAATTGCTTTTCAAAACAGTCACGTATAAAGTGATATTTAATACCGATGTGTTTGGTCTTTGGGTGTTGGACCGGATTTTTACTGACAGCAATTGCAGTAGAATTATCAACATAAATAGGGGTGTTAAAAAATTTCAAACCATAGTCTCGCATTTGCTGTTGAATCCAGATGATTTGAGAACACCAACTTGCAGCTGCAACGTATTCGGCTTCACATGTCGATAGAGCTACCGACGTCTGCTTCTTACACTGCCAGGTGACTAAATGTCTTCCAAAGAACTAACATCCCGCTGATGTTGACTTGTAGTTCATCTTGCAACTACCGTAATCCGAGTCACTATACGCTGTAAGCTCAAAGTCATCATCATGAGGATACCATAACCCAAGTGTTGGAGTACCCTTCAGATAATGAAAAATCCTCTTTACCCTAATTAGATGATTTACTTTAGCTTTTTCCTGATATCTGGAACAGAGACACGTGGCGTACATAATATCAGGACAAGAAGCTGTGAGGTACATAAAAGATCCGATCATTCCTCGATACATGGTGGCATCGACCAGATCACCATTTTGTCGGGTGCCACATCGTGGTTCGTGGCAAGTGGAGGTCCAGCAACCGTTGCATTCTCCATGTCAAACCAACTAAGAATATCTCCTACAAATTTGGTCTGATGCAGGAAGATACCATTTGGTGTCTGATCTACTTGTAAACTGAGAAAGAACTTCATCTCTCCCATGGCGCTCATTTCAAACTCAGCTTTCATCACAGACTCAAATTATTTGCACAATGCTTCATTCTTGGAACTGAAGATTATGTCATCCACGTATATCTGCACCAGTAGTAAATCATCGTCATTTTCCTTGATAAACAATGTGCAGTCAATGACCCCTCTGCGAAA
Source organism: Flaveria linearis (assembly GCA_024085815.1). Classification (NCBI taxonomy): domain Eukaryota; kingdom Viridiplantae; phylum Streptophyta; class Magnoliopsida; order Asterales; family Asteraceae; genus Flaveria; species Flaveria linearis. The sequence continues at coordinate 78,694,163 of CM044003.1, forward strand.
ACCATGTTTCAGTAGATGAGTAGAGAGTTTCTCGTACCAGGCTCGAGGGGCTTGATGAAACCCGTACAAAGCCTTGTCCAGTTTATAAACTCTATCCCGATGATAAGGATCCTCAAATCCTTTCGGTTGACTGACAAACACTGTTTCCTAGATTTCACCATGAAGAAATGCACTTTTCACATCCAGTTGATAGACTTTAATCTGCATGTAGGATGCATAGGCTAAGAAGATACGAATAGCTTCCATTCTTCCCACAGGTGCAAACACTTCATTATAGTCAATGCCTTCGACTTGCCTAAACCCTTGAATGACAAGCCGAGCCTTGTTCCTGATTATGACCCCTTGGTCATCTTTCTTACACCGAAGAACCCATTTTGTGCCAATCACTTTTGCACCTTTTGGTCTGTCCACAAGTGTCCAGACTCCTAACTTCTTGAACTGGAGGAGTTCTTCTTGCATAGCACTTACTCATGCCTCATCTTTTAAAGCCTCACAGACATGCTTTGGCTTAACTTGAGACACAAAGCATCGATAAGCACCATCGTGTAAGTATCCCTTTTCCATGACTGCGGCATAATCAGCTGAGTATAGCTGATTTCTTATTTGAACTCCGGATAGAATATCCCTAATGATGTTGTCCAGGGGATGATATACATTAACTGAGTTCCTAGAGTGGTGGGTATTACGACTTCAGTATCTAGATTCTGAACTGTTGGAGTATGCGGTTCAGAAGTGTCAGCTGCATCATGATTAGAGGCGGGAGTGCTCTCGGTAGTAGGAACCTGTTCTTCCTGTTCCACATTTGCGGTTTTAACTGCTTCATTATCAAAGGAAGAATCACTTACCTCAGGCTCTCCTCCTGAAGGGCTAGACGTATCACCTAATGGAACTAATGATGTCGAGTCTACTGTGGGAGCATTCAGAACATCGTACATTATTTGTGCAGCTAAGTCATCATCAGAATGAGAAGGAGGTAGATAGAAGGATTTGAAAAATCCATCATAGTCGAAGAAAAAGGAAGGTCCTTTACCTGCAGGGGGTGGTGTATCTTTCAACATCAACATTGCACCACACTTCTACCCGACCAGTTGAGTTATTGTAAACCTGTTTATCTGGTATACTGTATCCAAGAAAGATACCTTCTTCTTCCTTCTCGTAGAACTTCCCAGTCTGATTCTACTTTAGCAACATGCAGGTTGCACTAAATGGTTCGAGATGCTCTAAATTGGGTTTATGTTATTGGAGCAACTCATAAGAAGTTTTTCCATGTCGTTTGACTACCAAGACCCGATTTAGAGTATAACATGCATTAGCTACTGCCTTGTTCCAGAATTAAACTGGTAGTTTGGAGTCAGCTAGCATATTCCTTGTTGTCTCTATCAAGCTCTGATTCTTCCTTTCAGCAACACCATTCATTTGTGGAGTGTAGGCAGAGGTAAACTGATGAACAATCCCTTTCTCTTGACAGAAGGCCTCTATCCACTGATTCTTGAACTCTCTCTCATTGTCTGATCGACTCCTTCTAACTTTCAGCTTGTAGAGAGACTCCAATGTGGTAACAAGATGTTTAAATGATTCAAGTGTCTCTAATTTAGCTTTCAGAAACATCACCCAAGAGAATTTTGAGTAATCATCCATCACCATGAAGTAGTACCAATTCCCGCCTATGCTTTTTGTGCTGACTGGGCCAAACAGATCCATGTGTAGAAGCTTGACAAGAATGTCAATAGCCTTGTGAGACTTCTTGGTCTGTTTCCCTTTCTTGCAAGCGACACAGAAATCTGGGAGCTAAAAATTCTTGACTGTAACTCCATCTACCAGATCGTTCTAAACTAGATGATTCATCTTCCTGGGATTGATGTGTCCCATTCTCCTATGCCAGGAGACTGAATCTCGTTCTGTTGCTTTTGACAAGAAGCACTGAGCAGTAGACTTAGTTGTGGAGGCTTTTGATAGGTCCAAGACATACAGGTCGTTGTATCTTGAAGCCAAAATTAGCACTTGCTCCTCCGGGATGACATACTCCTTCTTCAGTATGTAGCACCTCTTGTTGTCAAACTCAACCTTAAATCCCTTATCACATATTTGGGAGACAGAAAGTAAGTTGTTTTGTAGTTGCTGAACATTTTAACCTTGTCAAACTTCACTTTCTCATTTCCCACTTCGCCTTACGTGGTGATGTAACCTCCATTGTTCCCATCAAATGATACATGTCCCCCTTTAATTTGCTTGACGTTGAAAAGAAGGGACAAATTCCTGGTCATGTGCCTGGATGCCCCACTATCAATAATCTATGTATTAGTGATAGCGCTGTAGCGGACACCCTGCACATACAATGGAAATCATTAGTTCAGATTTGGGACCCAAGCCTTAACTGGCTTGGGTGTCCCAGAGGTATCACACATCACGAACTCAACCTACTGACCTTCAGAGGATGAGGGAAAATCTTTCTTTTCCTTGTCTTCACTATCAGACACAATACATGATTTTTCCTTCCATAAAATAGTTCTATGTAAGGCCTATTTGTGGTAAACAGACGACTGGCTTATGGTTTGAACTTTAGGTTCACTAATGATCTTGGATTTAACATTAGGTGACACAGCTTCGCTTTTAGCTTGTCTGTGTTGACTTTGGTGTTTTGAAGGAGTATTAGATCTGAAATTAGAGAATCTAGGTTTTTCATCATCAAAAAGTTCAATTTTCTTTTCAGGTGTCTGATAGTAAGGATAATTTGGAGAGATGTGTCCTCGTTTTCCACAACTATAGCAGGATCTCTTTTTGACAGTTTGAGGAAAGCGTTAACGTGGGGTTGAGTTTGGTCGGGGGCTGGGTAGTTTTTTTCCCTTTTAGATGTTTCTCCTTCATTAACAAAATTAATTGTTTTGATATTTGGAACATCTTTTGCTTTCATTTTATTTAAGTTTTGATGACATGCTAGTTTAGGGTTTGTTGGCTTAGATTGTTTAGGTTCTGAAATAAACATTTTTGAACCTGACCCTAAGTTAACCTTTTCAATTTTATCAGTCAAGTCTTCAACAGGCATCTTATCTTTTGACCTTAAATTAGTAGTCGTCTGTTCAGTGACAGACTTCACGGGATTACCCGTAGAATCTGGATCACTGACTAGAGGAGTAGACACCACATGATCCTTTACCAGGTTATTATTGATTGGTCTACATTTAGCGTTAAAAAGGATAGCATGTGGTGTGGTACTACTTTATAACCCAGACCTTCCCCGCCATTTCATTCTTTCACTAAGTTTTAAACTATATGTGAAGAACTCGCCAAACTATGCAGTTTTTGTTTTAAAGATTCAACTTCTACTTGCAAAACTGTTTTTTTCCTTTTTGGTTTCTTTTAAAGAGTTTAAATAGAACTTAATATTATTTGATTGATTTAAAGCAACAACCTCGGTTTCCCTTAGTTGTTTCCCTAACAGTTCTATCTTTTCTTTGAAGCTGCACTCATTTTGTTTTAACACACGATTTGCTTTGTGCAGAGTTGTAAATCATTTACTAGATTATCATTGTATTCTAATAACCTAGCAAATTTTAAATCAATGCTTTCTCTAAGTTTATCATATTCAGAACAAGCATGTTTATAAAATAATTCGTCTTTAGAATATACCTGTGAAGTACCAGACGAATCAGCCATTAACGCAGCGTCAGACTCTTCAGTGACTAGAGAATCTGAGTTTGAAGCACTTAGCTCTTCTTCAACCAAATGTTCGACGACATCCCTAGCTTTTTCGATATCTGAACTTGCATGATCAGCAATGATATCTCCCTCACTTGCAGATCCATCATCCAAGGTATCAACAAAAGCAACATTTGATTCACCCTCGGATACGAATCGAAAGGACCAGTCTTGTCCTTCATCACCTTGTGCAACCAAAGCCTTAGAATCTTTACTTGATGATTCTCCAACCTTCTCCTTGTCTTGATGGTTGAACATGGGAAAATGATTTCTATTTCTAGTCTTCTTTGGTTTTGTGCACTCATGTTTGAAGTGCCCCTTCTCTCCACAATTGAAGCACGTGACTTTGGATTTGTCAAATCCATATGTAGTGTATTTAGTTGCAACTAAATTCTACCCCATCTTTTTGACAAACTTCTTGGCTCTTCTAACAGCACTAGCTAAGGCCCACATAATATCCATGCATTCCAGCTCAGTTTCATCAACTTGCTCGTAGTCTTCGTCAGCAAGATGACAGTTCCCAATCTTACCAGCAACTAACCCATCATAAGATTGAACAACAGTAGCTAAAAGGTCCATATGTTCTTTAGCAACTTCGACGGTGACATTTCTGAGATTCTCGGTCTTTAACTTGGTAGTATTTCCTCAGGAACAATGTATTGGGTGCTAGTTGACCCTGACGTTTCGGTTCCTGATAAGCTGCTTTGGGAAGGAGCAGAAGAGTTAGACACAAATGCAGTTTGAAGCGGTGCGCCTTAAGTAGTAGGAGTTGGAACTGAGTTGTATAGTGCAGGATTCTGAGCATAGGATCCCTTTTTTGACTTGTATTTCTGATGCAAATCTTCCTCTCTTAACTTCAGAATGAAATCATTTATGTCTAGAGTGGCAAAAATGTCATTTTGCCTCAAATTAGACATAAATGGATCCCATTTGTCTAGTAGACCATCAGCAAAACTAAGACTTTATCTTCTACGGACGTGGTCACGCCATGAGTGTGCAACTCACTCATCAGATGATAGAATCTATTAATGATATCATCCAAGCTCTCTTTTCCAATTGGTGAGAAGTTATCGAATTCCTTTTTAAGAGCTTTTGCCTTCAATGCTTTCAGAGTTGCATTGCCTTCGTATCTCTTTTCCAATGCCTCCATAGTTTCTTTGACTGCTTGTTCTCATAAAACTGATGAAATATGTCCTTAGGTACAGACTGAGTCAACAAGGCATATGCTTTCTTTTCAGCATTGTGCATAGTATTCTGGGATTCACTCATCCCTCCCAAAGTCAGCTTTACCTCATTGGCATTGATGGTACCACATAACCAGTCTTAATAGACGTCCACAGATTGGGGTTAACTCCATTCAGGTAGATTTCAAACCGTTGTTTCCACTGTGGGTATTCATCCAACGTTAACAGCTTTGGCGGTTTGTTGTGGTTCTCGATCTCACTTTCAAGAAGTAGAATATTCTGGATGCGTGAGTCCTTTCCAACATTAAAAGTAGAGAACTGATCTTCCATTTCTTTAAACTTGATGAACTAAGAACATGACAGATTGACTTATGCGATTGGACAAGCCGACTGATTCAACCGTGCGATTGAAGGATGCGAATGGCTTCAATCATGCGATTGGATTCTGTCGTGCGAATGAACAAGACGAATGAGGTCAACCATATGAAATACTTCAACCGTGTGATTGAACTGTGCGAATGAGTTCAGTTGTGCGATTGAACTATGCGAATGGGATTCAGTCGTACGATTGGGCTAATCGTGCGACTGAAGCTGCTGCTGCGGGAAAAAATGAATTTTTTTGAACACTTGACTTAAAATTACGAATTTTTACGAACCCTAATCTACCGTATGGGAAAAGGTCGAAACTTTTGACACAGAGACTCGTCAAAAACAAGTTTTGAAGCGAAAAAATGTATCTTTTGAATGAAAATGTTAGTTTTGACACCAAAACCAATTAAATCTACGCAAAATCACGAGCCTAAGCTCTGATACCACTTGTTAGGACAGTGTACGTACGGAGTACTTTTGGGTTCTACGTGAAACCAGACCAAATAGTGCGGAATTCTATTTGATTGGCGATCCAATCAGTGAGAACGAATAACCCGATCGATCTAACGATGAAACAACGTTAAGAACAGAATGGAATCGATCAGGAACGAACTATGAACTTGGATTATCGACTTGGGACGCTCTGGACGGCTAGGGTACGAAAGTATTCGAAGTATTATGAAGTGTTATATTTTCCATGAATTATGTGGTATTTATAGGTTATCAGTGTTCATTCGCACGACTGAACCATTAGCATGGCTCAGTCGTGCGACTGAAGCATGCGGTTGACTCATACGCACGACTGAAGGTTCAGTCGTGCGAGTGAACCAATCTTATGTCTCAATCATACGACTGATCCAGTCACCTGGTTCAGTCGTGCAACTGGTCCATAAGCATGGTTCATTCATGCGTATGGGCCATAAGTATGGTCCATTAGCATGAATGTCCACATGACTAAGTTAGACACATTTCTAAGTTCTTATTGACTTAGAACTATGTAAAACCAACATCAAACCTATATATTTAGTTCATACATGTGAATCACATTCAATATAAAGATAACATGACATATTCAATCACATATAAACATCACAATGTATTTCATATATCACTCAATCAATTCATTACATTGGATTACACAAGTGTAAGACATGAAAGACTTTTACATTGAAGAACATAAACTAGGTACATTAATATGTATCAACATTAATCACTTCCACACATGAAATGATTTTCAAACTTCTTTCGGGTAGTTCTCCTTGAACTACAAGAATTTCACCATTTGGTAAAGGGATTCAGACGATCTTCTCACGGCAAACAATTTTTGCTCGGTTCCTTGATAGCCAATCCATTCCAATTAAAACGTCAAAGCTTTCGAGTTCAATCGAGATGAGGTCTATGTTAAAAACATGGTTTTCTAAATGTAATCTGTATCCTTGAACTATACTGTTAGCTTCTATTAATTTACCATTAGCTAATTCAATGGCATATGTTTCATTTAGGCAATTTGGTTGAATTTCTAAAAGCGATGCAAATTCAGTGGATATGAAACATTTTTCAGCCCCAGTATCAAATAGAATGGATGCATAATGGTTATTGACTAAGAACATACCCGTCGCAACATTCGGATCCTAATGGGCTTCGTTGGTTCCAATGACGAAAGCTCTTCCCCTAGCTTGGTTGTTCTGATTAGTTGAGGGCGGCTAAGCTTCGGGCAGGAATTACGAAGGTAATCAGGACTTCCACACTCGAAACATGCTCTGGGGACAACATTGTTGTTGTTGTCCTTATTAACCGAAGCTGAACGATATTGTTGTTGTTAGTGTTTCCCGGGCAATACTTAGTAAAATGTACTTACTGGTTACACTTCCCACATGTAGGACAAGGTCCCTTGTGATGAAATAGGCAATGATTACATTAGGGGTCAGGGCCTAGATACCCTTGTCTTGGTGCGACAACTATCTATTTGTTTGCAACTGGTGTTGCAGGTGTGGCAACAAAGTTTTTAACTGCTTGGTGCTTCTTGTTTGCACCATTTCCTGATTTCTTACTCCAAGAATCGTCTACGGTTTTTCTTTTCTCACTGGAGTTCCCTATGGTGAGAACTCCTGTCCTGAGCATCTCATTAGTTAAGGTACCTGCCAATAATATGGCTTATTGGAGTGTGGCAGGATCTTTTGTTCTAATATGGCTACAAACTTAGGGTGCCAATCCCCAGATATAACGATCCACCATTTTCGACTCGGGGGTCATAAGATGGGGAACGGTCGCGCCAGCTCATGAAATTTGTTGGTGTACGCGGCATGCTCGGCACCAATCATGGTCAAATTCCAGAGCTCACTTTCCACCTTATTTCATTCTTAGGGCAATACTCTTTGATGAGTAAAGCCTTAAGCTCATCCCATGACATTTGGGTTGTATTTTCTCTACCATGCACTTGAACATGTGTTCCACCATGTTAGTGCTTTGTTCTGGAAGGAACACACAACATACCTGACTTTGCAATCATCCTTACAATCGCTTATGTCATGCACTGCCTCCATTCTTTCGATCCACCTTAGCACACCTATAGCTCCTTCATTACCATAGAACTCTTTCAGTTTACAAGACATGAATGTCTTGTATGAGCAGCCTTGTCTTCTTGGTCCTCCATGGTTTGTTTTATCATTACCACTATTGCCACTCTCACCATTCCCATTGCTGTTACTACCGTTTATGACTCTATGGCCATTACTGCCATTACTACCATTACCATTTCCATTGCCACCACTCCCAATGTTATTACAATTGTCACTGCCACTGCCACCATTTCCGTTGTTATTTCCACTGTTACCATTGCCACTGCCGCTACCACCATTCCCATTGTTCCCGTTTTGAATATTATCACTAACTTGAGCTACGATTGATGGAAGAATAGTTACAAGTTGCTGAGCAATAAGTTCTGCCATGTGTTTTTGGTTTCACGTAGTCTGTCTTCTAGGCGGCATATTTCTATATGCATGGATAGTTATTATGTCATTAGGTATAAGTTGTATGGATTTTAGATTAGATCTGAAGTTTGTGTGTTTGTCACATTAAGCATAACCAGTAAAGCAGACTTGTCCAATTTAATTTCACGTAAAGTAAACAAAATAAGTAACCATAACATACTTTTTGTTAATGATTTAATTGTTCATACAGTAGAAGCACAAAATTTGAACACTAAATCTTGATTGACATAGGCGTAGCTACACTCCTTCTAATATCATTTTCTACTAAAACATAAACATAAGTATCTTATAACTATTTGATAGATAATCCCGAAACATGAATACTCAAGGATGTGTGAAGCAGTAACAAACTGCTACACAAAGAGTCATGAAAGCTGCTAAACAATAGGCAACGAACACCATCAACTTCCTTGTCTTCATCTGTTCCTCTCTAACCTGTCTCCTAGTCTCCATCTGTTCCTTCAGCATGCCCTCATACGAACTTCTCTCTTGGTTTTGCTCATCACAAAGATCCTCAAACTGAGAAAATGAATGGATGACTCTATACTTCAGCTCCAGTATCTGCTCGTAATGATTCTGGAAATTCTCCCTAAGACACTCCATATGCTCATCATCTATCAGGCGTCCAATGTGTATACCTTCTACAGGCACTTGCCTGCGTGGCTGTAAGAAATCATCCGGTATAGGAATGAAGTGTCCTGTAACTCGAGTTTGGGTCATAATGTCTGGTGGAGGTGTCGTCGTCCTTGGTGGAGGGGATGGTGGATGGTCCGACTCATCATCAGATGTGGTGCGTATGAAAGGAGATGTGTAGACATGTTGTAACATATAATACAATTTTTTTATAAATTTGAAACATAATTTTAAAATTGTAGTACTAAAGATAGAAAGCATCATTCATTCATTAATATAACGGAAAATTTGAATGATTTTACATGATTAGGGGGTAGAGGATAACCTAGATGGCATGAGCGTAACACTTAATGCCTAGTACATCATACTAACTAATAACTAATAATGCTGAAGATAGTTATGGGCTATGACACCTATGATCACTATGATTACCAAGGCTAAGATCCCTACTATTTGAGTGGTACGATGCTCCATCCGATTACGAGCTAACTCGCCCTCCAATCGCATCATATGATCATCTGTTTCCTCTCGAACATCGTGAAATCCTCCTTTGTATCTTCCCACTTCTCATAGAGATCATCCATATAGATACGAGTACGTACGCTGTATTCAAATAATTGCTGAATTTGTTGATGCGGAAGCTGGTTCGATGGCGGTGGAGGGGTAGTAACCTCCTGACCTGCATTCACTCCAAGACTGGAGGTCTCTCTAGATGACGTGAATCGACTGTCGTGTCTGGTGCTGCTATCATGGCTTGGCTGCTTTGATGGTTCCGAGTCACTGCTATCAGAGAGCCACCCACAACATGGACCAGAATGTGTGCATTAGGAAGGCATGACTGTAACAATTTAAAAATAAAAGTAAGCAAGAAAGTGACTACAATTAATACTAAGTGTGTTCTAGTGTCGTGGTTGAGCTTATAGTTATAGTCTAGAGGGTCTATCTAAGGCCTCTTAGTTCTTTATAACCACAGCTCTGATACCTATCTGTCACACCCCTAGCCGGCGGCATAATCGCAAGGAGGTGATATAATCGGATATTTTGAACACGTGATACTTAAGTACATTAAAATTCATTCATGCATTCAAAATAAACTTAGGCAACAAACTATTAGGGTACAAGTTTTTAAAAATTCAAGATTATGAGCCTAGCATCCTAAGCTTATACAAAATAATCTTCAGTTGTGCCCGAGACGTGCCATACTTAAGTGAAGTCCAAAATGCTAACCTTGGTTGTTTCCTGAAAAACATGTTAAAAACGGGTCAACAATAATTTTGGTGAGCTCGTAAATTTTGAGACTCGATAAGTAGTTGTAAAGTAAGTAGTCAGGTATGAATCAAAAACTCATCATGTAAAGTAGCCATAACACAAGTAAGGATAAATGTATTTATTAGTCCACAACTAAGCCTTTGACTGCATGCCTTGTTCGATACTTATTTCAAGTATGAAAATAATAGTCAAGTTATAGTCTGCGTGGTAATAATCATTCAATATCGTTGACTGTGGATTTACGCGTTCCAATCAGTCGAGAGAATGGGGATTGTCAGTCCCGATAGTACTATCTATATTAAATCTGTGGCTCAATCCCAGAGTTAAGTAGTTATGTAAGATAGCAAGGTCTTTATAAGTCCAACTCAATAAATAAACATTTATCACCAAAATGTGTATAAGCATAAGACATAATAGTAGTGATTCATGTAAAGTAATTAAATGACATGTTTCTCCCCCAAAGTAAGTAAAAGTAAAAATGGGCTACGAAAACTAACTTTCTGACACGGATCACGTGAAACAAGAGGGATTGCACTTAACATATACATACGGTGTGCAAATAAGGCGTACATCCCCATGAATAAGTCGTTAAATCAAGTGACGAGTCAAGTGTTACATAAAATAAGTTTTACTTTTAATTTATTGATTAAAAGTAAACTGATTCAAATTTATGGTTTTGTATTTTTTACGAACCACTAGCAATGTTTGATTATGAACTTGGCTTTAAAATAAATAGTGTATAAACATAAATACCTATTATGAAATTAGCATATTTTGTTATAATTATAAGTTCAAATGTGGTTATATATCATTTTATGAATTAAAGTTTGTTTATTGATTTCTGTGTTTTTAAGTGTCATTTTGTGCTAGAGTTTTAATTAATCACATGTACTTTATAAAAATGATGCGGCGGAAACATTCAATAGACATCTCATTTCATTGTAAATACTTTTGTCAAATAATACATCGTCAGTTAGTTTACAAAATACATTTTTGTATTATATCACAAAAGCATTTTATAAATGGATGTCATCCCAAAAGAGCTGACTAGCCGCCTCGTGCCATCCTCAGCAACACTACCTGGCAACTGGAAACACATAAAAAGTCAGCGTTGCTGAGTGAGTTCTAGTTTTATAATAAAACATACTTTTCTTTCGTTAAACCGTTCCTTACATACATGCGATCGCACATCATACGTACACATAGATAATATTATTATTATATTCATCATTCATTCGCTAACCTTCGTTCAGTTAACGTACATCGTTAACATTCATATTTGTTACTTTTGTTGACATTCCTTCGTGCGTTCGTTACATTCATTCATACTTTCATTGCATTCATTCGTACGTTCATTACTTTCGATGACATTACTTTCGTTGACATTCCTTCGTGCGTTCGTTACATTCATTCATACTTTCATTGCATTCATTCGTACGTTCATTACTTTCAATGACATGTACATTACCCCGAACATTGTGCACTAGTGCTGGTGCTGGACCTGTGGTAATCAATCACGAACATGTGCACGAAGCTGTTCCAGTCACCTAGGACAAGTACATGCACCACTTATCTTTCCTCTTTCATTTTGGATCAATGCCATGTGCTATACCCAGAACATTGTGTACGAGTGCTGGTGCTGGACCTGTGGTAATTAAATCACGAACATTGTGCACGAAGCTGATCCAGTCACCTATGGCAAGCGGCAAGGATCCCGTGCATATGGTCAATCAAAAAGATTGGACCCCAGTGTGCATCCTTCGGGGTAGCTAACCCGCACACCGTTGAGCTAACACCTTCATTGCGTGTGCACCTCCATACATTTGCTTGCAAACCTTTCTTACATTCATTCGTTCATTCATTAATGCATGCATTCGTTCATCATGTTCCTCTTTTATTATCTTTCACTTTACGTTACATAATACTTTCATTACATTTATTAATCACAACACGTAAAGCCATGGAAAGATAAACACGTATCGAGACAAGGAACATCGACATTTACCAGTCATCAGTCATCACCATCATACATGGGCTACATCATACTTAACATACATACATCATGTATAACATGCAACGCTATCATCATCGTGCCCAACATCACTTCTAAGGCCTCAACGACCATCTTACATGCACCTACGGGAACTTCTACGTCAAAGCTTACCTCTGTACTTCCCTCTGTACTTCCCTCAAAGGTCGGTAATTAAACTATGCCTCCCCTCGTACACAATAGCCCTATTTAGGAGATTGGGCACCCTTCAGTCGCACAACCTCCATGCGACTGAACATCATGCGACTAGACCAATGCGGATGAAGTCCCATGCGACTGAACCTCTAATCGTACGATTGGACCCTCAAACATACGATTGGACACTATGCGAATGAACCTATGCGACTGAGCTCTCAATCGTGCGATTAAACAGCTATGCGACTGAGCACCTATGCGACTGGACCCTCAGTCGTATGACCTATCATGCGACTGGACCCCAGTCATGCGATTGAACCTCAGTCGTACGATTGAACCTCAGTCGTCCCCCAGTCGGCCGATTGGCCCTCCAGTCGGCCGATTGGCCCTCCAGTCGCCTAACCCTAGCTGGGCGCAGACTACAGTTCATTCCGAACTGTAGTCGCGATATCCGACCTCCAAACCCTTCCAAACTCATTCTAAGCCCAAATCAACCCTCCTAAACCTTAGGGAAGCATACTATGACACCATTCAAGCACACACAAGCCCGAAATCACACTCTAAACACACTATACACAATCACACCCAAATGGGTCAAACACAAACATTTTCAAAAAACGGGTTTACTATGTGTTCTAGCCCTAAAATCATTCAAAACATGTAAAAGAGGGGTCCTAGAACTTACACAAACAAGAAGAAGATGAAGAGCTTCCTTTGGACTAGCTACACGATGAATTTCGAGCCCGAATCAACCCTTTCTTCCTCTTTTCTTCCTTTCTCTCTTCTTTCTTTCTTTTGTGGCTGAAATGAGTGTGTGGGGAGGGGGAAATGGGCTGCCCTCTCCCTTAACATGTCCCCGTTTGCCCAACTTTCGTGCGTTGGCAGGTTTGGTCCCCCGACTTTGGACTTTATTTCTTTTTTCTTCTTTCATCGGCTACAATATAAATATCCAGGTGTTACAATTGGGTAAACATTGAGAGAGTTATGGCCTCCAAATTTCAACCTAAGTAATCTGCCAAAATGATCAGTTTTGACACGTCGTTTTAAAATAGAATTTTGAGGGCACAAAATTTACTGAATAAATGTGTATTTATTATTTTTGGAAAGATAACTCTTTTACCTTAATATTAGGCTCAAGAATTGTACCTTTTGACTTTGTTTTGACTAAGTTATGGCCTTTCAAAGTTAAGGTAATTTTCTGACAGAATACGTTTTATACATCAAGCACCTTTTAAACCATTTTTTTGATGAACAAGTAATGCACTTGTTTTCTTAAATACTAGATGACTTAACCACATATATATACTTATAATTTCATTCTCTTAAACATATTAAAGTATTTATCGAGTGTAAGAGAATGATTACCTCAACGTTTGATTTTTTGGCAGCTTGGAGGGCTGTGATTTTTTTGATATATATCATGGAACAAGGGGATGAGATGGCTGATTTTAAGTAGTGGATTGTGGGGGTTGTTGAAGTGTTCTTGTTCCACATAATGGAGGGTGTATATATATAGGAGTCTTGGAAATCATGTATGGTAGTTACTTTGAGAAAATGATGAGAATTGGTGTGGGTTAAGGCTGGTCACGACTGAAACTTTGGACAAAAAGGGGCCCCCTTGAATTTGTTAATTCATGCAAGAAGCCATTCCTTTATTATTGTTTAGAAGGGGTATGTATTTACATAAGATTCCTTTTAGGAGGGGGCCTGATTTGTTATAAAAGAATGTGATGAGTGTATGTCTTTTAATATTTTATAGCTATAAGATGTTAAAAGTAAGTTATTTGATTAGTTAATTTGGTTACTTTCTAATTTATGTTAATGTAATATAGAATCGTGTTAGTGTAAATAATTCCATTATAAATCTTACAAGTTAGATTAAGATACTTTCGTAACCATTTGAGGGTTCTAGTACTAGTATCAATCTTTGGTTTGTAATTTAATTCGACTAGTGTGAGTTAGTAATCGGTTTTTACATTTGTTCTCATACATGGGTGATGGCTTTATATATATATATATATATATATATATATATATATATATATATATATATATATATATATATATATATATATATGTATGTATATATATATATATATATATATATATATATATATATATCTATGTATGTATGTATATGTGTGTGTGTATGTATTCATATATGTAAATATATGAGTACGTATTTATCTAATGCTCATAACTATCTTTATCATTGAAATAACCTATCAATGTTGAGTTTCACACTGTGTCGTGATTTGTAAAAGACGTTCAAAAAATATTTATTTATTATTATTATTTTGATTATCATAAAATCATAATATCATAAAATATTTATTTATTAATAATGTCATAAAATCATTTAGGTTCACATAAAATATCATAAAGTGATTTACTTGCGATGATCCTAGATTTGATTATCATAATATCACAGGATCATTTCTTAGTTTATATTCTAATCTAAATAAATTACGTAATCAAATAAATAACAAAATATATGAAATACCTTGAATTTTTCATAAGTGTTATACTCTGATTTTTAATCATTTGTGAAAAAAGGTTTTGAACCGAATAATCAAAATCTAAGAGTAAGTTGTGTGTTGTCTCTTGGTTGTGGAATCTCTTTCGTATCCTGGTGTTTGAAGAGGTTTTTGATTAGAGACACTATTATAGGAATAAAAATACCCTATTGGTTGGTGTGATCGTTCTAGTATTTCAAAACCCTCCGATCATGATGGTTGCATTTTGATTGTTGGTGCGACGATCATAGGGTTTCAAAACCCTAATGTTTCTTATTGGATATCAAAATACTAATCCTGATTACAAGTGATCTCGAAGACCGTAGATTTTATTTTCTAGATTAGTGTGGAGCCTTATGGATAGGAAGTTGCTTTCGTTCGTGGTAAAAAAATGAGTGGTAACCCTAAACTACTATCCATGCTTTTATATTTAATCACCCAACCTTATAATTTTATCATGTGCATGTATCCCATCAAATGATACGGGTCATCTTTCCTATTCGGGAAACACCCACTATGAGATACTTCTAATCCCTAACTATACCTTGTCACTACAAGAAATGTGACCAATAGGGACGAACTTTTAGTGGCGACTTATTAGCGGCGACTTATTAGCGGCGATTTTGGTCAATAGCGACGAACTTTTAGTGGCGACTTATTAGCGGCGACTAGTCGCCGCTATTAATATTAGCGGCGACAACTGGGGGTATTAGCGGCGACATATGTCGCCGCTAATGGTCTTCTTCCTTGTAGTGTGTACCTAATTATTATGCATTGTAAATTTAATAATTAGGATAGGGGTATCAGTATTGGATATTAAATTACAATGTGAGACATCCCTTTTAGTGTGTACATCTAGGCATCCTAAAATTGTGTTTTTACTTGATTATTTATTCTATCTTCATTGATAATTAGTTCCACTATGTTGTTCTAAGTTTATGTCTGGTTGTCTGCTTGATCAATGCACCGTTAGACACGGCTCCCTTTACCACTTGGCTAGTTGTTAATAAATTGACAAGGTATTGGATGGTTTAAGGGATACATAGTAGTTTGTGTTCTTGTGTGTGTGAAATATAAATTTATCTTTAATTTATTTTTTTATATGCTTTTATGAGGATTGCACATAAGTAAAAGTTCAAGGGTAAAAAGGCGGACCTTGTAATTGCTCAAGGCATGTTGCTACAGAGTGGTGAAGGTACGTTGGCTATGTAATAAACCACTCTTCGAAGTCGATATGTAGTGTGTTTATTTGTGTTTCCTTGTCTCCTTCAATCAAAATGTGTTATAGATTATCTTCTAAGTTTTTGTACGTGTTCACCATTCTTTGTTCATTAGAAAATAAAGAAAGACGATGTGGTAATGTTTGTGTAAAGTCAAATGAGATTTTTTCTTTTATGTGTGGCTATACATTTTATTTTACCCACTACATTATTATCCGTCACACGTATAGAAAACAAAGAGAAGATGGTGTGGCTAATTTTATGTAAACCGACATGAAATTTTTTGTTTCTAGTGTGGCTATTATGTCACCTTTGGTTGCATATTTTGTATTACACAAGACGGTTTCTATCTTTCTATCATGTATAGAGGAAAGAAAGGACCATTGGTGTGATCAATTTTGTCTAACTGTGACACCCCACCATGATCCAGGCTGGCGTCTACAATTAATACAACTTACAGCGGAAGATAACATATGTTTATTACAAACTATAATATCATCAACTTGTTACACCATTATTTTATAACAGTATCTGAAAATAAATTAAAATAAAACTTCTTGGTCTTCTAGATCCTTCATCTTTAAGTAGCTTTTAAGCATTTTCGTAGGTGTTACCTGTGATACATATACTCAAAAGGACGTCAGCTAATGCTGGTAAGCACATGCTATAAAGTTTACAAAATTTACTTTGACACGCATACAATATGGGTTGTGATATTTGGGTCCACATGCACAGTGTATTCTATGATTTTACCACAACCACCGGCAGCAGGTTTGTCAGACCCTTCCGGCCGTCAAATAGGTATAAGCATGTGTCGGATGCATACGAGGAACCCTATCCTCTTTTCAGCCAGTTTGAAACACCCCATTAAATATATCAGGATCTTATACACCCCTACTGACCCGTGCATATATGTAAGCGTTATAATTATTACCAGTACAGACACAATGAGTATATTATCACAGTTTTTAAAACAGTCATAATAACTCACTTGTTTAACAGTTGCTCAACAATTGATAATCAATTCCTAGTAAAAATTGGTAATATCTCAAGGTCCTGATACAGTTTAAGTAATCTTAGGTTAGGCAATAGTATAACTAACTAGTCATTGTCATGCTTGGATATTAGCTAGCGCTACCTTGTTTAAGCATGGTTGATCAGTCCATGCGTAACTAAGGCAAGGCTATCTAAAACCCAATACTAACAAGACCCTAATACCTAAAATAATAATACTATACTAATACTAATCCTAATAATAACACTAAAATAAATAATAATTAACTTGACATAATAAGAACATACCTTAAAACTATCAACGACAATTTGATGTAGAGTCTCCCTACCCGTGCTGCTACTCGAGCAAAAATGACTATTAACAACATCCAGTGGGGTATTGAGTACTTGAGATTCTCTTTATAATAAAACGTTCTCAAGAAAACTTATATTCTAAAGGAAACCTATGAGCTTGTATTTATAGCAAGCAAGCAGGCAGCTGAATTTCATTCTTCCGTCGATGTGGGATGAAAGTGAGCAGCCTGGCTGCTTGCTTACTTATTGATCAGCCTGCTTACTTGCTTACTTATAATTAATTCAGCTGCTTACTTAGTTTTTCTCTTATAACTTTTAAACTATAAAGTTCTATAAAATTTCGAATACGTCATTGGGACAATCTTATTTTTCTCTACAAATCGACCTATGTTTCGTTAAAAACGGAGTAAGATCGAAAATTAAATATTTATTATTATTAAATGTTTTTTTAAAATAATAAAATCTTGACGTCACATGCCATCATCCAAATAATCATCTTACTTATACGACAATATATGAAAGAAAATTTTCATATTTCGCGCATGTATAACTATTATATTAAGGTTTGGGGTATTATAAAAACCACATGAAATTTTATGCTTTTTAGTATGGCTATTGTGTCATATTTGATCACACACATTTATTTTATCCAAGATATTTTCTATTATCTGTCACACATAAAGAAAACAAAGGGCAAATGGTGTGGCTAATGTTTATGTAAAGCCACATTAAATTATGTGTTATTAGTGTGGCTAGTATGTAACCTTTGGTCACTTACATTTATTTTATCCAAGACTAAAAAGGGGAAGATGGTATGGCTAATGTTTCTGTAAAGCCACATGAATTGTTTTTGTTTTTTAATGTGGTTATTATGTCACGTTTGGTCAGACACATTTTATTTTTACCCAATATATTTTCTATCTTCTCGTCATATATAATGAAAATAAATGGAGGTGGTGTGGCTAATGTTTATGTAAAGCCATATGAAATTTTATGCTTTTTAGTGTGCCTATTGTATCATCTTTGGTCACACACACACATATATATATTGTGTTTCTAAGTGGTCATTTGCATGCAATTAGCTGATTTATTTTAGATTGTTTGTAAATTAATTGATAATGGAAATAAACATGAAAAAACTTAAATACCAGTTTAATGATATTAACAATAATTACCCAAATCTACATATTTCAACCTAATCAAAAGTGGTTTTATTATTCTTACCAAAATCTTAAAATAGTAATTAACTTCTATAAATATTTGTTGGATGTTCAATTCTTCCTCCTCCTTGTCTACTAATAGTTTTTGATGTTTTATAGTGTTGTAAAACATTTCGTTTGTTTCTTTGTAATTTGTGTTTGATTGGATGGTGGATTTAGTATGAACCAAAAACGGATTGTAACATGAATACCTAGTCATTAATCAGATATTAGTTAAGGAAGAAAACTCATGATCAAGTTTGACCAAGTGTTTTGGCCAAGCAATAATACTATTTATTACTTCCCTAATTGTTTTGGCCTCGGGTAATTCTACTAATAAAAGTGTTTCGCCCTTTATAGCACTATCAATAGAAACTTGTAATAGTTATCTTAGAGACTGATGCTCATTTAAAGATTTCTCAGCATGTATTCTGAAGTACAAGAAAGTTACTTCGGAAAAGAAAGTTACTTCGGAAGATTTTACAATGTACAAAGGAAATTCACTAAGTGTCAAATCTTCTGAAGCTAAACACATAAATCTTCCGAAACCAAAAATGAAGTCTTCCGAAGCTTCAAGACATATTCTTCCAAAGCTTGAAGACTAATTTCTTACAAAAACAGAGAAGACATGTCAAAAGATAATTGCCTTTTGACTTTACATTGATCTTGTTATATAGATTAGTGTCCAGGTGGCCTTTAAAGTATGACCGATTGTAAGATGTAGTATAAAGTGTTTTATGTAATCAGTCTTAGGACTAAGCCTTGTAACAATTATAAAACACTTAAGAGCAATATGCATCATCCTTAAAAATCATACTTGTTTGTTCTTATGTATTCTTACTTTTATTCATTGTTTCTTTTTCCTGATTCCTTATTTGATCAACTAAGTGTTGTATTCTTCAACTTATGAAACTGTTGCATAATCATAACCGGTCCTGCAAAACTCTATAGCAATTATCTTGTCGTGAAACCCATTAATAGTTTGATCTTCCTTTGACAGGTGAATTTTATCATGTGTCATGCGGTTGGTCAAAGTTTATAGAATACAGAGTAAACTTAAGTGTTTATAGAAATTTAAAGCATATTAACATCATGAAATTAAAGTCTATATATTATAGAACATGTTTTATTTGTAATACATACTAGGGGAACATCTTGACATTCCATTTCCAAATGAGATAGCGTCTTAAGAAGTGAATTCTCAGTCATGGAGTGAACATATGTTTCTTTTCATTATTTCCAAAAATCATTCAATTAACTAGGTTATGGAAAATCAGCAATCACACTAAAAACTATAAGATTAATTAATTACATAAATGGTCGATATGATTTATTGCAAATATATATAATTTTAGATCTTTTTTTTTGACCGGCAAAACAAGATTAGAAAATATATATAAAAAAGCTAGCCAGGAGCTAGATACAAGAGCGATGAAAAAGAAACATTACAAATTAAATGACAACCAAGACTTCCATGATACATTCACCTTATTGCCTCTATATTTAACCCAAATAAAAGAAGAGGATTTGATCTCATTCAACACAAGGCTAGTCTCCAGGCATTTGCCTTCAAAACATTTTCTGTTCCGTTCCTTCCAAATAGAGTAGATAGTAGTGTACATTATATCCATGATGATCACTCTTTGGTTAGCATTGAGGAACCAATCGCTAGATTCTTTAATAAGACCCGTGATGGTCGATGATCGGAATTGAGGCAGGCGACACCAAGCCCGGATAGCATCCCAAATCTTTTGAGCCACCGGGCAATGCAAGAGGGTGTGGTTAATGGTCTCCGACCACCAACCGCATTACGCACAGTCACTGCGAACAGGGATTCCTCTCTTGGCCAGGAGGTGTTTTGACGGAAGACTATCCTCACAAGCTCTCCATGTTGTGACATTAACTTTGAGGGGCACGTGTTTAATCTAAGTAAATTTGTTGGAGCAGCTTGGGAGAGTAATTTTCCACCAAATCTCTAATAGATTTTGTATTGAAGTCCTGGTTGACTCCAGGTTCCCAAATCCAGAGATCCTTCTTCTCCTGCAACGTGACACCCTTAAGTAAGTCAACAAGACCCTCATGCTCCTGAAGCTCTTGATTCGATGTCGAAACATGTTTCCAATTGCTTTTGAGCAAGCATGTGCTCCCAATTGACTCCAACCTTTCACAGATGTAGCAATCTTTGTTCTTTTCAAGTCTGAAGAGGGAGGGGAAAGCATCCTTCAAGCAGCCCGTATCTAACTAGTTATCAATCCAAAATTAGGTTGAACTACCATTACCAATTTTGCACGGGATCAATGCGAAGGAATCAACCCCGATTAAGGAAAGCTCCTCAACAACCGAAAGGATAAGACCCCATAATCCCGAGACTGTTTTACTTAAAGGGAATGATTTAGGGTCCCTGGTCCCTCCATGTATGGCTTTTATCACCTTCACCCATAGCGTATCATGCTCCGATTTGAACCTCCAAAGCCACTTAGATAATAGCGCCACATTCATAGCCTTCAGACTACCGATCCCCCACCCTCCTCTAGATTTCGCAGCTAGCAATCTTTTCCATTTGACCTAAAATATTTTTTCTTTTCTGTCAGAGCAGCCCCAAATGAATCTCCTTCTTAGTCTTTCCATATCGTTAATGACTGAAGTAGGTGCTTTGAATAGAGAAAGAAAGTATATAGGGAGGCTTCCAAGCACAGACTTTGTGAGAATAAAACGACCACCCATGGACAGAGAGTTCATTTTCTAGTTTGAGAGACGGTTATGAAGTCTTTCAAGAACCGGTTTCCAATGATTCACCTTACTCAAGTTAGCTCCCACCGGTAAACCAAGATAAGAGAAGGGGATGTTCCCGACCCGAGACTGCATTCTGGATGCAAGTGATGAGACCACCGCAGGGTCAATGCCAACACCGAAAAGCCAGCTTTTGGTGAGATTGATCTTGAGGCCAGAGGATAGATTGAAACACCTAATAATACGTATTAGATTATCAATGTTGTTCTCAGACCATTCGCCAATAAAAATGACGTCGTCTGCAAAAACAGATGTGATAGAGAGGTGGTCCCGTGAGGGAATTGGAGGCCATGGAAGACACATGAGGAGATCGCAGAGTTCATAAAGACATTGAGGGCTTCCATAACGACATTGAAGAGATACGGGGCTAACGGGTCACCTTGCCTAACACCTCTAGACATGGGGAACTCTTTGGAAGGAGAGCCATTAACTAATATAGAGACACGGCCCGAGGCTAAACATTCCTAAATCCAAGATCTCCATTTTTCCGGGAAACCCATAAGTTCAAGAACGTCTAATAAGAACTTCCAATTCATCAAGTCAAAAGCTTTTTCAAAATCGGCTTTAAACACCAAAACTTGACGCTTTGTACTTTTGACCCAAGAGAGGGTTTCATTTAATATCAACACCCCATCCAAAATTTGGCGACCTTCAATGAATGCCGATTGGTTATGACTGATCACTGAATCGATAACCCGCTTCATTCTTCCGGCTAGGAGTTTAGCCAAGGCTTTGTAGATACAACCAATTAAGGATATTGGCCTGAAATCAGTCCAACCAAACGGATCCGTGACTTTGGGAATAAGAGTAACGAAGGAGGAGTTATTGCCTTGGTATAGACGACCAGACAAGTGAAAGTGTTAAAAAGCCGAGATGAAGTCTTCTTCTAATAGGAGCCAATATTTTTTGATGAAAGCAAAGGTGAATCCATCCGGCCCCGGAGCCTTGTCTCCAGTGCAATTCCATATAGCTTCTTTAATCTCCGATGGCAAAAAGGGGGCAATAAGATCGTTACATTGGGCCACAGATAACTGCTTAAAATTTGCATTACAAGCCTTTGGTCTTGAATTAAAGGGCTCCTTAAATTTAGCTTGAAAAAACTCTTGTGCTTTCTGCTTGATAACCTCCAATTGGTGCTCCACACCCCTTCAACATTAATGCCATTCATCCTATTCCTAGCAATGTTTGCATTTACCATACCATGAAAGAACCGAGAATTTTCATCCCCTTCAACCGCCCATTTGACCCTCGATTTTTGTTTTAGATCAGGAGTTTTTTCCTTTCCATTTCTTTTATGGATTTCCTTAGGGCCATAAGGTTTTGGACTTCATTGTCATCAAGACTCCTTGTCATTTTAGATCTAAGATTGACTTGGAGGAGTGTTAGGATTGACTTCTATTTGCATTACTTTACTTATGTGTTAGCATATAGTGTGACTTTTGTATTGTTCTTAGATCCAAGAGAATTTACCTATAAATATGGTAGTAGTATAGATCTAACATAGTTGTCCATGAAATTTAACTATAAAATGTAACGACAAAGAGGAAATTTAGATATAATACAATTTAGCTAAATCATAGTATAATTTTATAGGTCACTTACTTGTGTTAATAACTTTTTGTTTCCAAAAGGTGGAGAGATTGGTAATTGTTGTCTTTATACAGCCAGATGAGCTAAAATTGTATCAAGTTTGTTTTTTATTTCTACCACCTCCATTGAGAGAGTGTTAATTTGTTCATCTTTTCTCTTGTGCTCAAGTCTCCCTGTGTCTAGTTCAAGCTCAAGTTGCGCAATTCATTCTTTTGATGATCCTTTTGTTCTAGGTGACTATCAATATCTATTAGAAATCACTCCATTGCCAACACCTTTTAAAGATCCACATCAGACATAGTAAACAGTATGATAGTAAATAAAGAAGAAAGAAAAAAAGGTTGCATGAAATTAAACTTCCTAATATCTCTGTCATGACTTTGCCATCGGCATTCTTATATTCTCTATTTTTGTCTTCCTTTGCTTTTCTCCACATTAAAGCTCAGGAGGGAATTTCATCAATTAAAAGTCCATTATTTCTAACCTTTTAATCATTATAGATAACCAATCAAAAGTATAAGACACACACACATCAGACATAAAAAACACACTTGAGTTAAAGTTACCAATTTATCTCTTAAATAAGTATATCCTCCTCATCCCAAATGATGATCATAAACATACTTTGATCACACTTATTTTCTTGTCTTTGACACATCCTTCTAACATAAATTTTAATTATTTTGTTAGACTTTAAAAGAAACACACACTATGCAAAACAAATATAGAAAGCATTTAACATCATGAATTTGACCATAACACACACTCTCTACACATTATAGTAAGTAGTCAACATTTTGAATTTCACTATAACACACACACACACACTTTACATAATATAGAAAGCAGGCAACAACTTGAATTTAACTATAAACAACATCACACATTCCATAATACGGAACCAGCCAACATGCATCTTGAATTTGATCGATCATAACACACACACACATAATTTGCACAATATAGAAAGCATCCAACATCTTGAATTTGGCTATAAATAAACACACACACCTTGTATAATAATATATATAATTGAAACCAACTAACGTACATCTTGAATGTGATCAACACTCGTGAATCAAGTGGGTAATGGAGTATAAATGTTATCTTGCCTCTGTTAACTCATACCTGAACTTGCAGGTATAACAATAAGAAGTTGTTTGGTAAACTTGTGCTCCGCTATTAAGAGTACTGACTGGATAAAAGGTAGCCTCTGAATCATTCAGCATGTTTTTAAAACTTATCCATTACAAGGCTTCATGACCTATTAAAAGGTTGCTTTTAAGTGAACAAAGCAAAAAATATATATCTTCAACTGTTTTAGAGGTATCCTCTTAATGATAGAATCATTAAGAGGATACCAAAAAGTCCCTAAGTGTTTGTTTGGTTTGATGGTTTTAAGATAGGGGTATGGGTATGAAAGTGATATTAGTATTTGTATTAAGGGGTTGGGTTTTGTAAAACCTTTGCTAAAAAGGTCACTGTAGACATAGTTATCATCACCACAGCTCATTTGGCGTATTCTTTAGCATCGGTTGGGGTGGTATAAAATCATGGATAGTGATAGTAAATATGCGTCCACCTAAAATTTCAAGAAGCGCTTACACCATTTCACATAAAAACCTAATAATGACCGAGAATGATACTTACCGGCCAGCTTGTAGTTTGGAGCTTCACCCTTTGATGATCGTAGTCTGTAATGCAGGGGCTTAATTATCGTAGCATGGAAAAAACCCTAGTTCTTTTGTTGATTGCAACTAGTAGTGTGATAGTCTTCATTTTGTAGTGTGGATGATTGTATATAGGTGTGCCCATTATATTAACTATAAATATATGCATGCGCGTTGCATGCGTAATTGCACCATGGAGTTGAATATGAAGACAGAATACAAAAAATATCGTAAAAGCTATCACTCCGACTTAATACCCAAAAACATCAAGCAAATAGAAAGAAAGAAAAAATAACATCAATATAACATGATAAACTTAACAAATGTGTAGAATTAAAGCAAGTTTTTACGTATTTTCAAAAAAAACCTTCACGTGAAATGATGAGGAAAAAAAACTATACAACATTTATACACACAACAATTTTTATTTTCACACATATTTTTAAGGTAGCTAAAATATATTTTTCTATTTGTTCATATAATTTACAAAACCTAAATATTGAAAAAAAAATAAGAAGATAGTAAGTGGAATAAAAAACAACTGACATCAATCGAACTCGAACCATCGCCTCTTAGTAGGAGAGGCAATGCAATGACTCATGGGTTGACCAATTTTTTTGTTAAAGATTTGCAACAAAAATACTCACATTAATTATTTAATTCTGATTTATAAAAAAACCAATGTAGTTATCACATTATATCCTTTGATCAGCGCTAGAATCATTTACCATACATAAAAGACGTAAAATAGTAGTATATGATTAATTATTTTTTAAATAACTTGGTGGATAAAAAAATAATAAATCTTTAACGTACATTAATATTTACAAATGATAATTTATGCTCGTTCATTCACTTGTATTTCATGATGCAAATCAAATTAATAGACATATAAACAAATTTAATTACTAATCTTACTCTTTATATAAATATAAACACATGTCATAAGACAAGACAAATAAAAAAAGATCAAATATTAAAATCACAAAACTTAGGTGATCAAAACATAAAAGCTAAGAAATCACATGAAGATACCACTTTTAATTTATATTGATATATTACTAGCAAACATACCCGCGCGATACCGCGGGATTTGTTGTTTGTATATTGAAAATTAACAACTCTATTAATCCAACATAATGAGATTAATAGTGAAAGAAAGCAAATACAACTTGACTAAACCACTGCACTAAACAGAACTAAACATAAAAACTACACAGTAACAAACTAACCCGATTGAAGATGCATGACTGTCAATGGTTGTATGTTGTATATCTGGTCATGTTGCCTCCAAGACCACCACCTGAATTACCCTGTGCCATTCATTTTGACCCATTACCAAAACCATCCATTTTGACCCATACCAAGTATCACCCGTTTTGACCCATACCAAATATCACCCGTTTTGACCCATACCAAACACCATTCATACTGACCCATAACCAATACCACCCGTTTTGATCTATAACAAATACCATCCGTTTACATCCATACGCCATAACCAATGCCACCCATGTTGACCCATACCAAATTTCAATATTTTGAGCCATAACCAATATCACTGATATCACCCAAGCTAACCCATACCAAATATCAACCATTTCGACCTCTAACCAATATTACTTATTTTAACCCACAACCAATACCACAAAGTTGACCCATAACCTATATCACTCATTTTGACCATATCAATTCCATATTTTTTGACCCATAACCAATACCACCACTTTTGGCCTAACCAAATATCAATCGATTTGACCATAATTAATCCCACCCGTTATGACCCATAACTTATGCGCCTGTTATGAGCCATAACCAATGTCACCTGTTTTGACCCATAACCAATACCACCCATGTTGACCCATACGAAAGCTAACCATTGTAATATTAATATCTGAAAGTAATACACAAAGGGGATGTAGCTCAGATGGTAGAGCGCTCGCTTAGCATGCGAGAGGTACGGGGATCGATACCCCGCATCTCCATTTTATGATATGTTTTATTATTCTAACTTACTTCGTGCTCTATGGTTCAAAGTACTTATCCTGGCTAGTGACACCATGGCTCAACATACAAGAAGCACAAAAGGTTGTAATTGTTTTGTCGAAATAAACTTTAGTGAATGCAATTGAGATATATCTAAAAATATGACAAAAATAAAACTGATGGAGAGTGAAATTCACCTGAAGAGGGTGTCAGTAAGACACCACCTATAGTATGAAAATAATGCAAAGCTAGCTTAAGCACATTGGCTCCTTGAAGACTTGATTGTATGAACTTAATCAAACACCACTCTATACCAATCTAGTCATTGAATAAATATTATTTTCACTTATACTGAAATAACAATTCAAGTTAAATATTAAAGATCAAAAGTAGAACACCATGAGATGTTAACATAGCAGTAGGCTCTAACTAATTACACTATTGGATGAGTGGATATACACCATAATAAGCCAAAGCAGATATGTTATTTAATGTCATTAATGAGTTTGAAGTTCATCCTTAAAAAACAAATTATAAATTAAACAAATAAATAAAAAGCGTGCCTGCATTTTATTTTTCATAAAAAAACACTAACCTTTCAATGGTCCGGCAAAGCCATAGGTGGATGATTTAGAATTCCACCTCATGGCTTTTTTAAGGGTTAATGTCATCTTCATTTACACTCATTCCTTTTATGTGGTCTTGTAAGGATTAAATTATATGATCATCGTTGTTTTAACAAAGTCCCTTTTCATATGTTAATATTTGCATATTGGACCATTAAATCATGTAAAAATGATTTTATAGAAGGTAGAAACTTACTACTCTAACCATAATTGTTGTTTTTGAAAATTTTAAAATTGAATAAAAGAATTCATAAATACCATACTATATGCCACCCAACACGAATAGAGAGTTCCTTCTGCCTTTTCAAGATCTACACCTTCTTCTGATTTTATCATCTAATAAAGTGTGTGCTTTTGAGATTGTCTTAAATAAAAAATACATACACACTATTCATACATGCAATTGCTCACCTATTCAACAATAATGTTTTGTGTTGCTGCAGGTTGTTCTTTAAGATTGTATAAGTTGATCTTTAGTGCAGTGTTCCCTTTGATCTTTTTTGGCATGTCAACAAACACATAGCAAGCAACACCTGTAGATGTAGCAACAACAAAAATACAATATATTTAAAATTACCAGCCCAATGCAAATCAGATTAAAATTTCCTTACGATAAACATGGTACTTGTCATTTGTTCACTTAAGGATAAATGTCGTAGATGGTAGATTACCATGTTTTGATGAAAATTTAAGCACAGTAGAAAGAGTAAAAGAGTTCAGAACCATTGATACTATTGTTTCTCTCATTGGATCAATCAAACCAACTATCATCACTAATCCTTAATCTAGACAACAAAAGTTATAGAACATATGAACAATTCGGCTACAAATATATATCACCCATACAAATCATCAGTTCAATATCATTGACTATCTTCAAATAAACTCACTTAGTTCTCTAGTTCTATGATGATTAACTCATTCAAAACATAACCTAAGCTTGATTTATTAGATCTAAATAAGAACGCATCGCTTAATTCAGGAAACAATATAGTAAAAACATGTAGTTTAACATATATAGCTTACTCGAATACTCATGACTCATTCTTATGTTCGAAGCCTTCCCGATCTCGTTTCACGTCTTCATAACTATATGATTTGAACATCCAAATTCACCAACTAATTTGTTAAAATCATCAAGTGCATTTGCAGAGATAAAGCTTTAAAGTTTTAAGAGTTATAAATCACAGTTACTTTTTGATATTGGAAAATTATTAAGATCAAAGATCGTGTGAACTCAATAAAGCAGGACAAAGGCATTTACTGAGATTAAACAACTATCTTACAACATAAATGTTGCCATACAGATTGTTGAAATGATCAATTCAAACCTTAACCAAATTTCCTTGACCATTTGGCATGACTATATACTCATAATTCAAGTCCAGATTATGTAACACAAAGAAGACCAAATTGTTTTATTCAACACAAGGAAAAAGGCATACATATAATCCAACATGGAGAAATATGATTTGATAGTTTTATTATATGTTAATCACCAATAATCATGAACTAATCATTGTTACCTGTAGCCTCAGATGAAAAAGACGAACACTTTACTTCTCGAACCAGCACTTGTCTTGCTCACCTGTGATTTCCATATTTAGTAGTTTACAAAACGAATTTGAAAAAGTTCACCAGATTTCATATTAACTTGTCAAATTCATATAAAAGCTACAAATATCATATTAATAATAACAAATATAAGAACCCTAGGCTTATATTTGATAAAGACCCAAACACAGAGAACTGAAATCCAAAACTTGAAATCAGTCAATATTCATCAAACCCAAATCAAAATCCTTAAAATGCAACAAAAGAATGGTCACTGAAATCAGCAAGAATACCTCAGATACAGTGAGTTTAAGATCGCGAGTAATAGCAACTTGTGTAGGTGAAGAATACCCACCCTACAAGAACAAAAACCCAAATCAAATTAACACCCAACATATCTAGCGGTGGAGGAGGTAGCTGTGGGGGGTGGTCGCCGATGAAGGAGATGGTGGGTGACGGGATGGGGTGGGGGGTGGGGAGGTCGCCGGGAGGCGGTGGTGGTTAGCGGTGAAGTGGTGGGAGATGGCTGTTGAGACCGGGACCGGTGAGCCGGTGACCGTTGGTGGGTGGTGCGTCTTGTACTGGTGGTGGTGGTGACCGGCCGACGACCGGTGGTGGTATGCCTCGTTTCATCATCTCCTTATCCGGCGGTGGATCAAACACCTCCTCTTTCACCTTCTTCTTCCCCGTCTGCTGCTCATCACCATCGCTCCAAAGCTCCTCATGGAGCTCCAAACCCGACGACACAGACACATCTGCTGCTCCGAGACGACGATGTGGGTTCAAAGAGCTTGATGGAAGAACAGAGCTTCGGAAATGGCTTCAAGGGTGAATTTAAGTTTGGGGATTAGGGTTTTTATTGGTGGTGGCACTGTAGCCACCGACCAAAGGTATTAATATGAACTAGGTTGATTCCCCGGCGCGTTGCGCCGGGCTTTTGTGTTACAATTTTATACTCCTATACGAGTCAGACGTTCGCGTCTCGGTCAGACCCAAACAAACAGCCCTTTAGACTAAAGAGTTACCTGTTAACACAAACTGATCTGACCCGTTTTGACCCTTAGCAAAAATGACTCATTAACCAACCCGCCTCTTTTGTCAAGGAACACTGAAATATCAGTAACTTATGCAGTGCTCAGAACATCAGGATGCAGGTTGTACTCCAGAGCAAACACAAAAGCAATCGCCATCACAGTGGGTCCTGCTACAAACCTTGCTACCATCCCATATGCTGCTAATCTGTTCCCACATGCTATAAACTTTGGTTATGAAGCCATTTGGGTTGTGATAATCTGCAACCACTCGACTATTTTCTGTCCATTTTAATAAATGTGTTAATTTTGATTATCGAAACAATATTATTTGAAGAGTAATATAATTCTTTTAATAAAACAATTTAAAAAGTTATGCAGGAGTAAATGAGGTTTAACTATTAAAGACAGGGAGTGAGGTTCCTATTTTACTATTCATTCACTTGATGCGTAATATTTTAGCAAGTACCTGGTCTTGACAAACACGATATGACAAACCGCACAATCTGTCCAAAAGAACCCCAATATACTATCTGACTCGGACTTTGACTTTTGACTAAAATAACATACATGAGAATTCCATGACCAAAAAAGAGTGGTAATCTAGAACAGAATTACGGTTCTAACCTTCAAATAACTAATTCTGTATGTCTGATGTATCTTTGACAAAGTTAGGGGATCTTTAATTGGTATGGCCTACATGAGTGAACATTGAAGTTATATAATTAATAACAAAATGATAAAAAGAACATTATTTTATCAAAAGGTAATAATATATACCTCCTTAAAGACAACATGTTCTTTCAAAGATATGAGGGCTGTTGAGTCTGATCCATTTGACAATTTTGTATATCATGTGAAGGCCTTCCTTGTTTTCCAAATCTTCGCATACTCTAAACAAATCCATTAATTTCCGGAAGAAACTTTGTGTTCACATCATTCATTTAAGCATTAAAATTGATATAATAAATAAATAAATAAGAAAAACTACTATGAACTGTAACTGAAATTTATATAGACAATTCTGTATATTATTCTTGAGTAATAAATTAACAACTAATAAGAATAGCATACATCATGCAGTATGAGCTCTGTTACACACAACTGATCTGTAACACTACTATCAACCACAACCTGCAACACAAAAACCAATCAACTCCATCTTCACTAAACAGATCATATATTTGAATATATAGTTTTAAAAGCCCAAAAGAATGCATTTAACTCTGGACCTTAAGTATTTTAGGAAGTGTTGATAACTCTACTGCAGGTAACTCCCTTAACTCATTATTAGTCCCATGATACGTCTCATCTATATAAACAAACAAATAAACCCACATACCTAGGGATTGGAAATTATACCTGTAGTGCAGAAAAAGGTAGTAACAGAATCATATATATATATACATACCTTTAAGATTCCACCTAGTTGCAATGTTACTAAATGGTAATCGGACAGCACGTACCACCCAATGAGAGTTCCAAGTAAGATTTTATGTCGATGTGTATTTCTTTGTTTTGTACTGTTTGAGAGTTCCAAAAGAGTGTTTTACCGTTGGTACATCTTCCATTTTTTTATGATTCTAACTTCAATAGTACCGGTTTTGCATTTGGATGTGAGATCAGGTATTCTCTGAATTGCCATGTTAGCTTTCCTGCATGCGACGTATTTCATCTAAAAAATCTGCGTAAACTATATTTTTGGTCATATTAGCAGGTGTTTCGTTAGATGATTCTATGTAAACTTTTAAAGCATTCGGTGAAGTCGACCTTGAGAAAGCTACATATAATTGGCCATGACTAAAAACAGGTTGTGGTAAGTAAACACCAATTTTATTCAAAGATTGTCCCTGGCTTTTGTTAATTGTCATGGCATAGCAAAGTTTAATGGGAAATTGTTTTCGTTTAAACACAAATGGAAGCTCTGGATCAGTTTGAGTTAGAACTATTCTTGGTATGTACACCTTATGCCCCGCCACCGTGCCAGTGATAACTTGCGCTTCAAGGACTCTTGGAAGTAGCTGTGTTATGATCAATCTTGTCCCATTGCAAAGACCAGCACTTTGATTCAAATTTCGTAGTAGGATAATGGGTGTTCTAACTTTAAGCTTCAAGTTATGTGGTGGTAATCCGTTGAAGTTCAATTCATTCAGAAACTCAAGTGGATATAGAAGTTCAAGATCACCTCGAGTTTTTGAATGAGGCACGATTGAGTCAGTGCTTAAGTAAACGCTATAGTCACCAGAAGACATGTTTAGAATCATCAAGTTCACCATATCAACAGTTTCATTTTTTGGACAGACAATTGCCTTTTCAGAAAGATTTTCAGGTGTGGGCTTTTCTAGGGTTTCGCTATCATATATGAATTGAATAAGATTATGCAAAGACGCATCAGTATGAGGTATCAAGAATTTTGATGGGATTTCTATAAGTCTAGCATCGTTGGGGTTGTGCACATCTAAAGTCTCACTTGTTCCATTGCCTATATCCAGGAGCCAAGAGGCAAAGGCTGCAGTATCATCAACGTCAGCTGTGTTTTGCTTTGAATGACGTAAACGCATGTTCTCTGTTAAGGTGACCACCCTAAACTTATTCCACACATACGACTTGGGCAACGAAGACGCTATGATGTCTTGTTTGCTTGCTTTACGTTTGACAGGCAATGTTTGACTAAAATCACCTCCTAAGATTAAAGATTTACCACGGAAAGGCGAGGCATTGTCATCAAGTATGTCTCTAAGCGTCCTATCTAAAGACTCGAAACATCGACGGTCATTCATTGGAGCCTCATCCCAAATTATAAGTGACGCCTCAATCAAAAGACTTGTAAGTTGACTGTTTTTCTTTACGTGACATATGCTTTCCTTTGTCATATCTAATGGTATTTTAAAACGTGAATGAGCAGTTCTAACAGACGGCATTAGCAAAGATGCAATTCCAGAGGCTGCAACCGCAAGTACAATCTTTCCCTCGGATCGTAAAGCATTAATAATTGTAGTCCAGAGGAAAGTTTTTCCTGTTCCTCCATGACTATAGCCGAACATTAGAATTTGCTTGTTGTCTTTAATTGAACCAATAACATTCTCATACACATAAAGTTGCTTCCCTTGAAGACAGTTCTTTTGACGTTCATGCTCGAAAGCAAGCTTTTCCCTGTCGTAGTTTCTTTCCTCCATCAAAAGCCTGTTTTGAAGCCTCTGAAGTAACTCTGGACGTGGAGACGGCAAGCCGTAATCCACAAGCGATGATGGAGAGGCATTTGAGTTTAAAAAGAGTTCAATTTCATAAAGAACGTATTGTTGAAGATCCTCATAGCTGATATGTGTTTCTGAAGAATTTTCTGTCATATGAAGCTGACGTGCAACGTCGTCTGTCATACGTTGCCATTGACGGTCCCATAAGTTTATTGGGCTTGAAATTTCGCAATAAAGCAACATATGAGTAAAAAGGGACCTCAGCTCTGAGGCAGTTGCCCATGCAGTAGCTTCCTCAAAAGCCTGACACCACTCACTGTCATCCTCAATCAAACCCAACCTCTCGCATGCAGCTCGATATGTAGAATGTGTTATACCACATACTGTCCTAATCTCTGCAAAACTTCTACATCCAACCTGATAGCGTAACAACAAACGTAAAAAAAACAATTCTCCACAGGTAGGATGAACATAAATGAGTCTTCCAACAGTAGGATTAGTATTATTAACCCCACGAAGCCATCGCTTTCTATTTTTATCCCACCTGTACTCTGAAAGGTAGTCAACATATCGAAGATGTCTGCCACCTACGTCAAGTTTGTTGTTTGCTAACCATTCTGTCAACGTGGTCCTTTTACTGCTTGCATTGTCGAGTATTTCTTGCAAATGATGATTATCCTTAAAACTTACATTTTGCATGTTTTCTAAATGAACTGATAGAACTTGAACGGCTGGGTTTCTATGATGAATTGGAAAGTCCAAGATTCTCCAATATGCTTCATGTGGACATATAAAGCGGCCATCAACGTAGTTTTTAACCTCATCTATAGCAACATCAGAGGAAGACGTTCCCTCATCATGATGCATATTAGACTTGGTGATTGTAAATCTAACACGGTCAGCACCTTTGGATATGTATTTAAACAAATATTTAATCACCATATTCCACCCGCAATACTCGACATTAATATGAGCATGAAATCTTAGACACAAGTCTTTATTGTAAGGGACCACGTACGAGTTGTCCAGCAAGATTCCCCCTTTATTTACACAAATAGAATTCATACGCCTTTTGTAACGAACGTACCCATTCTTGTCAAACACAGTGCTCGATGTACAAGCTTTAGGGAATTTTTTGAACAACTACTATTAACCATGCATGGAGCATAAGGTCTAGCCAAACCACACGGTCCATGCATCATACAGTCGGTGACAATCTTATGAAGCTCAGGTGAAGATACAGGATCAGGTATCTCGGCAGATATGTACTGATCAACTTGGCTGCTCTCATGAATTTTGAATGCCTCTGCAACCCACAAAAGCATATGATAATGTGGAAGTCCTCTTTTCTGGAATTCTATCGTATACAGATCTGCAACTACCTTACCAAAAGGACGTTCCGCTCTCAAGAAGTCCAACATTTCTTTCACTTTAATCCTAAAAATTCTAGCAATAATGTCCGGTCTATCTTGAGGTTTGAGTGGCGAACGGGATGCGAAATATCTTGTTATCTCTGGCCACCTCACATTACAAGTGAAAGTTATGAAATACTGAGGGTTTCCATGAACGCGACATATAGCAAGAGCGTCTTGATAATGTTTGTACATGTAACGTGGACCACCAGTAAATGAAGCCGGAAGGACAACACGTTTTCCAATAGAACGACCCTCGGTATCCCCTCTCAACACCGCGTCATGAACGCCTTGAAGGAACTCAGTTCTAAAGAGGTTTTGATTAGATCTTATATAATCTAGACGGCCTTGTTCGATGCATATGTAAGCATCTACCAAAAACTGTTGGAAAAGGCGACCTCCATTCAATAACAAAGAATAGACATCGAGTTGATCATGAATTAAGAAACTGTAATACATGTTCATGGATAACTTCTTATCATCTCGCATCTCGTCACCAGAAAGCCTAAGGTGAGGACTCCATCCACTTTCACCATACAAGAACAACAATGGATATTGCAATGACATGTATAATGGATGTAACTTATTTATGCGTTGAGGAAATCCATCTTTAGCATGAATAACAATGTCAAAATCGTGTGCAGGCGGGGAACCATCATGAACAATCGCGCCTAGAGTACCAGCAACAGGAGAATCATACGACCGTTCGTTCACAGAACTAAAAAGCCTAATTGAAAACTCAGGAATGGAGGCCTGATCACAAAGATCTCTTGCAGAACGGAAAAGCTTCACAAGAGCATTAAGATCATGTAACAAAGACATAAGAAGTTGCACAATTTCGACACGAACACGCGCACAATCATCTCGCCCAAACAAATGTAGCCTATTCGAAAGTTCATTCTGTGTGTCATACACATACATCTGCAGAAAACGTGGTCTTTCATCCTGCAGAGGGCATAATGTTCCAATCCAATGACATACTTGACCTTCTACTCTAAACACATAAGGAGCTGACCCACTATTAATCGAATAATCTACACAGGCTCCAAAAGAAGTCATGGCGAACATTGAATTATACACGCGAATGTTATCAAGAAAATCAGGATGCTGAAACAGTTCTTTGATGATCGTTGGCGGATCCCTAGGCAAAACCAAACGCACACGACCAACCTTGCAACACTGATTGTACCTAGGATTCCTATTTCGTGGGACATAACTCACACGCTCAGCAAACCAAAAAAAGGCTCCACAAAACTCGCATGAATATTCAGGGTCACCACAATCAACATACACATACAATCTACCATCTACACTTGAAGAGGAACTCGCAATATTCGGCGTACAATCGGATGGCAAGGGAGGTGTAGAAGGCTGAGGGCGCCTACGAGTAGCAGTACCTACTTCTACATTACTTGCAGTAAGATTTAAAGCTGTATTGCAGGATGAAGGCATATCATAATTATCCTCTAACGGAACAGAAGATGACATATGCACAACTACAATAGGATATTATCTAAACGTACAGATAGACAACACTAACATGCATGTGTTAAACTTAAATCCGTTAAAACTGTACAAATACGACACTGATATTACAACCTAGAGCACGTACCTATCACAAACAATTCTAATTTCATAAAACCAAACAACACATCAAACAAAATAGGTAAACAAACCAAAAGCAAAAGAGAAAAAACACACCTGCGATGCAACGTAGTAGCCCAATAATATAATCACGAACTGTAAAATAATTTACTAAAGAAAATCAAGTCTATGTTGTATCAGTTGACTTTCATGCTTTGTATCACCACATTTATATATTTAACATAATTTTACTATTAAATTATATGTTGAAAACCACCGTAGATTAGGTGATCAAACTATGAGGCAATATTTGTTTTTGTTTCAAAAAATAACATATTTTCAAAAAAATAACATATGATGCTGTAATTAGAGGTGCAGTACAAGCTGAGATGCCTAAATTGCTTACTGTTATATTGCCCCAAAGTTTGAATGCAACTACTAAAGTCAAAAGAGAATAGGTAACAAACCTGCAACGCAACACAAAAGCTTGTCTCAAAAACAGAAGCACCTGTAATACAATTAAAAAACCAACTGTAAAACAATATAATTACAACCCAAATTTGTTAACCATTTTGACCCATAACCAATATGAATATTCTATTCATCAAGTAAGTAAGATAGCATCAAACTGGTCGGATCCAGCGGCCACAAAAACCAGACACATTTTCATGCTTTGTATCAGCAAAACTACAACAGCTCTTTTGCTCAACAAATAGTCTTGTTCCTTGGACATCGGATCAAGGCAGGGACGCGAGAATGGATTCCTCGTCAACTCAGTTTGGGGGTGTGAACACTCAATTCTCAAACCAACTGAAACAACACAATGGAAGATCCCTACATTCATTTCTATTTCACATCCACATACATCATCAATTCATTATACATATATTCATAAGTAAATACATCCATCATAAACACAAACTCTATATAAAAGAACAACTATGCTAATTCCATAGGCAATTCCACCTTAGATTACAATTCCATAAACAGAAACCCACTTTTAACCCTAAAATAATCCCCAAAATTCTCCTAGTCTCCAATCGGTCTATAACACTGTTATCCCTTATTTTAGCTCAAAGAACAGAACCCAAAAGGATAAGCATTCAACAAACCTCAACAACAACCTAACCCACATATTAAAAACAGTAAAAAAACCCACAAAGAACACAATCAAATTGAATACAACCACAACAGAACATAAACCCATATTCCGGTCGTCCACCCAAATCGAGCACCCAAGTATAGAGCCAATGTTGATACGACCCTACTCCTCCGCCCCCTACACCACCGCAGCTGAGCCCTACGCCACCCCAGCCCAACCCTACGGTGCACCCCAGCCCTCGGCCCCATACGGTGCACGACCGCAGACTAAACCCCCCAAAAGACCACAACAAACCCTAATCTTCAACCAAAAACATCAAGCTCAGGAACATACGAACCAAACTGGGTTTAGAAGCGCCGATTGTAATCAGACGACAGCCAATCAAACACAAAAGGGGCTGAAATCCGAAATCAAACATGCATAAGAAACCTAAAAACACACCTGAATCGCAGCACCAGCAGAAACATTCGACCATGGATGAAGAAGACGACCGGAGGAAAAGCGAAATGCAGCGGGAGCAGCCTTTAGAAGGAACTCAAGAACACGTGAAAGCCACGTATCCATCAGCTTGTCACCCGAAAGCTTCGCTTGGAATTCAATTCTGCTCGAGCTCCTTGAATGAATTCCATTCTGCTTCGCTTGGTGGTGGTTTCGGTTGGGGATAAGAGATTTGTTGTGAGGTGTGGATTTGGGTTAGGATTAGGGTTTTGTTGTGAGGTGCGAGGTCGGTGTGGCACTGTGGCCACCGACAAATGGGAATAAATAGAATAGAAATAGATAATTTTTAACGTTGGATTTTGATTACAGAGAATAGAAATGCCATGATTACTTTTTAACATACTGTCTCACGATGACCATTTATTGCTTTAGCCAAAGAACCATGACCATTGATTTCTTTTACCCACATATAAAACAATTAACTGTGGGCATTTATTATTTTTAGCTACACAAAAAAAAAGTAATGGTGACCATAAAATGAATATAGAAATTTAGTTCAGGGGTAACGTAATACAAGTTAAATTTTCTTAGGGGTAACGTAAAACCATAAAAAAAATATTTCCTATATAAAGTTTTTTTTACACTACGCGTAAAAATTTGAGGGGTAGCGGAGGCTACCCCTTACCCCTTAATAGGTCCGCCACTGCATAAAATACTTATAGTTAAAACTACTTTCAGCCCCATCACTAAATAATAACATGGGCGTTATATTTGGCCATATTTTAGAGAATGGTTTGTAATTGTCGCATTATTTTCTTATTATTCTTTGGCCACACAAACTAATGTAAGTAGTCATATATATTAGCCTTTAGCCACATCAAATCCATTGTGGTTAATAATATTTGGCCATCCTTTTCAAGCATGATTAGTAAATGTCATATTATGTTCTTATTACTCTTTGGCCACACAAACTAATATAAGTGGTCATATATATTAATATTTAGCCGCACAAATGACTAATAATCCATTGCAATTCGTCATATTTGGTCACACTTATCGAGCGTGGCTAGTAAATATTATTTTTTTATTACTCTATGGCCACACAAAGTAATATAAGTTTCATATGTATTAGCCTTTAGCCACATCAATACCTTATAATCCATTGTAGTACATTTGGCCACACTTATTGAGTGTGGCTAATAAATATCATATTATTTTTCTTATTACTATTTGGACACACAAACTAATATATGTGGCCATATGTATTAGCTTTTATCCACATCATTAACTATAATCCACTCTAGTTAGTCACAATTAGCAGTGTGACTATAGTAATTATGTCACATTATTTTATTATTACTCTTTTGACGCAAAAAATAATATGAGTACGTGGCCATATGTTTAGCCTAGAGTGAGATTATAACTTATAATCTTAGTTGGTCACATTTGGCCAACTTTTCAAGCGTGACTAGTAAATGTCATATTTTATCTATTAAAGTGTAGCTAATATGTGTGTTTTTGGTCACATGAATTAAATACAATGACAGCTGGTTACATTTGGTCACACTTTTTCGAGCGTGGCTAGTTAATATTATAGTTTCTAGTTGAAAGTTTGTCTAATAAGTGTTTTGGTCACATAAATAAAATACAATGGCAGTTTGTCATATTTAGCCACACTTTTTCGAGCGTGGCTAGTTAATGGTTTTAATGACCTTTAGCCAAATATTTAATCGAAAGGGTGGTAGGGCGATTTGTAAAAAAGTGTGGTCATAAGCCTATTTTGGTGCAGTGTGTTTCTAAAGCTAGTGGCATAAGATATATATTTACCAAAATGCACATCTAAAGTGCATTCATTGTAATAAAGTTGGTCACTCAATTGAAAGATGTTTAGAAATAGTTGGGTTTTCGAAAAACTACAACGGGAAAATGAAAACAAAATGTAATTGTGCAACTAGTGAAATCAAGAATAATGCTAGCAGTCCATAATAATTCACTGCAGATTGATTTGCCAAACTCACGTCCTTAACTAGTGAAACTATCAATGTGGGCTATAAGGAAGCTACAATATATAGGTATTATCATTTATTAGGTATATATGGGTCGTTTTTCTCTACAACCATACATTCTAGTATTGCTTGTAACGGGTGGATCTTTGACTCTAGAGTTTAGAGCCAACTAACACATGGTTGATGGTTGTGTCGTACAGATCAACGTAGATCTATACGACATATCTGAATATGGTATGTCTATTGACCACCCTAATGGAACCAAGGCAAAAATAACTTAAACTGGTAAATGCTCCATTCGAATAATTTAACTGTTTTTTGTTATTTACGGGGATGCAAATGCGTTTATATGGTGTATTTTATAGTGAATATGTTGGTATTAACATGTATTCATCAATGAATACATTATATGTTTAAACTAGGTTAGTCCCCGTGTAATACACGGATTGAACAAATAAAAATATTAAATAATTATTAATAAAAATTTATGATTATAAAATATGCTTGAAGATAAAATATGATTATAAGCACGTATAAATAGTTACTTTAAGTAAATAAATAATATTTTATCTTTCTTAAACTGTTATTTTATAAGACAATTTGTGATTTTTAAATATATTGTTTTAAGAAAATTGTTTTTTAAAAAGTGTGTTTTAATAAATAATAAGTTTTTAATTTATTAAATTATAATATTTTTTAATTTAAAAATAGTATGAGTAATATTATTAATATTTAATATTATTATAATAATATAGAGAAATGAGAAAGTAAGTATAATGAGATCTACAATTGTTTCACGCTTATTTTAGTTTTTTTATAGATAGATAGATATGCTAAACACTCATTAAATAAACGGATTAAATTTTAATGTAAAAAATAAACATGAATAGTTACAGTATAATATTTTAATATAAAATATAATTAAAATATATATAGGTAATAGTTCAAGAAATAAAATAATTATACTATTTTTTAACTCTCTTATGTAAATAGTTTCATTTTTAAATATTCATTTTAAATTTTTTTATAAAAAATATATTTTATAAAAATCTTGTTTTGTAGAAAAATATGATTTGTAATTATTCTAGTTGTTTTAATAATACTGTTTTAAAATATTTCACCTTTATAATTTTTTTTAAAAACAAACGATTTTAAAATAT
The DNA here is from genome assembly GCA_024085815.1 of Flaveria linearis. Lineage (NCBI taxonomy): Eukaryota > Viridiplantae > Streptophyta > Magnoliopsida > Asterales > Asteraceae > Flaveria > Flaveria linearis. The sequence goes on from CM044003.1 coordinate 78,734,875, forward strand.
TTTGTTTAAAAAATGTTTAGTGTTTTAAAAAATTTCATATTATATAAAACTTTAGTTTTTTTGTTATTTAGATTTTAATTAAAAGATGTTACTTTTAATTTCCTTCATAAAATCTATTTTAAAAAAAGATAGTGTGATTTAAAAAAATAAATAAGAGAGAGAAACATAGTAATTAATAAAATTTATTTTTAATAAAAGAGAGAAATTCATATGAGTATTTAAATTACTATAACACCCTTTTGGATGGAAAATTAATATGTGAATATCTAAAAAAAGGACAAGTGGTAAAAACATGGGTTGAGAGAATGAAAAGTGTCAAAAGAAACCTTGTTTTATTAGAGGTTATAGATATAATATGTTATCCATAAAACACTATATGATAAGTATAGTGCGTACCTATTGTTTAATACGGTATATTTCTACATCTAGCGTATTCATTAGTAAAGATAATTTCTTAATTTCATGTTACTTATAAAACATTTCACAACATAAAAAGTATTCATAAAGCAATTTTAACAATTAAAATCTTTTCTTATATTTTAAAATGATAAAATAATTTTTATTTGAACTTGCTGCTATATAATATATAAGTATGAATTCAAATGAAAACATATAATGTTTAGTGATCATTTATTCTGACAAAATAGATTTTAATTATTTAAAACATTACTGATTGGTCATTAATAACTCGTATTAATAATTTGACCAATAACATCCTCAACTTTCATTTTTGTTACCTATGACAATTTACTAGCATATTTATCAAATATGTACACTTGATTTAAATTTGACTTTGTTCATAATGATGATTATAAATGAATTTATAAAAAAAACAAATGAAAATTAGATGTAAAGCAAGTCTAAATCCATAATAATTATGCTAATAGGATTATAACTAACAATAAAAGTAGAAGTTGGAAGTGACCGTGGTCATATTGTTAGTATTGATTATTATCGGCAATAATTTTTTGTTTAGACTAAATTATATATCTTACATGGGAAAATTTTAAAAAATATTATATAATATATCAGAGATATGTATAATTTAATATTAGTATAGATAACATATCAATGAAATTTAACCTAATAAAATAAATGACTATAGCAACATGACTATTTTCTAGTTTGTCCATGTCATCTTCACGTAAGCTCCATCTAGAATCATTCATATGTACTCACCATAATAAACTTATAAGTTTTGGTAAACAAATTTTTTTCAAATGAGTTTCTTTAATAAATGTGTATTTACTAATCAATTAAACTATTTTCATAAATAAATCATTTTGTTAAAAATACTTTAACTAGTTATAATTTTTCAAATAAAGTTTAATTTCTAGATAATCATGTTAAAATTATAATAATTTTATAAGATATATAAAGAGGTTTATGGATATTTATGAATAATATTTATCTTTTTTTCTATATTAATTTTGTAACTTAGATATATTTGTTATATATAATAATTGCATTTGACTATGTAGGCAAGGATAATGAGTAAGCAAGGCTAAAAGACCCTTCCATGAGAACAGAAATAAAGTCCATAAAAGAAATGTGCGAAGTTCCTTGCCAAGATAGGCAAGAAACCTTAGCTTTAACGGGATAACAAGTGCAACCCAACCTGAGTCAACGTAGGGACGGGCAAAGCATTTGGTGGTGGATCATGCAACGAGGCCAACCTAACGAGGGTGCATCCCAGATAAGATCAATAAAAGCTAACTGTTATGTTCTACCACTAATAAGGCAAGTCAAAACTAATTGGTGATACGATAAAAATGCAGATAAAAGATAAAGCTAAATCAACAATAAAAGAAAGTCAAACTATTATACATGAAAGGAGATATATCCTAAGACGAAGGCGAGGATGTTAGCACAAGAAGGATTAGCTTACCAGTACAGGAAGGATCTCCACCTAAAGGGTCTCCCAAGTATAAATATGACCCTTGAACGTTCAGGTATGACTCATTCCATCCCACAACATTCCACACTACAAACTGAAAGATGGAATAATTCCTTGCCGGATTTCATTAGAATAGAAGACAATATATAATACAAACTAGAGAGCTATTCTAGGAACTAATACGGAAATAGAATCAATAATAAGTAACACAATGTGATTATTTCTGTACACATATTCTACATTACTATTCCAATAATATCCAAAGATATTATTGGTTAACAGCCCCCGGCAGTTTGATCCGTAGAAGAACGAAGGCATAAACTGGACCTGAATCGTGAGAAGAGGTGTTTAGGTAACCCTTTGGTAAAGATGTCCGCGTATTGATAATCAGCAGGGACATGAACGACTTTGACTGAACCAAGACGAACCTTTTCTCGGACAAAATGTATGTCAAGCTCAATGTGTTTGGTCCGTTGATGTTGCACAGGATTGTCAGCTAAATAAACGGCCGAGATGTTATCGCAATACACGAGCGTGGCGCGTCTAACGGGCACATGTAATTCAAGCAACAAATTTCTGATACAGCTGATTTCTGCTATAGTGTTAGCAACCCCTCGATATTCGGCTTCTGCACTTGATCTTGAAACGGTTGGTTGATGTTTCGAAGACCAAGATATTAAATTGTTACCCATAAAGACACAATATCCAGAGGTGGATCGTCGTGAATCCGGACAACCGCCCCAATCCGCATCTGAGTACGCCGTGAGGTTCATAGTTGGAGAAGGGGAGATAAACAAACCTTGAGAGAGGGTGCCCTTAATGTACCGAAGTATCCTTTTTAGTGACTGAAAATGAGGCTCACGTGGTGCATGCATAAACAAGCATATCTGTTGAACCGCATATGAGATATCAGGTCTTGTGATGGTAAGATATTGTAATGCGCCTGCGAGACTACGATATAAAGAATCATCCGGAAGCAAGTTGCCGGAGGTAGCACTAAGTTTTGAACCGGCTTCGACTGGAGTGCTGACTGGTTTGCAATTTGACATATTTTCACGAGCTAAGATTGTTTTGGCATAAGCAGATTGAGACAAGAATAACCCATGTTTTTGTTTTTGAACCGCTATGCCAAGAAACTGATGAAGATTACCAAGATCCTTCACTTGAAACTCAGAGGATAAGTCTCGGATAATGTGTTGCAGCAGTTGTTCATTGGAGGCGGTCAAGATTATATCGTCCACATAAAGAAGTAAATAAGCCAGTTGTGTTCCGTTTTTATATATGAACAAGGAGCTGTCACATTGGCTGCTTTTGAATCCCCATTGAGTAATAAAACCTGCGAAACGTTGGAACCAAGCTCTCGAAGCCTGTTTTAGACCATAAAGAGACTTTTTTAACTTACAGACATGTTTAGGATGAGTAGAGGAAATAAAACCGGGAGGTTGAAACATGTACACCGTCTCTCTCAAATGCCCATGTAAAAAGGCGTTCTTGACGTCTAGTTGACCAAGTGGCCATGCATTAGATACGGCTAGACTAAGAACGGTCCGAATGGTTATGGGTTTTACCACTGGACTGAAAGTTCTTCACAATCTGTGCCTATGGTTAGACTTTTGCCATTAGCAACAAGTCTAGCTTTATGACGTTCAAAATGACCATTAGCATGATTTTTATGTTTAAATAACCACATGCACCGAATTATCGGAACATCCTTAGGTCTCGGAACTAATTCCCACGTATTATTTTCCAATAGAGCTTCATATTCGTTAGTCATGGCATGTTTCCAATTTGGGTCGGTGAGAGCAGCAAGATGGGATTTTGGTAAGGGAGAGATAGTGGGTATAGTTTGTGTGTGAAGATTCAAAGGCTGTCGTGGTTTGAAAATACCGGACTGAGAACGAGTTCGCATGGAGTGAGTGGACGTGGCGGTTTGAGAAGGAGGATTGGGGTGGGTAATGTTAGGGGGGCGGGATAGCGGAGGAACTCGGTTGGTTGACTGTGTCGTGGGTAGAACAGGGGGACGCAACATGGGGATGAGTGGTTTGTGGGTTTGAGCTAGAGGTGTGACTTGGGCTTGGAGTAGTGTGGGCTGTATTGGGTGATGAAGTGGAGGAGGGTGTTAAAGGTTGGGGAACGTTTGGGGTGTGGGGGTTAGGCTGGGTAGGTGGGGTACGAGTTGGGTTAGAAAAAGAGTGAGGGTGAGTAAACAAAATAGGTAAGGGGTCAAGGAAGGTGTGGTTGGTTGGAGGATTTTTGGGATGTGCAAACGGAAAGTGGGTTTCGTCAAACGTTACATGCCTAGAAAAAATTGTTTTGCCGGTTGAAATGTCTAGACAACGATATCCACGATGGTTGGCCGGGTAACCAAGAAAAACACAAGGTGTGGATCTGGGGTTAATTTGTGAGCACGGGTGGAGGACGTGTTGGGGTAACATAAGCAACCAAAAACACGAAGGTCAGCATAGGAGGGTTGACGAAGATAAAGTAGGCAGTGGGAGTAAGAAAATTGTGTAGTTTGTTGGAAGAATGTTATGAAGATACGAGGCAGTGTGAAGAGCTTCAACCCAAAAGGAAGAGCGAAGAGAAGCATGAGTGAGAAGAGTAAACATGATTTCGTTTATTCGTCGAATCATACGTTCAAACTTCCCGTTTTGTTGAGATGTATGAGGACAAGAGAATCTGAAATGGATGCGATGTTGGTTGGCAAAATTTTTAAAACTTGTGTTATCAAATTCACCTCCCATGTCACACTGAAAAGCTTTGATTGGTAATTGAAATTGAGTTTTAATGTATTGATGAAATTGAGCAAATTTGAAAAAAGTTTCTGATTTAAATTTTAGTGGATAAACCAGGTATATTGGGAATAGTCATCAGTAAGAACCATGTAATATTTGTAACCTGCATGACTTAAAATTGGAGATGTCCACAAATCACAATGCATAATAGAAAATGGTAACACAGAACGAGTAAGAGAATCAGCAAAAGGTAACCGTTTGTGTTTAGAAAGTTGACAAGCACGACAAACAAAAGAGTTTTTCACTTTATTACATGAGATAAAGTTATGTGATCTAAGAAAATTCATGACAGAAAGTCCCGGATGCCCAAGACGATTGTGCCAGGATGGTGGGTCTAGAGATGTGACAAAACGGGCAGAGGCGGAAGCACTTGAAGTGAGCGGATATAGATCACTCGAGCTGTTGTGACGACTCAGGATCGTGCCATCCTTGAAATCCTTCACGGAGAAACCAAATGGGTCAAATTCAATAGATGTATAATTATCAATATTAAATTGACGAACCGAAATCAAGTTTTTAATGATATTGGGATTAAAAAGGACAGATTTAGATGTAGTGGTTTTGAATGTGTGGGAATGGTGGATGAACCCGAACCTTGAACTGGAATACGATGACCATTTCCAACAAATATTGACGCTATTGGTGAATAGGTGGAAAAAGTATCGAGTTTACCTGGATCAAACGTGACATGAGAAGAAGCACCCGTATCAAAATACCATTGATCGTCCCCGGACTGCATAGAAAGTGACTGGACAGCATCTGCAACTTGGGTTGGTTCAAGAGGATCTACTTCAGCAACATGGGCCTGAGCAGATTGGGCTGATGAGGGTACTGCGCTGTGTTGTTGCTGTTGGATCGACTAATGGGCCTGTTATCCTGATGAGAAACCCAACCTTGTGTAGTATAGGGACAAGGGGGAGGGACCCAGTAAGGAGGTGGAGCCCAATATGTATACGGGGAGAAACTGGGCTGTTGTGGAGAGGAACGGGGGAAGGGATTGTAGGGTTAGGGTGGGGCGCAGCAGATGGTTGGGGTGCCCTGTTCGAGCGGCTATGGTCACGCCTGAAATTCTGACTCTGGCGATTATTATAATCACGATGGGTTTGAGCAGGTCGTGGGTTACCGGATTTTGGGGAGGAGGTGACAGCCGCGGCGACGAGAGGGGTAGGTGTGGCCGGTTCCCGTGCGGCCAATCGTTGAGCCTCAGAATGTAAGCTGTTGCAAGCGTCTTCCCACGAGGGTAGCGACTGATTAAGAATAGACGCAACCGTGTCGTATTCTTTTGGCAAGCCACGAACAAGGTACAAAATTTGTTGATTGTTGGTTAGAGGACAATCAAGTGCAGCAAGTTGATCAGCTAGTTCCCGAATCCGCTGACAATATGCCTCGAGGGAGGGCATCGCAGCGAGGGTGATGTTGGTGATCTCGTGTTGAAGAGTTGCTGAGCGAGATCCTTTGTTGTTGAGGAATAAGTTCTTGACTTTTTCCCAAGCTTGATAAGCAGTGAGATTGTCATCCAAAACCCGAACCAGAAGATCGTAGGACAACGTTCCGTAGATCCACTGTAATACGAGAGCATCAATTTTCTTCCACTCAGCGTGTTTGGGGTCGGTTTCAGGAGGTGCCGGAGAGCCGTCGATGTGATCGAGCACATCATACCCAACAGCATGAAGCCGAAACAGTTTGTCCCATGACGGGTACGAAACGGTGGTTCCATCCAGGACACGGATCTTGTTCAGAATATTAGTAACAGTGTATGCGGGGTGGAGGGGTGGAAGTTTGGCATCGGTGTTAATACCGGTTTCGGTGTTTTTGGGTTGGAAGTTTCTCCCATGGAGGAAACACAAAAAAAAAAAAAAAAACAGACGGGTGAAGGATTAGAATGGATGGTAGGTTGATACCATGAAAGATGGAATAATTCCTTGCCGGATTTCATTAGAATAGAAGACAATATATAATACAAACTAGAGAGCTATTCTAGGAACTAATTACGGAAATAGAATCAATAATAAGTAACACAATGTGATTATTTCTGTACACATATTCTACATTAACTATTCCAATAATATCCAAAGATATTATTGGTTAACATACACTCCCTACTCTTTCACTCCATAACGGTCATCTGATTCTCACTTCGGAGGTGGGAATCCCGTACGGTGAACCTGGCGGTTTTCTTTCAATCTTGCAGGTGATCCTTGCGAAGTTAATTGGTATACATGTTCCTAGAGGTGGCAAAAGAAATTCAAGGATGTGATTTGGGTCATAACGGGTGTTTTAAAAATAAAGATAGGTTAGAATGGATTAAATAAAAAACACAAGGGGATCAAGATGGGTTAAAAGTCTTTTGAAAAAAAAGAAACATAGGTCAAGATAGGTTTTCAAAATTAGATCTACAAGTCTAACCCAATGTTTCTTTCACTCAAATTGATCGCCTCCGTCACACAAGGCACCACACCACCACCACAACCACATCACCACCGGTCCACCACACCACCAACACACATACAACCTCCCACCTCCGTCGAGTTTTATCGCGTATCACCACCGGTTCGCCGCGTCGCCACGGGTCCGCGCTTCGCCACGGGTCCGTCGCGTCGCCACGGGTCCGCCGCGTCGCCAGCGGTCCGCCGCGGCGCCACCGGTCTGCCGCCGCGCCATCGGTCCGCCGCCTCACCACCACACCTACAGTCTCCCACCTCTGTCATGTTTCATCGTGAACCACCACCGTACGTATAGTCGAGCTCCACATCAGTCTCCACCTCCGTTGAATTTCATCGCTCACCACCACCACACCAACAGTCGGGCCTACGCTTTACCACCGCACCATCAACGTTGATTTATTGAAGGTACCGACCCTTTATAGATGAAGTTTTATATGTATCTCTTTGAGCTCGTACATGCATCTATCTATATGTGTTGTTGGATTCTAGAAAACTAGTAAAATAGTATTGTTTTTTAAAAATGATTCATCCTGATCCGAACCCTTCCTGATTCAAACCCATATTGACCTAAACCTATCCTGAACTTTTTTCTAAATGACCTATCCTAACCCAAACCCATCCTGACCCCAATCCATCCTAACCTAACAACCAACACAATCCAATCCACCCATTTTGCCACCTCTACATGTTTCTGTTAAAGTAAGATCATTATATTATCTATAACAAACATATTTAAGTGATAAAAAATGATATAGAAAAAAGGATAAATATTATTCATAAACATCCATGAACATTTTATATGTCTTTTTAAATTATTTTGGCTTTAACAATGATTATCTAGAAATTAAACTTTATTTTAAAAAAACTAAAACTTATTAAAGTATTTTTAATGTAATTATTTATAGGAAATTTTAATTAATTAATAAAGTAGTAAATAAACATTTATTAAGGAAACTCATTTGAAAAAAAAATGTTTATAAAAATTTGGAAGTTTATTATGGTGAGAAGACGTGTACAATCGCAAGTGGAGTCTACGTATAGATGACATAAACAGACTAGAAAATAGTCATGTGGGTATATTCATTTTGTTTTATTAGATTTGATTATTTAAATCTAATTATTTTTTAGTTGCAAATTACATTTAGTTATTGGTCAATACACTATATATTAGTTAATTATAATTTGTAGTGTGATTACTGTTAGAATTATTTAATATCATAATATAGTCACCGACGAATATATATTCTAATAGAATTTGATGTTTGATAATGACATTCGTAAATCACCATTGTAATAAAATTACATTTTAAACTATTGTGTCATACACGTTACGTTCATTTATCGGTTTATATATTGTTTATTAGAAATTAGAATTTAAAGTGTTTTACACATTGTAATTATTAAAATATAATAATCTCACTGATATAGTATAATAGAATTTGTTGTTTGATAATGACATTTTTGTAAATCACTATAGTAATAAATAAACGATTGTATCACTTACGTTTACGAATTAAATTTTAAAAAAATTGCTGGATTGGTACCACTAGTTATAATGTGTATGATAATATCTAGACGATTATGCACATGTGATTCTTATACATCTACTTTTGGCTTTTCCCCGACTTTCAAATATGGGAATGATGTTATGTTCGATAACATAGACAGGTGTTAACTTACAAGTGCCTAAGTTAATAAAAATCAAGTTGTTGTAAATGGCAGACATAGGTCCCCATATTTTCTTTTTTCTTTTTGATCGATGTATATATATATATGATTCTTCTCATTTGATGAAAAAGAACGACAATAATTTCACATATATCTTCTTCATCTTTCATATTCATCTTTCCTCTTCATCTTCTTCATCATATCTTCTTCATCACATCTTCTTCATCAACTCAAAAATCATTATTATTATAACACGTTATCAGCACGACCAAGAAGATCAATAAAGAAGAAGTTGTCATAACAATCAATGTAAGTTTTTCATAATATATATAAATTGAATATATAAATACTATGATGATAAATAAGTGCAGGGTACCCCTTACTATGGAGAAATTATAATTTTTGGGACTACTAATAAATATAACAGTTGGGACTACTAGCATGTCTAACATTTATTTATGCTTCTAATCTAACATTTATTTACGCTTCTAACTTTTATTATTCTGTCAACTAACGTTTATTTATTTATGCTCCTAATCTAACATTTATTTACGCTTCTAACTTTTATTATTCTGTCAACTAACGTTTATTTATTTATGCTCATAACTTTTATTATTCCATTTTAGTGGTCATAACAACTTGTTCAAGTCGACCAACAATTATTATAGAGGCCGTGGACGAGGTCGTGGTCGTGGCCGTGGACGAAACGCACCACAAAGTAACAAGTTTAACCAGCAAAATAAGTTCACAAATGAAGCTGGAACATCTCAAACTAATAATAGTTCGTGTTATAGATGTGGAAGTAATAACCACTGGACGAAACATTGTCGCACACCTTCACATCTATGTCAATTATATCAAGCATCTCTAAAAGAGAAAGAAGTGAACCATGTAGATAAAATTGATGATGTCAACACGGAACTACATCACTCGGATTTTTTCAATGACAGAGAAATTTAAATGCTTTTGAGTAATAATAATTTCTTTTATAATTATGTTTAATTATGTTTGTAATATATTTCTTTCTTTTCATGTAACATATTTTGTTTAAAATGTATAATATTATATGTGCTTATTATTATTATTTTTTTTTATAATTGAAGATTAAAATGAATTTCAATGGAGCACAAGACCGAACAAGTAATGGAGATTTATGTATAGCAGATAGTGGTGCTACACATACTATTCTTAAATATCGAAAATTTTTATGAATTGAAACCGACAAAGGGAAATATTGATACAATATCAGGTCCTACGGATTTGATTGAAGGTGTGGGAAAAGCAAATTTAGAATTACCTAACGGTACAAAGATTTTAATAGAGAATGCTCTATTTTCCCCAAAATCAACAAGAAACTTATTAAGTTTCAAAAATATATATCAAAATGGATATGATACCCAGTCAATGACCGTTGGTAACAAGAAATATCTATATATTGTGAAGGAAAATCACATATTGGAAAAATTGCCAATGCTTCATTCCAGATTGCATTATACATATATAAATGTGCCTCAAGCACATATGACAGTAAAAAAGAAATATTGTGATTCTGGTATGTTAAACATATGGCATGACAGATTAGGCCATCCCGGATCTACAATGATGAAAAGAATCATTGAAAATAAACATGGACATCCTTTAAAAAATCAAAGGATTCCCCAAGCAAATAAAATGCAACTGTGTACATCATGTTCTCTTGGAAAATTAATTACAAGGCCTTCGCCACTAAAAATCGAAAAGGAAACACCAATATTCCTTGAAAGAATTCAAGGTGATACATGTGGACCAATTCATCCACCGTGTGGACCGTTTAGATATTTTATGGTCCTAATAGACGCATCCAGCAGATGGTCTCATGTATGTTTATTATCAACTCGTAATGTAGCCTTTGCAAAATTTTTGGCTCAAATTATTAAATTACGAGCCCATTTTCCTGATTATACAATTAAAAGAGTAAGGCTTGATAATGCGGGAGAATTCACATCACATGCTTTTAATGATTATTGTATGTCTGTTGGAATTGTTGTGGAACACCCAATTGCCCATGTACATACACAAAACGGTTTAGCGGAATCATTAATTAAACGTCTCCAGCTAATAGCTAGACCATTAATAATGAGAACAAAACTCCCTGTGTCTATTTAGGGTCATGCAATTTTGCATGCTGGATCATTAATTCGTATAAGGCCAAGTGCAAATCACAAGTACTCCCCCATACAACTTGTCTCTGGTCAAGAGCCAAATATTTCCCATCTTAGAGTTTTTGGTTATGCAGTATATGTTCCTATTGCACCATCACAACGCACCAAAATGGGACCTCAAAGAAGGTTGGGAATATATGTTGGATATGAAAGCGCTTCTATCATAAGATATCTAAAACCTTTAACAGGTGATGTTTTTACAGCACGTTTTGCTGATTGTCATTTTGATGAGACAGTTTTCCCTATATTAGGGGGAGAAAATAAAAGTAAAGAAAATGATATTTCATGGTGTGTACCTGTGGGTTCAACAATTGCATAAACTGAAGCTTTCCAAATCACAATCACAGCCGACTGAAGATCTCATTGTACAAGTTCAGAGACCAAGTTGACTACAACAAAAACAACAATACAAGACAACTCAACATGACAAAGTCAAGATCAAGACAAATAGAAAAGTCAAATTAGGTCATGTTGTAATAATAATATAAATACACCACTAGTGCATTTTTGCAAGTGTGGTTCTTTTGTGTGTGTTTCTCATGGTGTGAAGCACCACCCAAGGAGAAATCCTCTCCTTTGGGTGGGTTTGATCTTCCTCCATCTTGTATTTGATCATTCATTGTAACTTGTTCATCAACATCAATGAAATCATCTACACATTATTATTATCATTCTCTTTGTTCTATGATTCACACACCTCCATCTTAATTTTGAATTTTCAGATCTGAAAATGATGATTCCTAAGATCCAAGCTCAACGAATCTGAAATATTGATTTAGCAAAATATTGATTTAGCAGTACCTTCATTGTTATATCTAGATCCTAGAACAAAACAATGTGAAACAGAGGTTCAAAAGATAGTACATCTACAAGAAATTGCAAATCAATTGCCTGATGCATTTACTGATACAAAAAGGGTAACAAAATCTTATATGCCAGCTGTAAATGCTCCAGCTCGAGTTGAGATTCCCGACAAACAAAAGGATAATATGGCGAATGAATCACAGAAACGGTTGAAACGTGGTAGACCAGTCGGTTCAAAGGATAAACATCCTCGAAAAAGAAAATGTACTGAAAATGAAATTGACCATAAAAAAATGATTCAAATATTGAAATATTCCCTCAGGAAAATGTAAATGATACTACTTTCCCTCAGGGGAAAGTAAACGACCAAGAATTATCAATCAATTATGGTCATACACATATAGTATGGAACCGAGATGAAATAGAAAATGATTATATATTTTCTTATTCTATGGCCAGTGAGATTATGAATGAAGATGATGATTCTGAGCTAATATCTGTAGATAATTGTCGTAATAGACATGATTGGGATAAATGGAAAGACGCTATGCAAACTGAATTAATTCACTTAACAAACGAAAGGTTTTTGGGCCTATTATACTTACACCTAAGGAAGTAAAGCCTGTAGGATATAAATGGGTTTTCGTAAGAAAAAAAATGAGAAAAATGAAGTTACAAGGTATAAAGCCAGACTTGTAGCCCAAGGTTTTTCTCAAAGGCCGGGAATTGACTATGAGGAAACATATTCCCCAGTTATGGATGCAATCACTTTCCGATATTTAATCAGTTTAGCAGTTTCTAAAAAATTAGAAATGCGTCTTATGGATGTAGTTACGGCTTATTTATATGGATCACTTTATAATGATATTTATATGAAAATCCCAGAAGGGTTTAAAATCCCAGATGCATTAAAATCAAAGTCTAAAGAAATGTATTCAATCAAACTGCAACGATCATTATATGGATTGAAACAATCTGGGAGAATGTGGTATAATCGTCTGAGTGATTATTTGATAAGTAAAGGCTACGCAAATAATCTTATATGTCCATGCGTCTTTATCAAAAGGACAACATCAGGATATGTGATAATAGCAGTATATGTTGATGATTTGAACATAATCGGTACGCATAAGGAAATTCATGAAGCAGTTATTCTTTTAAAGAAAGAATTTGAAATGAAAGATCTTGGAAAAACCAGATATTGTCTTGGTTTACAGATTGAACATATGAACAACGGTATACTTATACATCAATCAAATTATACCGAAAGAATATTGAAACGTTTCAATATGGACAAGGCAAATTCATTAAGCTCACCAATGGTTGGTAGATCGCTTAACATTGAAAAAGATCCATTTCGTCCTTGTGAAGAAAATGAAGAAGTACTTGGTCCAGAAGTACCATACCTCAGTGCAATTGGAGCTCTTATGTATCTTACTAACTGTACAAGACCTGACATTTCTTTTGCAGTTAATTTGCTAGCAAGATTTAGTTCATCCCCTACCAAAAGACACTGGAATGGGGTTAAACATATTTTTCGATACCTTCGAGGAACAGTTGATTTAGGCTTATTTTATTCTAACGAATCAAAAGAAAGTTTAGTTGGTTATGTAGATGCAGGTTATTTATCCGATCCTCACAAAGCAAGATCTCAAACCGGATATGTATTTATGAACGGAGGAACTGCAATCTCATGGCGTTCTCAAAAACAAACACTTGTTGCAACATCCTCAAATCATGCTGAAGTTATTGCACTACATGAAGCCTCTAGAGAATGTGTGTGGTTGAGATCCATGACACAATATATATTGACTTCTTGTGGACTAGAGAAAGATAACAATCTAACTCTAATCTATGAAGACAATGCAGCTTGTGTCTCACAGATGAAAGAAGGGTATATCAAAAGTGACAGAGCGAAACATATACCCCCAAGATTTTTCTCATATACTCAAGAACTTATTAAAGATAGTCAGGTTGAAATGAGATACGTTCAGTCTACCAATAATTCCGCAGATCTTTTCACAAAGGCGCTTCCTACAACAATCTTCAGAAAGCACATTTATAATATCGGGATGCGTCATGTACACAAATGATAATTTGAGGGGGAGCTATATACTGTACTCTTTTTCCCTTAGCTATGGTTTTTATCCCAATGGGTTTTTCCTAGCAAGGTTTTTAATGAGGCAGTATATCCACTCATATTACATTAGAGAAATGTTTAGACCATATGTCTAAGGGGGAGTGTTGTAAATGGCAGACATAGGTCCCCACATTTTCTTTTTTCTTTTTGATCGATGTATATATATATGATTCTTCTCATTTCAATGAAAAAGAACGACAATAATTTCACATATATCTTCTTCATCTTTCATATTCATCTTTCCTCTTCATCTTCTTCATCATATCTTCTTCATCACATCTTCTTCATCAACTCAAAAATCATTATTATTATAACAGGTTGGCATTATTTGAGCACTTCAAATCATTATATAAACTCTAATGGAACTATATGACTCGTATAAATATCAAGGTTGTCATTTCATGTTTGGTACTACATTATACGACTCGTATAGAGCTATATGAGTCGTATGTTTAGTGTCTACATTTTTATATTCATGTTTATAGAGATATCCGCACATATCGGTGAATGTCACGTAAATGTAACTTGTAAGTATATCATGTAATATTACATCAAATCAAATAATTATCACGCGTGATCAATATATCTTATATCGTGTTAAGAATATTTACACGTATTTCGAGGAGTCTTACTTTGAGCTAACTATTTTTGGTTGTCTAGGGACAAACTACAATGTGACCAATTTTTCATTATATGACTAGGTGGCATCTATGAAGTCTATAACAAAATACATGAAAGTAACATGTCCTGTTAGTATATTGTGATTATCAGGCATATCAAGAAATCTTATGTCATGATAACGTAATTTGCACCCATTTTAAAGAATCTAAATTTAAACAACCAAACATCCGCAACCAGGTTTGGTAAAGTGTCTTCCAACCAGAGATTGAAGTGTTTATACTCATATGATACCCGCTTGAACATAGGATGATACCCATATAATAATTATTATTATTACTGTAGGATGATGACGATGACGATGACGGTGACGGTGACGAAGACGGCGACGGCGACGGCGACGATGACGACGACGACGACAACGAGGACGACGACGACGACGACGACGAGGACGACGGCGACGAGGACGACGGCGACAGCGACGAGGACGAGGACGAAGAGGACGAGGACGACGAGGAAGAGGACGACGAGGACGATGACGAGGACGACGAGGACGATGACGAGGACGACGAGGACGAGGACGACAAGGACGACGGCGACGAGGACGACGGCGGAGACGAGGACAACGATGGGGACGAGGATGACGACAGGGACGAGGATGATGACGGCGACCAGACGACGCTGACCAGGACGACGACGACCAGGACGACGACGACCAGGATGACGACGACCAGGACGACGACCAGGACGACGACGACCAGGACGACGACGACCAGGACGACGACGACGATAATGATGATGATGATGATGATGATGATGACGACCTTCCTGCAACCTTTACCAAAGGAAAACTACATAACCGCGTGTTACATTCATCAATAATCGTTGCTTAGTACATAACACGAGTTACTACACGAGTTACATACCATTAACACCAGATTCTACATTTTCTCTCTCTAAGCAGTCGTTTTCTCCCTCTAGCGGCAGCATTTCGCGCGTGAAATAGGGTCAGACATGGGTGTTCTCAGCTATTGATACCCAGTTGTAATTTTCGCCCAAACTTCTCGTGCGAGAACCTCCTTTCGCGTGAGAACTTTGCCTGTCTTACTTTCTTCACGCGAGAACTGCTTCTGCCCTATATTTCCTTGAAATTTTCAGGCGTTACACGTCCACCCCCATTATTTAAGTTTCATCCTCGAAACCTGTTAGTCGTCAAATAGATAAGGGTAATGTTGCCTCATCTCTTCCTCGTTTTCCCAACTGGACTCTGACCCCTTCCTGTGCTTCCACTATACTCGCACAAGTGGAACCAGTTTATTCATTCACCTCTTCTCTTTTTTGTCAATGATGGCCACGGGTTGCACCATATAATTGAGCCATTCATCGACTTCGATATCTTCAAGTGGCACGATCATATCCTCGTCGGCGAAGCACTTTCTCGGATGAGATACATGGAACGTCGGGTGAATCCCAATCAACTCATCGGGCAGTTCTGACTTATAAGCCACCTCTCTACGCAATCAAAGATTTGGAAAGGCCCTATGTATCTCGGGATTAGCTTTCCCTGCTTCCTAAAATGACGGATACCTTTTCAAGGCGAGACCTTCAACATAACTCTATCGCCCACCTTGAATTCGATCGATTTACGCCTCTTGTTGGTATACGAATTCTGCCTATTCTTTGCTGCCTTCATAAAGGCCTTGATCTGATCCAACTTTTCATTCGTAGCCTTGATCACCTCAAGCTTTCCCAACTCCTTCTGCCCGATCTCGCCCCAACACATGGGCGTCCTACAACTTCTACCGTATAACATCTCATAAGGAGGCATACCAATACTTGCATGATAACTGTTGTTATATGAGAACTCGGCTAACGATAAGTGTTCGTACCAACTTCCACCAAAATCATGACGCAGGCCCGAAGCATATCTTCTAGCTCTGAAATCTCTTCAAAAACATGGATGTAAACCAAGTGTCACGGTCAGACACAATAGACACCAGTACACCATGACGAGTTACAATCTTCTTGATAAACAGATCCGCCTACCTCTCGGATGAATACGTCTCACGGATTGGTAGAAAATGAACACTCTTCGTCAGGCAGTCAACTATCACCCATATGGCATCGTAGCCCCTTGCCATGCATGGAAACTTCGTGATAAAGTCCATGGTGATGTGCTCCCACTTCCACTCGGGTATATCCAAGGGTTGGATCTTCCCGTATGGCTTTTGATGCTCCACCTTCACTTGCAAAAAGGTAAGGAAATTGCTCACATACTCCGTTACATCGCGCTTCATTCCCGACCACCAATAATCTTTCTTCATATCCTGATACATCCTCATGGTACAGGGATGAATCGAGTATTGAGTCGTATGATCCTCATCCATGATCTTCCCTCTTAGATCCCCATAGAGAGGTGTCCACATCCGTCCAGATCGGGTTCTAACACCGAGAGTGTTCTCACCCAACTCTGTGACTAGACCCTTCATACGCTCAAAATTAATCTGGTCTTCTTTTAGTGCTTCATCCTGAAACTCCTTGACCTATTCATCACGTAAGCAGTCATAACCAACTGATAAGCCTTCACCCGAATTGGCTCGGGTCCCTCCTTTCGGCTAAGGGCATCGGCCACAACGTTGGCTTTGTCCGGATGGTAGTGGATTTCATAATCATAATACTTGATAAGCTCCAACCATCTCCTTTGCGTCATGTTCAAATCCTTTTGCTCGAAGAAGTACTTTAACCTTTAGTGGTCAATGAAACTAGTGCAGTTCGTGCTGTACAGGTAGTGCCTCCAAATCTTCAATGCAAACACCACAGCCGCCAACTCCAAATCGTGAGTAGGGTAGTTAGCCTTATGGATTTTCAACTGTTAAGACGCATAGGCAATAACCTTCCCACATTGCATCAACACGCAACCCAATCCTGAATATGAAGCGTCCGAATAGACCACCAAGTCTTCCCTTCCTTCTGGTAACATTTAGACAGGAGCTTAAGTCAATCTCGTCTTCAGCTCTTCAAAAGCATTCTCCTGCTCTTGATCCCATACGAACTTCACATCTATATGGGTCAACTTGGTCAATGGAGAAGCTATATTGGAGAAGTTCTTGATAAATCTCCTGTAATAACCCATCAAACTCAATAAACTACGGATCTTGGATGGGGTCTTTAGAGATTCCCATTGCATCACCACCTCAACTTTCACCGGGTCTACCATAATCCCATCAGGATTGACCATATAATCCAAAAACTGAACTTCGCGTAACCAAAATGCGCATTTGGAGAACTTGGGGTACAACTTCTCCCTTCTAAGCATCTCCAACGCCTCATAAATGTGACTAGCATGCTCTTCTTCGCACTTAGAGTAAATCGGGATGTCATCAATAAACACAATCATTGATTTATCTAGCATAGGTTGACATACCCGATTCATCAAGTCTATAAAAGCAGCTGGAGCGTTGGTTAAATCAAAAGACATCATGAAAAACTCATAGTGTCGATAACGTGTATGAAAAGTTGTCTTAGGAATATCATGTTCCTTCACCTTCAGTTGATGGTAACCAGATTAAAGATCTATTCTCAAAACCAACTAGTATCTTGGAGCTGATCAAACAAGTCATCAATCCTTGGTAACGGATACCGATTCTTCACGGTCTACTTATTCAGCTCACGGAAGTCAATTGTAAGGCCCCGTTCTAGGGCACCTCACAGTTGGTCATTCATCGAACATAAAACATACATTTATTTAGAACATCGTAGTGGAAATTAAAATTTAAAACCATTTCATATATATCAATGACAACTTTTGCAAAGTAATACAATACGGTTAACAGTTACAAAATATTATAATTGCATTACATCACAAAAACGTCATTATTATACTAATGGATGTCATCCCAAAAATGGCAAGTAGCTGCCCCGTGCCATCCTCAGCAACTTTTACCTGCCAACTGGAAAATACATAAAAGTCAACGTTGCTGAGTGAGTTCTAGTTTTGTAAATAAAATACTTTACTTTCGATATAAAATTTCTTTACTTTCATACGCGGTCATGCATCAAACGTACAGATAGACAATATTAATTTTATCTTTTATTATCGTTCATTCTTCACCATCATATTCATAGCATGCTTTCATTTCATGCTTTTAATTAACATTCTCTTTCGTTCGTCCTCATTCTTTCATAATGTATTTTTCATCGTTCATTTACTTTCATACTTGTTTACTTTCATTCTTACTTTCATACGTTACGTCATTCTTTCACATTCATATGGATTGATGACAATACCCCGAATATTATTCACGAAGCTGATGCTGGACCTATGGTAATTAAACCATGAACATTGTGTACGAAGCTGATCCAGTCACCTAGGGCAAGTCATCTCTCCTGTTCATTCAAACCAATTAGTATACCCTGAACATTGTGCACGAAGCTGATGTTGGACCTGTGGTAATTAAACCATAACATTGTGCATGAAGCTGATCCAGTCCCTAGGGCATACCAAAGGGCCTTGTCAATCTTAATGATTGACCCTGTGTGCATCCTTTAGGTAGCTAATCCGCATCACAGTTGAGCTAACGACAACATGGTCGTGCACCTCCTTTCAGTTGCTTGCAAGCCATTATTTCATTCATTACATTTTTACTTTTCATCATTGTTATCTTTGATTTCGTTGCGTTATTCTTTATGTTCTTTTATTCATTCGTCATACTACATAAAGTAATAACTTAATATTTAACGTATTTTATAACATATAATAAATACGTATAAATACCATTAAAAGATAACACATTATACATACCATACATTATTCATACAATCCATAACCCTAAACATCCCATAGTCATGCTTAAAATGGGTAATCATTTCCCTTTAGTCAAATCAGGTCAAACCCTAAACTTTCTGCTTTTTCCTGAAATTTCAGAAAATATTCTAAGTGTCTAGACGCATGGGCACTATTTCGGCGCTTCTGCCCTGTTCAGGCGTTTTGCTACTATGCAGACGTCTGGACTTACACAATCATTTTTCACTTAGACGCATGGGCCTATTAGGCGTATGGGCACTACTCAGGTGTTTGGGCCTAACACTTAGTCACTTTTCACTTAGATGCATGAGCCTATTTAGACGCATGGGCACTATTCAGGCATTTGGGCCTAACACTTGGTCACTTTTCACTTAGACACATGGGCCTATTTAGGCGGTTGGGCACTATTCAGGCGGTTGGGCACTATTCAGGCGGTTGGGCACTATTCAGGCGGTTGGGCTATTCAGGCGGTTGGCTTTGGGCGGTTGGGAATACTTAGAAAATTAAACCGTTGTACGCATGGGTTACTGTGTTAGACGTTTGAGCAACTAACTTTACTAATCAACTCATTTTCAGTCCCAAATCCAGATCTAACATGTTCTAAGCTTAGTTCCTACATTCTAAGCAACAAAACACATTCGAAATTATAACCATAACATCATTTACACCCAAAACATACACCCACCCACATACACATTCGCACACACAAACGGGTAGAAACTCATATTTTATAAAAACATGCACACATGTATTTCCAGCCCCAAAATTTGGTTAAACATGTAAAAAAAGGGGGTTCTAGAACTCACCTTAGCTGCTCTTGAGTTTGAACCCTTTCCTTAAACTTATCAGACGTTTTTACCACCTACAACCCACTAAAACACAAAACCCGAACATACAATAACACATATGAGCATATAACCAAGGCTAAATCAACCAAAAACAACTTAAAACACTTAATCTTACCTTAAACTTTGAATTCTTCTTCTTGCTCTCTCTAAAACTCGAATTCTCTGTTATCTCCCTCTTTAAAACCAAAGAGGATGAAGTGTGCAGACAAAAATGGGCGGCCATACCACTACTTGGGTTAAATGACATTTCCTTCTTTTATTCACGTTTATTCTTTCGTTCTTTCTCGTCTATAATAATATCCGGGTGTTACAAGTCCACCCCCTTACATAGGTTTCATCCCATAACCTGTTATTCCTTGAACAGATGAGGGTAATGCTGCCTCATCTCTCCTTCAGTCTCCCATGTAGACTCGGATCCCTTCTTATGCTTCCACTGTACACGCACAAGAGGAACCACTTTATTCCTTAACCTTTTCTCCTTTCAACTAATGATCACCACTGGTTGCTCCAGATAATTGAGTCGTTCATCCACTTCGATATCTTCCAGTGGTATAATCATATCCTCATCTGCTAAACACTTCCGCAGATGAGATACGTGGAATGTCGGGTGAATTCCATTTAATTCATCTGGTAGCTCCAACCTGTAAGCCACCTCTCCTACTCTAGCAATGATTCGGAAGGGTCCTATATACCTTAGGTTCAACTTTCCCCGCTTTCTAAACCGAGTGATACCCGTCCAAGGTGAGACCTTAACAGAACCCTATCACCCACCTGGAACTCAATCGATGTACGTCTCTTATCAGCATACGATTTCTGTCTTTCTTTAGCTTCCTTCATAAAGGCTTTGATCTTTTCTAGTTTCTCAATCGTAGCCTCGATCAACTTGATATTTCCCAACTCTTTCTGACCAATGACACCCCAACAAACGAGTGTACTGCATCTCCCACCATATAGCATCTTGTATGGTGGCATGCCAGTGCTAGCATGATAACTGTTGTACGAGAATTCTGCTAACGGCAGATGGTCATCCCAACTTCCTCCAAAATCAATCACACACGCTCGAAGCATATCCTCGAGTGTTTGGATCGTCCTCTCAGACTGACCGTCAGTCTGAGGATGATAAGCCATGCTGATGTGTAGCCTCATTCCCATCGCATCGTGGAATTTCTTCTAAAACATAGATGT
The DNA here is from genome assembly GCA_024085815.1 of Flaveria linearis. Lineage (NCBI taxonomy): Eukaryota > Viridiplantae > Streptophyta > Magnoliopsida > Asterales > Asteraceae > Flaveria > Flaveria linearis. Next base: position 78,756,279 of record CM044003.1, read on the forward strand.
AAACCAAGTGTCACGATCGGACACAATAGACGCCGACATACCATGACGAGCTACAATCTCTTTGAGAAATAGATCCGCGAGTCTCTCAGAAGAATACGTCTCTCGGATCGGTAGAAAGTGAGCACTCTTCGTCAATCGATCAACTATCACCCATATAGCATCATACCCTTTCGGGGTACGTGGTAACTTCATAATAAAGTCCATGGTGATATGCTCCCACTTCTACTTAGGTATAACCAATGGTTGGATTTTCCCGTACGGCTTCTGGTGTTCCGCCTTCACTTGCAAACAAGTAAGGCATTTACTCACATACTTTGCTACGTCACGCTTCATACCCGGCAACCAGTAATCGTTCTTCATGTCATGGTACATCTTGGTAGCACCAGGATGAATGGAGTATCGAGTCTTATGAGCCTCATCCATGATCTATCCACGTAGATCCCAAAACAAGGAATCCACATCCATCTAGATCAGGTTCTAACACCGAGTGTGTTCTCACCCAACTCTGCGACTAGACCTCTCATTCTTTCAGAGTTAAGACGATCTTCTTTCAAAGCCTCGTCTTGAAACTCCTTGACCTGCGTCATCACATCAGAGGTCATAATCAGCTGATAAGCCTTCACCCGAATCGGCTCGGGTCTTTCTTTTCGGCTAAGGGCGTCTGCCACCACGTTAGTCTTACCCGGATGGTAATGGATCTCACAATCATAATCCTTTATGAGCTCCAACCATCGCCTCTGCCGCATGTTCAAGTGTTTTTGCTCGAATAAGTACTTCAAGCTCTTGTGGTCCGTAAAGATGGTGCACTTCATCCCGTATAAGTAGTGCCACCAAATCTTCAAGGCAAAGACCACAGCTGCCAGTTCTAGATCATGCGTGGGATAGTTGACTTGGGTTTTTAACTGTCGGGATGCATAGGCTATCACCCTTCCATGTTGCATTAGCATAAGAAGCATCCGAATATACCACTAAGTCTTTACTACCTTCGGGTAATGTCAAGACAGGAGCTTGTGTTAGTCTCGCCTTTAACTCCTTGAAAGCATCCTCCTGTTCTCGACCCCACACGAACTTTACATCCTTGTGAGTCAGTTTAGTCAAAGGTGAGGCTATCTTGGAAAAGTCTTGAATAAATCTCATGTAGTAGCCCGCCAATCCCAAGAAGCTACGAATCTCGGATGGCGTCTTTGGAGACTTCCATTGCATCACCGACTCCACCTTTGTCGGATCTACCATAATCCCCTCGGGATTTACCACGTGACCCAAGAACTGAACTTCACGCAACCAGAATGCGCACTTAGAGAATTTAGCATACAACTTCTCCCTTCTCAATATCTCCAACACTTCTCGAATATGGTCGGCATGCTCTTCTTCGCTCCTTGAATAAATCAGGATATCATCGATAAATACAATCACTGATTTATCTAACATCGGCCGGCACACTCGATTCATCAGGTCCATAAAAGCAACTGGCGCGTTAGTTAAACCAAAAGATATAACGAGAAACTCGTAATGTCCATAATGCGTGTGAAAAGTTGTTTTAGGAATATCTTGCTCCTTCACATTTAGCTGATGGTAGCCAGATCGAAGATCTATCCTCGAGAATCAACTGGCACCTTGGAGCTGATCAAACAAGTTATCAATCCTCGGTAATGGATACCGATTCTTCACCGTCAACTTATTCAACTCACGGTAGTCGATGCATATCCTCATACTACCGTCCTTCTTCTTTACAAATAGGACCGGAGCACCCCATGGAGAGATACTTGGTCGAATGAAACCCTTATTCAGCAAATCTTGCAGTTGCTCCATCAATTCCTTCATCTCAGTCGGAGCCAACCGATACGGTGCCTTAGCTACAGGTTGGGCACCGGGTATCAAGTCAATTTGAAATTCGATTTCACGATCCGGTGGCACACCTGATAAGTCTTCTGGAAACATATAGGGAAAGTCACACACCACCGGCACATCGGAAATTATGGTGTTGACGTGTCCACATCCTTCACGTAGGACAAATAAACACTACATCCATGCCCCATGCACTTTCCCTCCACCACTATCAAAATCACTTTTGGAATCATCGTAACTCGATCGCCGTGTATCGTCACCGAACTACCGTCAGGCGCCGTCAGTCTAATCATCTTCTTACGACACACGATGTTCGCTTTATAGGTTGCTAACCAACCCATCCCTAGTACTACATCGAATCTGCCTAGGGGCATCACATGTAACTTAGCAGCAAACCTACGACCCTCTAATTCTATGGCACAATCCTCTATCATATCAGTAACTCTAGTAGACTTACCAATACTAGTTTCTACATCGAATGGCTCCTCAATACGTCTACTACTAACAGGCAATTTAGCATAGAAAATAGCAGAAATAAAACTCCTACTAGCACCGGAATCAAATAACACAGAAGTAAGAGTTTGATTTACTAGAAACGTACCTGACACAACATCAGGGTCCGTCCTAGCCTTCTCTCTGGTCATCGTGAATGCTCTGGAGCTCGCCCTTTGCTCCTCAGTTCCGGTCTTCTTCCCTGCTCCAGAACTCTCTGCCCTCAGCTTCTTACACTCCCTGCTCATGTGGCCTACTTCACCACATTTGAAGCACCTCGCTGCTCTGCAATCTTTAGAGATGTGGCCAGGCTTCCCGCACTTAAAACAAATATTAAGCCCCAACCTGCACTCGCCAACGTGCTCCTTTCCACACTTCCCGTATCTCCTCACTCCCGAGCCTGCGGCAATCACCTGTCGATCATCCACCCTAGCCTTCTTGTTGTTTACGGAGCACCACCCCGTCCAAACAGCTTCCCGTTCTAGTTCCGGTCACCACCACCTTTCTTACTCACCTCAGCAGCCATTACCTCCTTTTTATCATACAGCCTCCCAGCCAAGTCAACCACTGACCTAAACGTACTCGGTCGGGCGGCGATCATGTGCCTATGGATATCCACGGGCAAGCCCTGAATATATCTCTTGATCTTTCGTGACAGGGGTGTCACCTGATCGGCACCAGCCGTGCCATCTCGTTGAACTTGGTGGTGTATTGTTGATGTGTCATGGTTCCCGCCTCTAGCTGCAGGAACTCCCTCTCAACTTGTCCATGTCCTAATGAGGACAGAACTCCTCGATCACCAACTTCTTCAGTTCACTCCACCTCATCCTACCAATCGCCCTACTACCCTCGACTTGGACAATGTTGTCCCACCAACATTGAGCCGAGTCCATAATGATGAGTGAGTGGCAAATTTCACCTTCTAGTCCTCCGACACTCGCTGATCTCAATAACAGCCTCCATCTCCCTCACCTATCGGTGAGCAGCAGCAGTAGTGCCATTACCATCAAAGGTAGGGGCTTGCATCTCTGAAATGCCCCATAGATACAGCCTCGTGCTGCCTCCAGCACAGGATCATCTTCCTCTTCCTCCTCATCAGTTGGGATAACCGTCTCGGTCTCGGGTTGTTCTCTCCCTCCCGAGGACCTGTTCCTATCCCTCCTTTCTCCCTCTTTAACAGCCTTAATCACTTTGGTCACTACAGACGGCAAGATCGTCTGCATGACCTGATGAACCTCCTCCACCACGGCCTCCTTCACCGAGGCTCTCAAGTTAGCACTCTAGTCACCATCCTCTGGATGAGGGGTCTCAGGCTCCTCATGGGTCACCTTTTCAACCCTGGGCCTTCCCCTTGTCGGGTCCGCCACGTACTCTGCCTCGTGAAACCTTAGAAGATCTCCTCCAGTCATCCTCTAACACACTATAAGATTCAAACACTAACACGATCATTCAAGGTAATGGCTCAGTTTATGTCAAGTATAGTAATTCCCTAATTACAGTGGCCAGTTATGATTAGCCACTTACTTTACTCTTCACACCTTAAGCATTTCCTATCCTGACTTCATCAGTATCTAAATCTACTAAGGGCAAACAGATCAAATAACATGCGCACGTAATACCGGTAATTAAACCACGAACATTGTGCATGAATCTGATCCAGTCACCTAGGGCATACCAAAGGGCCTTGTCAATCTAAATTATTGACCCTGTGTGCATCCTTTGGGGTAGCTAACCCGCATCATAGTTGAGCTAACAACAACATGGTCGTGCACCTCCTTTCATTTGCGTGCAAGCCATTCTTTCGTTCATTACGTTTTACTTTTCATCATTGTTATCTTCATTTCGTTGCATTATTCTTTACGTTCTTTCATTCATTCGTCATACTACGTAAAGTAATAACTTAATATTCAACGTATTTTATAACATATAATAAATACATATAATACCATTAAAGATAACACATTATACATACCATACATTATTCATACATTCCATAATCCTAAACATCACATAATCATGCTTAAAATGGGTAATCATTGCCCTTTAGTCAAATCAGGTCAAACCCTAAACTTTCTGCTTTTTCCTGAAATTTCAGAAAATATTCTAAGTGTCTAAACGCATGAGCACTATTGGGGTGCTTCTGCCTTGTTCAGGCGTTTTGCTACTATGCAGACGTCTGGACTTACACACACATTTTTCACTTAGACGCATAGGCCTATTTAGGCGCATGGGCACTACTCAGGCGTTTGGGCCTAACAATTAGTCACTTTTCACTTAGACGCATGAGCCTATTCAGACGCATGGGCACTATTCAAGCGTTTGGGCCTAACACTTGGTACCTTCACTTAGACGCATGGGCCTATTTAAGCGGTTGGGCACTATTCAGGCGGTTGGGCTTTGGGCGGTTGGGAATACTTAGAAAATTAAACCGTTGTACGCATGGGTTACTGTTTAGACGTTTGAGCAACTAACTTTTACTAATCAACTCATTTTCAGTCCCAAATCCATATCTAACATGTTCTAAGCTTAGTTCTTACATTCTAAGCAACAAAACACATTCTTAATCATAACCATAACATCATTTACACCCAAAACATACACCCACCCATATACACATTCGCACACTAACGGGTAGAAACTCATATTATTAAAAACATGCACACATGTATTTCTAGCCCCAAAATTTGTTAAAACATGTAAAAAAGGGGGTTCTAGAACTCACCTTAGCTGCTCTCGAGTGAACCCTTTCCTTGAACTTATCAGACGTTTTTAAACTACAACCACTAAAACACACAACCCGAACATACAATAACACATATGAGCATTATAAACCAAGGCTAAATCGACCAAAACAACTTAAAACACTAATCTTACCTTAAAATTTGAATTCTTCTTTCCTCTCTCTCTAAAACTTGAATCTCTATTGTCCCTCTCTCTAAAACCGAAGAGGATGAAGTGTGCAGAACAAAATGGGGCCATACACCTTTATTCACCGCTTCTATTCTTTTTGTCCTTTTGACATTTTAACCCCTTACTTGGGTTAAATTACATTTCCTTCTTTATTTACGTTTATTCTTTCGTTTTGTCTATTAAAAATATAGGTGTTACATCGATGCACATCCAATGCTACCATCCTTCTTTTTCACAAATAAGACCAGGCACCCCACAGCTAGATAGTCGGTCAATGAACCCTATACAACAGCTCTTGCAGCTGAGTCATAAGTTCCTTCATTCAGAGGGAGCTAGACGATACGGCGCCTTAGCAACAGGCTGGGCACCAGGTATCAGATAAATCTGAAACTCAATCTCGCGGTCTGTGGCACACCTGATAGACCTTCTAGGAACATGTCCGGAAAGTCAACACGACCGATACATCTAACAATCGTGGTACCGTCGCATCTACATCTCACATAGGCCAGATAGACACCACATCCACGCCACATACATTTTTCTGCCACCACCATCGAAATTATTTCAGGACCATGCGATCCCATCGCCATAAATCGTCACCAAACTTCCAGCGGGCATAATCAATCGATCATCTTCTTACGACACATATTATTTTCCTCGTAGCTGCTAGCCAATCCATCCCAAAGACTACATCAAATCCACTTAAGGGCATCACAAACAACCTGGGAGAAACTATGTCTTCCAACTCTATGTCATAATCCCCTACTACATCAGAAACCCTGGTAGACATACCTATAGTAGTTTCTATATCAAAGGGGTATCAATCTTTCTATCCTAGCGGGCAACTTATCATAGAAGGCTACAGAAAAAACTTCTACTAGCACCAGAATCAAAAAGCATAGAGGCATAAGTTTGGTTCACTAGGAATGTAGCTGACACACATCAGGTCCATCCTAGCCTCCTCTATCGTCATAGTGAACGCCTGGCTTTCGCTGTCACACCTCGCTAAATGGAAAACCGAGAATACGAAGACGGGATCTGTGACGACCCTAAAAATTCTGTTAATTAAATATATAAAGATTCCTTATAGTAAATCATTAATTATTATGTGTATATATGCCTTACATGCATACATATTTTATGTATACTAATATACTAACCTTATTATTGATTATGTATATTATACAGGTTGCATGTATAATATTTACGTATGCATGTTCACATGCATAGGTGTACATATGGCTTGATAAAACATTATTATATTATCTTATGTATCAAAAAATTTCAAAATTACATTTACTTATGCATGTATAAAGTTTCTATAGTACATGCATGTTGATCGCGTACACATGCAAATAGCCTTATGAAAATCAGGCAATCAAAACCTACCTATATATATATATATAACTATGAAGAATACCAATTAAACCTAAAACCTTTAAATACACCAAACTAACCATACAACAACCTAAACAATCAATTAAATGAACCTTATACACTTAAAACTAATCTAACTCTTGTGTTAACACTTAAATCGATCAGGACACCCAGCTCCACCACAAATCGCCACCACACCACCCTAATGATACCACCATTCGCCACCTACACCATCATCCGCCACCACACCACCCTAATCATTATATAGGGGAGTAATGTGGCACTCCTTCGGCAGCCCTGGACACAAAGAACTCTATAAAACCGCTACCTTGCATGCTAGAAATATGACTCACCAAGGCTATGATTAGCATCCATAATCATACCATCAATGGCAACGGCCAAAGGGCTATAAAGTCCCTCATTCGGTCGCATCTCCAACCGCACACCATCACTTTAAACCTCTGGAGTTCTCCTTAAAACCCACCTTCCAAAACAACCGTAACCATCACCTCCAAGCTTCACCACCATCACCTTTCGGGTACTTCAAGAACACCAGCATTCAAGCAACCGGTAGTAACTGCCTTGATTCCCGTAGTAACCACAACACAAAGGTTCCAAAAATTCTAACCCTAATTAGTTTACATATCAAGATATCAATACATATATACATACATAAACATGTTTAAATACATGTGGTCATATGACTTTCTCTTATGTATGTATACATGTATATATCCAGATAATCTTTACATAATAAAGCAAAATAATAAAAACAGAAAAATTATAACAAAAAGGATATTTGGAATTTATGAAAATAATCTTAAAATATTAAGAAAATATAGTAAATAAGTTCGATTATGGGAATAAACATTGGAAAAATTTTTAGAAAATATTACTTATCCTTCTGTAAATTTAGTAAAAATATACTAAGCAAAATAATTTATATAAATTATTAAAAAATGAAGAAGAAAATAATCAAAATTACAAAATAATTCTGGAAAAATCACAAAATTACTCTTTTGGAGTATAAAAGCTCCAGAATTTATTTGGTATTTTTTTTATTATTATGCTTGAAAAATTAATTTTTAAGTGATCTGTAGTAGAAAAATCTAAATAAATACTTATCCAATACCATAAATCATGAAAAATTCACTGAAGATATGATAAATAAAAATAAAAAGGTGTACAACTTTGATAATTTTTGGAGATATATAATTATTTTTAGTGAATTTCTAGGAATATTGTGAGATTTACATAAAGAAATCTGTTGGGACTTGGACATCCGAAAATTATGGGAAGATATAGACTGTTGAAGTAACATTCTGTAATTTTTGGTGATTTTTGGATAATCGTAGCTAATTTTATGATTTATGGAGACTTTGGAATAATTATAACTATTTATGTATAATAGAATAAATGTTGAGAATTTTATGGTAATATTATTTGACTATTTTACAGTTAAATTTTCAAGAATTAATAAAATCTGTTGTTCTAAAAATTTTAAAGAAATTTATGTCTAATTTTATGAATTATTTTTATAGGTTACAATTTGGAGACACGGTGAGACTCATAGCCTTATTTTGACCTTTGGTATTTGTAAAGTTTTTGGGGGAAAAAGCATACTGTTTATGTTGATGCATTATTTTTTTTGAAAAATTTTGAGACTTACTGTCATTTATGATTCAACCATTAGTTCGAATGAGGAACCGTCTGATAATATTAGTAGCGCTACTTAGGAGAATATGTGCACCAACAGGATGAGTGTTATGATGCTATTTTCCTGCACCTAACCGAATAAGGGTTAAGATGTAATATTATCTGATTTTGTGAATTATTTCATGACAGTATGATTATGTGTGTGAACAGGTTTGGTTGTATATGCATCAATAAAATGTTTTGTCTGGAAATAAACCTATGATCTCATCAAATTTATGTTGACTATTTGAGTATGCTTTTTCAGGTGAAAATGACTAATAATATAGACTTTTCCTTTGATGTTTACAATGGATGGGGTGAAGTTGTGGGATGAGTATGTGTAAGCCTAACAGTTAATATCTACGATGCAGTGTGGTAGTGGATGCGCATTTTCATCGTACCTGAAGATGTTAGCTAAATAATATGTTGTAATAAGGGTTGTATCAAATTTTGACTTATATGTAATGATGTAATCCAAATTATGATATATATATATAAAAATGTGTTTTATGTTTTAATATTATTGTGATTTAAATTTCTTGTAATCAATTGCGTTCTGATCAAACAAGTCACATCCAAAAAAATATCGCTTCACGCTTCCGCCGGGATGTGACAGGTTGGTATCAGAGCCATTGGTTATAGAGAATTAGGTATAATAAAAATACCTAGACTATAACCATAAGCTAAACTAATAGTGAATATTGGTATACTTATGTGATATAATTATTATGTGAAATTCTGTGATTTTATGATTTTATGCTTAAATAGTTATAATAATGTGTGACTAACTATTTTGTGAAACATTATAAAGAAATTTGTGCAGTTATGAATTCAGATAGTTACCACAATGAGGCCGATCCTTCCGAATATCCAGACCATAGCAACTCTAAGGAAATAACTCCTGAACCATAACCCCAACAAGCTATGGAAATCCCTCAACTGGAAAAAGAATCAAAATTTTATGTTCGACGTGCCCCGGTACATGTTGGAGGATATACAATTAAGACCCTAGGAAAAAGATACAACGTGGGAACCGGTTTATGACTAAGCAAACTGAGGACATAGAAATGCAATATTCTGATTCCTCCGAGAGTAAGGATAAGGTAAACTCTTAGAAAACTTAAGAAAATACAGCTAGAAATCTGGAGAATCCAGAAGGACATCAAGAAACTCAAAACACCCAAGAAGAATATCTTCGCAAGGATATGGAAGTGGATTCGTTGGAACTAGAAAACTATAGTTTAACTTATCAGAATAAAAGAAATAAGAACCCAATGATATATGTACTTTTGTGTTGAAATATTAGTTAATATATGCTAAATGATTTTGTGTTAGAATATTTATTTATGATACTAATATTATAATTCACTATAGTGAATCATGCCGCCAAAAAGAAACACTCAGCCTGTCCGAAGAACAGCTCGAGTGGGATGACCCAGAACCCGACTTGGGGAAGAACGCCCGTGAACACTAACACAAATGAGAATGATAGGATTTCTCAAATAGTAGCCCAACAAATAGAAGCTACCCTACCTACCTTGATAACCCAACTCCAATAAAATCTAAATTTTGGAACCACCTCACACCCACCAGAAAGGCCTGAAAATATTAATTCAGAAGAACGACAGGAAGAAGAAATTCTGAATGGAGTCTCGAAAGAATGTTCTTACAAAACCTTTATGTCCTGCAGACCCCAGGAATTTGATGGAAAGGGAGGAGCTGTGCAAGCCTTAAGATGGTTAGATGAAATAGAAGGAGTTTTGGAAATCAGTAACTGTGCTGAAAATTTCAAGACACTGTTTGCTTCGCATTCTCTAAAAGGAGAAGCACAATCCTGGTGGAAAATGGAGGTACACACTAGAGGTAGGAATGTCATGAATAAGATAAGTTGGGAGAAATTTAGAAATCTAGTGATAGAAAAATACTACCCTTATAATGAAATAGAAAAACTAGAGGCTGAATTCTTAGCACTAGAAATGAAAGGAGCTGCATACCGGGAATATACTGACAGGTATAATGAACTGTCCAGGTTAGTACCACATCTGATAACCCGGAATCAAAAAGGATAGGGAGGTGTATTTGGGGACTAGTACCACAAAATAAGAGGGTTAGTAAATCTACAAGAACCAAAACTTCCAAGAAGCAGTAATCCTGTCAGGAAGTTGACAGATGAGATGATCAGAAATGGATCATAAGTCATCCACAGGTAGGAGAGAAAAGAAAGTGGAATGAAAACCACTCAGGAAAAGATCTAGAAAGAACCTTCAAAAGAGAATAACCCGACCTCCACCAAGAAATTTCTTAGGAACAACCCAAGGAAAGAAGGTGGATAAACAACACAGTGCAATATTTGCCAACGATATCATACAGGGAACTGTATGACAGTGGTTTGTTACAACTGCAAAAAGAAAGGGCATATCTCTCGAGACTGCAAAAACCCTACCAACCCTAAAACAGTCTGCTTTCAGTGTGGAAGTGAAAATCATTTTCGTAATGAGTGTCCGCAATGAAAAGGCAAGGCTCCAGTTAACCAGAACAACCCCCGTGGGAGAGCTTTCGTGATACAAGCTGACGAAGCTCATCATGAACCGGAAGTGGTAACGGTTACGTTCCTTATCAATAACCAGTACGCAAAAGTATTATTTGATACAGGAGCAACTCGTAGTTTTGTTTCAAACATCTTTAGACCATCACTTAGTTTAATATCTGAGAAATTAAGTGATAACTATGTGATAGAATAGCTGATGGTAAAATAATAGAAGCTGATGAAATCATTCCTAACTGCATTTTGAATTTAGATGAATATTGTTTTGATATAAATCAAATTCCTATTAGATTAGGAGGATCTGATGTTGTAGTAGGAATGGATTGGTTGAGTAAGAATCATGCTGAAATCATTTGTGATAAGAAAATGATAAAAATTCCTTTGATTAAGAAAGACACAAACTCTCTGTATATACAGTGATAGACCAAATGATATTGTGAAATTAATTCCTGTAAAAAAGCGCAAAAATGCTTAAATAAGAAATGTTTAGCTTTCTTAGCTCACATAGTTGATGCAAAACTTGATAAGGGAAATTTGGAAAGTGTCCCTGTTATAGATAAATACCCTGATGTTTTTCCTGATGAATTACCTGGACTACCACCTCCTCATAAAGTAGAATTTAAAATAGAGTTAATACCAGGAATAACCCCTATTGCTAAAGCACCCTATCGTTTAGCACCAACTGAAATGAAAGAACTCATGACACAATTACAGGAATTATTAGATAAAGGATTATACTAGTCCTAGTGTATCGCCTTGGGGAACACCAGTTCTCTTAGTTAAAAAGAAAGATGGAACTTTTAGGATATGTATCGATTATAGAGAACTCAATAAAGTTACTATAAGGAATAGATATTCTCTCCCTAGGATTGATGATTTATTTGATCAACTACAAGGATCCAGCTATTTTTCTAAAATAGATTTAAGATCGGGATATCATCAATTAAGAGTACAGGATGATGATATATCCAAAACTGCATTCAGAACTAGGTACGGGCACTATGAATTTCTTGTGATGCCATTTGGGTTAACCAATGCCCAGCAAGCAGTATTTATGGATTTAATGAATAGATGTGTAAACCTTATTTAGATAAATTCGTTATAGTCTTCATAGATGACATTCTGATTTATTCTAAGAATAAGGAAGACCACGAACAACACCTGAGGTTAACTTTGGAATTGCTAAAAAAGGAAAAGTTATATGCAAAATTCTCAAAATATGAATTTTGGAAAAGAGAAGTACAATTCCTAGGACACATAGTAACCAGAATGGAATTCAGGTTGATCCAGCAAAGATTGAAGCAGTCAAGAAATGGGAAGTTCCAAAAACCCAACTGAAATACGACAATTCTTAGGTTTAGCAGGATATTACAGAAGATTTATAGAAAATTTCTCAAGAATAGCTTAACCATTGACAGAATTGACCCAAAAAGATAGAAAGTATATATGGGAAGAGAAAAACAAAATGAAGCTTTTGAACTCCTCAAAAGTAAGTTATGTAGTGCACCCATATTAGCTTTACCAGAAGGGACAAATAATTTTATAGTGTACTGTGATGCATCACGTCAAGGTTTTTGGATGCGTTTTAATACAAAAAGATAAGGTAATTGCATATGCATCCAGACAACTTAGGGTTAGTGAAAAGAATTATACCACCCATGATCTAGAATTAGGAGCTGTAGTATTTGCACTGAAAATTTGGAGACATTATCTGTATGGGACTAAGTGTATAATATATACGGATCATAAAAGTCTGCAACACATCTTTGATCAGAAGATGTTAAATATGAGGCAGAGAAGGTGGGTAGAATTATTAAGTGATTATGACTGTGAAATCAAGTAACATCCTGGTAAAGCAAATGTAGTTGCTGACGCTCTAAGTAGGAAAGAAAGGACTAAACCATTACGGGTACGTGCTATGAGAGTGGAACTACATTCAGATTGTTAAATCAAATCCGCGAAGCTCAACAAGAAGATGTGTTAAAACTAAAAGGACAATTAAAAGACATGAAAGAAGAAGCAGATGGAATTCTGAGGTTTAAAGGAAGAATTTGGGTACCTGGCAATAGCATGATTAGAACAATTGTTCTGCAAGAAGCTCATAAGTCAAGATATTCTGTGCATCCAGGGAATAATAAAATGTACAAGGATTTAAAAAGCCAATATTGGTGGCCAGGCATAAAAGATCAATCGGAGAATTTATGGAACAATGTGATGTCTGCTCAAGAATAAAAGCTGAATATGAAAAACCTTCAGGATACCTACAGCAACCAGAGATTCCAGAATGGAAATGAGATCAAATTACAATGGACTTCATAACTAAGCTACCAAGAACCAGAAATGGATAAGACACATTTGGGTTATAGTAGATAGATTAACTAAGTCAGCTCATTTTCTTACCTATACGAGACAATTATAAGATTGAGAGATTAGAAAGAATTTACATAAAAGAAATTGTGTCCAGACATGGAATACCTGTATCCATTATATCAGATAGAGACAGTATATTTACTTCCAGGTTCTGGCAAACATTACAAAAAGCCTTAGGAACCCAAGTGAATTTAAGTACAGCCTATCATCCATAAACTAACGGACAGAGTGAAAGAACAATACAAACCCTAGAGGATATGTTAAGAGCTTGTGCTATAGATTTTGGTGGAAATTGAGACAGTCGCTTACCGTTAATAGAATTTTCATACAATAACAGTTATCACTCTAGTATTAGATTAGCTCCATTTGAAGCTTTGTACAGAAGAAAGTGTAGATCACCCTTATGTCGGAATAAAATAGGTGATAGACAACTCACAGGTCCAGAATTAATCCAAGAAACCACAGACAAGATCACTGAGATTAAACACAGATTGAAAGCAGCTCGTGATCGATAAGAAAGTTATACAGACAAACGAAGAAAGCCATTGGAATTTCAAATAGGAGACAGAGTTTATCTAAAGATATCTCCCTTAAAGGAATCTTTCGGTTTGGAAAACCAAGTAAACTAAACCCTAGGTATGTTGGTCCATTCAGAATAACTGATAGAATTGGCCGGTAGCCTATAAGTTAGAATTACCTCAGGATTAAGCGAAGTCCATAATACATTCATATATCAAACCTCAAGAAATGTCTAACAGATGAAGCTTTAAAAGTACCAATGCAAGAAATCTGAATAAATAGGAAATTACACTTTGTGGAGGAACCAATAGCTATGTGGACAGGGAGGTAAGAAGCTTGAGAAGAAGTAAAATCCCTATAGTGAAGGTAAATGGAATGCCAAGAGAGGTCCAGAGAGTATACTTGGGAAAGAGAGGATAAGATCATCAGGAAAATATCCTCACTTATCGGAAGTTGATAACCAGATAAGTTCTCCTCTACCATAGGTACTATTAACTTAATTTCGGGACGAAATTAATTTTTACGAGGGGAGAATGTGACGACCCTAAAAATTCTGTTTAATTAAATATATAAAGATTCCTTATTAGTAAATCTTTAAGTTATCATGTGTATATGCCTTACATGCATACGTATTTACGTATGCATGTTTACATGCACGAGGTTATATATCTAATATACTAACCCTTATTATTGATTATGTATATTATACAAGGTTGCATGTATAATATTTACGTATGCATGTTCACATGCATAGGGTTACATATTGGCTTGATAAAACATATTACTATTATCTATTGTATCAAAAAAATTTCATAAATTACATTTACGTATGCATGTATAAAGTTTCTATAGTACATGCATGTTGATCGCGTACACATGCAAATAGCCTTATGATAAATCAAGGCAATCAAAACGTAGCATATTATATATATATATATATATATATATATAATATATATATATATATATATATATATTATATAACAATGTAAGAATACACAATTAAAACCTAAACACTTTAAACACACAAAACTATACAACAAACCTACACAATCAATTAAATGAACCTTATACACTTAAAACTAATCTAATTCTTGTGTTTAACACTTAAATCGATCGGGACACCCAGCTCCACCATAAATCGCCAACACACCACCCTAATGATACCACCATTCGCCACCTATCACCATCGCCCGCCACACACCACCCTAATCAATATAGAGGGAGTAATGTGGCATTCCTTCGGCAGCCCTTGGACACCAAAAACTCTATAAACCGCCACCTTGCATGCTAGAAATATGACTCACCAAGGCTATGATTAGCATCCATAATCATACCATCAATGGAAACGGCCAAAAGGCCTATAAAGTCCCTCATTCGGTCGCATCTCCAACCACATACCATCACTTTAAACCTCTCGAGTTCTCCTTTGAAACATCACCTTCCAACACAACCATAACCATCACCTCCAAGCTTCACCACCATCACCTTTCGGGTACTTCAAGAACACCAGCATTCAAGCAACGGTTAGTAACTGCCTTGATTCCTGTAGTAACCACAACACAAAAGGTTTCAAAAATTCTAACCCTAATTAGTTTTACATATCAAGATATCAATACATATATACATACATAAACATGTTTAAATACATGTGGTCATATGACTTTCTCTCATGTATGTATACATGTATATATCAAGATAATCTTTATATAATAAAGCAAAATAATAAAAACAGAAAAATTGTAACAAAAAGGATATTTTGGAATTTATGAAAATTAATCTTAAAATATTAAGAAAATTTAGTAACTAAATTGATTGTGGGAATAAACATTGAAAAATTTTTAGAAAATATTTACTTATCCTTCTCTAAATTTTAGTAAAAATATACTAAGCAAAATAATTTATATAAATTATTTAAAAAATTAAGAAAATACTCAAAAATACAAAATTATTCGGGAAAATTCTGGAAAAATCACAGAACGACTCTTTTGGAGTATAAAATCTCCAGGATTTATTTGGTATTTTATTTTATTATTATGCTTGAAAAATGAATTTTTAAGTGATCTGTAGTAGAAAAATCTAAATAAATAATTATCCAATACCATAAATCATGAAACATTCACTGAAGCTATGATCAATCAAAATAAAAGTTTTTATAACTTTAATAATTTTTAGAGATATATAAGTTTTTTAGTGAATTTGGGAATATTGTGAGATTTACAGAAAGAAATATGTTAGGACTTGGACATCCAGAAAAATATGCGAAGATATACGCTATTGAAAAACATTTGTAAATTTTTGGTGATTTTGGATAACCGTAGCTAATTTTTATGATTTATGGAGACTTTAGAATAATTATAACTATTTATGTATAATAGAATAAATGTTGAGAATTTTATGGTAACATTATTTGACATTTTACAGTTAAATTTTTAAGAATTATAAAATCTGAGGTTCTAAAAATTTTAAAGAAATTTATGTCTAATTTTATGAATTATTTTATACGTTACAATTTGGAGACACGGTGAGACTCATAGCCCCATTTTGACCTTTTGGTATTTGTAAAGTTTTTGGGAGGAGAAAATACATACTGTTTATGTTGATGCATTATATTTTTTGAAAATATTTGAGACTTACTGTCATTTGTGATACAACCATTAGTTCGAATGAGGAACCGTCTGATAATATTAGTAGCGCTACTTAGGAGAATATGTGCACCAAAAGGATGAGTGTTGTGATGCTATTTTCTGCACCTAACCGAATGAGGGTAAGATGTAATATTATCTGATTTTGTGAATTATTTCGTGACAGTATGATTATGTGTGTGAAACAGGTTTGGTTGTAATTGGTTGCATCAATAAAATGTTTTGTCTGGAAATAAACCTATGATCTCACCAACTTTATGTTGACTATTTGAGTATGCTTTTTCAGGTGAAAATGAAGAAAGCCATTGGAATTTCAAATAGGAGACAGAGTTTATTTAAAGATATCTCCCTTAAAAGGAATCTTTCGGTTTAGGAAAACCAAGTAAACTAAACCCTAGGTATGTTGGTCTATTCAGATAACTGATAGAATTGGCCGGTAGCCTATAAGTTAGAATTACCTCAGGAATTAAGCGAAGTCCATAATACATTTCATATATCAAACCTCAAGAAATGTCTAACAGATGAAGCTTTAAAAGTACCAATGCAAGAAATCTGAATAAATAGGAAATTACACTTTGTGGAGGAACCAATAGATATGTGGACAGGGAGGTAGAAGCTTGAGAAGAAGTAAAATCCTATAGTGAAGGTAAATGGAATGCCAAGAGGGTCAGAGTAGTATACTTGGGAAAGAGAGATAAGATCATCAGGAAATATCCTCACTTATCGGAAGTTGTAACCAAACCAGAAAGTCTCCTCTACCATAGGTACTATTAACTTAATTTCGGGACGAAATTAATTTTTACGAGGGGAGAATGTGACGACCCTAAAATTCTGTTTAATTAAATATATAAAGATTCCTTTATTAGTAAATCTTTAAGTTATCATGTGTATATGCTTACATGCATACGTATTTTACGTATGCAGTTTACATGCACGAGGTTATATCTAATATCTAACCCTTATTATTGATATGTATATTATACAAGGTTGCATGTATAATATTTACGTATGCATGTTCACATGCATAGGGTTACATATTGGCTTGATAAAACATTATTACTATTATCTATTGTATCAAAAAAATTTCATAAATTACATTTACGTATGCATGTATAAGTTTCTATAGTACATGCATGTTGATCGCGTACACATGAAATAGCCTTATGATAAATAAAGGCAATCAAAACGTACTATATATATATATATATATATATTATATAACAATGTAAGAATACACAATTAAAACCTAAACACCTTTAAACACACCAAACTAACTATACAACAAACCTACACAATCATTAAATGAACCTTATACACTTAAAACTAATCTAATTCTTGTGTTAACACTTAAATCGATCGGGACACCCAGCTCCACCATAAATCGCCAACACACCACCCTAATGATACACCATTCGCCACCTATCACCATCGCCCGCCACTACACCACCCTAATCAATATAGAGGGGAGTAATGTGGCATTCCTTCGGCAGCCCTTGGACACCAAAAGCTCTAAAACCGCCACCTTGCATGCTAGAAATAGATGACTCACCAAGGCTATGATTAGCATCCATAATCATACCATCATGGAAAACGGCCAAAAGGCCTATAAAGTCCCTCATTCGGTCGCATCTCCAACCACATACCTCACTTTAAACCTCTCGAGTTCTCCTTTGAAACATCACCTTCAACAAAACCATAACCATCACCTCCAAGCTTCACACCATCACTTTCGGGTACTTCAAGAACACCAGCATTCCAAGCAAACCGGTTAGTAACTGCCTGATTCCTGTAGTAACCACAACACAAAAGGTTTCAAAAATTAACCCTAATTAGTTTTACATATCAAGATATCAATACATATATACATACATAAACATGTTAAATACATGTGGTCATATGACTTTCTCTCGTGTATGTATACATGTATATATCAAGATAATCTTTATATAATAAAGCAAAATAATAAAAACAGAAAAATTGTAACAAAAAGATATTTTGGAATTTATGAAAATTAATCTTAAAATATTAAGAAAATTTAGTAACTAAATCGATTGTGGGAATAAATTGAAAATTTTTTAGAAAATATTTACTTATCCTTCTCTAAATTTTAGTAAAAAATATACTAAGCAAAATAATTATATAAATTATTTAAAAAATAAGAAAATACTCAAAAATACAAAATTATTCGGGAAAATTCTGGAAAAAATCACAGAACGACTCTTTTGGAGTATAAAATCTCCAGGATTTATTTGGTATTTTATTTTATTATTATGCTTGAAAAATGAATTTTTAAGTGATCTGTAGTAGAAAAATCTAAAATAAATTAAATCCAATACCATAAATCATGAAACATTCACTGAAGCTATGATCAATCAAAATAAAAGTTTTTATAACTTTAATAATTTTTAGAGATATAAGTATTTTTAGTGAATTTTGGAAATATGTGAGATTACAGAGAAGAAATATGTTGGGACTTGGACATCCAGAAAAATATGCGAAGATATACGCTATTGAAAAACATTTTGTAAATTTTTGGTGATTTTTGGATAACCGTAGCTAATTTTTATGATTTATGGAGACTTTATAATAATTATTAACTATTTATGTATAATAGAATAAATGTTGAGAATTTTATGGTAACATTATTTGACAATTTTACAGTTAAATTTTTAAGATATAAAATCTGAGGTTCTAAAAATTTTAAAAAAATTTATGTCTAATTTTATGAATTATTATTACGTTACAATTTGGAGACACGTGTGAGACTCATAGCCCCATTTGACCTTTTGGTATTTGTAAAGTTTTTGGGGAGAAAAAACATACTGTTTATGTTGATGCATTAATTTTTTTGAAAATATTTGAGACTTACTGTCATTGGTGATACAACCATTAGTTCGAATGAGGAACCGTCTGAATATTAGTAGCGCTACTTAGGAGAATATGTGCACCAAAAGGATGAGTGTTGTGATGCTATTTTTCTGCACCTAACCGAATGAGGGTTAAGAGTTGTAATATTATCTGATTTTGTGAATATTTCGTGACAGTATGATTATGTGTGTGAACAGGTTTGGTTGTAATTGGTGCATCAATAAAATGTTTTGTCTGGAAATAAACCTATGATCTCACCACTTTATGTGACTATTTGAGTATGCTTTTTCAGGTGAAAATGACTAATAATATAGACTTTTCCTTTGATGTTTACATTGGATGGGGTCAAGTTGTGGGACGAGTATGTGTAAGCCTAACAGTTAATATCTACGATGGCAACGTGGTAGTGGATGCGCTTTTCATCGTACCTGAAGATGTTAGCTAAATATATGTTGTAATAAGGGTTATATCAAATTTTGACTTATATGTAATGATGTAATCCAAATTATGATATATATATATATGAAATATGTGTTTATGTTTTAATATTATTGTGATTTAAATCTTGTAATCAATTGCGTTTTGATCAAAAAGTCACATCCAAAAAAAAATCGCTTCATGCTTCCGCTGGGATATGACAGGATCGTCATAACACATTGGGGGTTCAAGAGAATAACTAATGGTATTCTTCGTACATGGTCATGACGTCGCTCGGCATATAGGAACACATGTCAAGTACAGTCAATCCAAAGCGTCATACATAAATGCATAAATAAACAAAGCCTATTCGGAAACAAATCAACACACACTGCCAAACATACAAATTCAAAACCAACAAGATACACTTCTACAAGACCAAATAATTGAAAACATGTCCAAAAGTCTCTTGAAATGTCTAATGCTCCTATAGGAGTGGTCTCGTCTAAATCCACAGCCAAACACCTAGGCTTATTACCCGAAAAGACATGCTTTAAAAAGTCAACATACGTTGGTGAGTTCACAGGTTTAAAAGTACAAATATTTTACCGTGCATAACATGTATAGAAAAATTGTATATGAAAGAGATACATAGCAGTCAAGATATCAACATAAGTTCTAACATAATCCAAGTCAAGACTATTCCCAAATCACACATCGGATTATATTCTCCTAAGGGCAAGCCCGGGCAAGTCGGTCTCGACTAGTATACCTACAACATGGGTGGGGATATCAACCCGTTAGTACTAACAATACCTCTCCATGACATCCAAGCCAACCGGCTCAATCACAATTCCAAAACACACTCATGAATGATCATCAAGACTCAAACCATGACCTAAACCACATACAACGTTACCTATAAACCAAACACGACTTAATTCAAAACTATGAGCATAGTTTTCTCCCATGTAAAACACATTGAAAAGGGGGTCGTGAAACTCACCTCAAGCAAAATCCCAAAGTCCACAGTAAGAATGTCATATCACTATAGAACACAAATACCAAACAGATACTATAAGGCCAAGTTGACCTAGTTGGGTGCAGCCCTCGAAGTCCAATCCTTAATGTCCATTCTGATTATTGTTTTTTAGTAAATCTATTTTTAAGTCCATTGTTATTAGCAGTGTCTCAAGTCCGCCTTATAATTTAGTTCAATAATTTGTTTTATATCGTTAACGTCGAACCTGTACCAATGCATTACTAATAAGTTACATATTTTAATTATGTAAAATCCTATAAACCTTAAATTTACTTGTTTAAACCATTCATTTATTTATTTGATTATTTAGATTCAAATCATTATTTTTAAGTTATCAAAATATTTCAGCACATATATCTGATTGCGCATCAGTTTTGTATAAGCTGGTGGAGGTCGAAACGTAAGATCATTGCGTAAAAGGTACCATGTGAAAAAGAAGACCTTTAATTAAACCCCAGAACAAGATTCATCTCCATGTGGATAAAATATGAGAAACTTATGACTCAATGAATACAGATCAACCTGCTGCCCAGATTCGTCAGTTTTGACCTTCGTTTTTGTTAGCCACGTTTGGAGACCAAACGATGTCAAAACGACATGAGACCACTTGGGTTAGTTAGAGGACTCATAGAACTTGATTTTAGATGCAAAATTTTCCCCATTTGAACACATTATGATCGAGTTATGACCTGTACAAAATGTTATAATTTCTAACAACAAACTATCAAATTTCTCAACATCGTCAATTGGATTCTAAAACTTGGTTTTTGACCTTTATTGTTGGTACGCTTGTCCCTGGTTCTAGTTCTAGTGAGCTCAAATGTAATTGAATTTCATTTTGTAACACTTATGTAATGTTGATATATGAAATGAAAAACTCTTCTTTGAATGTTTATTGGTTGTTGAATGTTATATCTATTAATATGATTTATTGTTACACGCTTATATGAACATGTTATATAGGTTTACAGTTGTTAGACATAGTTTTGTATCGTTAAAGGTTCAGGATTATGTTTAACTAAGTCTCATGATTCAGTCACACGACTGGACCATGCGAATGGGCCAGTCACACGACTGAACCAGGTGATTGACTCAATCGCACGATTGAGTCATAAGACTGACTCAATCGAACGAATGAATCAATCGTACGACTCAGTCGCACGACTGAGCCATACGCGTGGCTCAGTCGTACGAATGAGAGCTGTAACCTATAAATACCACTTAATTCGTGGAAAAACATAACACTTCGAGAATTCTTAACCCTAGCCGTGCTTGTTCATCCAGAGAGTCCTTCCAACTTCATAGAACATTTCTGATCAATTCTAATCAATTC
This sequence comes from Flaveria linearis, assembly GCA_024085815.1. NCBI lineage: Eukaryota > Viridiplantae > Streptophyta > Magnoliopsida > Asterales > Asteraceae > Flaveria > Flaveria linearis. The sequence continues at coordinate 78,778,337 of CM044003.1, forward strand.
TTAACGTATTCTAATCGTTAGTTTTGATCAGATTAACGTTCTCCCTGATTGGATCGCCAATCAAATAGGATTCCGTACTATTTGATCTGGTTTCATGTTGAATCAGTTAGTACTCCGTACGTACACGGTCCTCACAAGTGGTATCAGAGCTTTGGCTCTTGATTCTTCGTGGATTCAATCGCGTTTTGCAAAAGTCACGTTTTTAATCAAAAGATCCGTTCTTTCTGTATAAAAATTCAGTTTTTAATTGTGCATGTGTTCAAAGTCAATCTTTTTTGAGTTTCAGTCGACTAGGGTTTTCAAAATTGTGTTTTTCAGGTTGAATTGCGTAAAAAGTTTGAAAATTTTTCGAAGTCAGCAGTCTCAGTCGCACGATTGACTCAATCGCACGACTGAACTCCAGTCGCTAGCTCAATGGCACGATTGGCCCGTCGCTTGTTCAATCGCACGGTTGGTCCAGTCGGTTTGTTCATTCGCACAACTGTCCTAGTCGTCTTTTCAGTCGCACGACTAAGCTCAATCGCACAGTTGAGTCTCAGTCGTACCCCAGTCGCATCCCCAGTCGCATACGCAGTTGGTTTTTAAAGTTTTTTAGACTAATTCAATATGGACATGAACTTGCACTCTCAGCAGGGAAGGACTCCAGGATCCAGAATCTACTACTCTTGGAGAATGAGATCAGGAATCATAACAAACCACCAAAGCTTCTGTCTTTTGACGATTATCCTCAATGAAGCAACGGTTTGAAATTCATCTGAATGGAGTAGACACACAAACTATGGAACACTATTGAGACTGGCTACACTATGCCCGTTGGAGCTGATGGCGTTTCACTGACACTAAGGTTTGAATGAGACACAAAATACTATGTACAATGCTGAGAAGAAGGCCTATGCATTGTTGACACGCGGTCCATTCAGAAAGACATCTTCCATCAGTTCTCTGAACACAAGCAATGCAAAAAGTTATGGGAGGCTCTGAGAAGCGATATGAAGGAATGCAACACTTAAGTCTCTGAAGGTGGAAGCACTGAAGAAGGAATTTGATAACTTCTCGTATTGGGAATGAAAGTTTGGATGATTTGATTGACCGCTTCTATCATTTGATGAGTGAACTACACACTCATGGGGTTAAAACGTCCATGGAAGATAAGGTGGCGAGTTTGGCTGATGGGTTACTTGATAAGTGGGATTCATTTCTTTCCACTTTGAGACATAATGCTGTGTTGGAGACTTTGGACATAAATGACTTTATTCTGAATTTGAGGAGGAAGAGGTTCGAAATAAGTACAAGTCTAAGAAGGGTAACTACACTCAGAATCTTTCTCTCTACAATGTGACTCCTACTATAGCGTCTTCGAGTGCACCTTATAGACTGCTTCGTGTCTAACACATCTGCAAGTATACCAATGCATCCTCGAGTTGTGAATCAGGTGGATCATCAAGTGTCGAATTCAGTGCTCAAGAAATTCAACCGACGAAGTTAACTACAGAAAATTTGAGCAACGTAACTGTTGAAGTTGCTAGGGAGCATATGGATCTACTTGCTGCTGTGGTACAATCATATGATGGGTTAGTTGCAGGAAATATTGGAAATTGCCATCTAGCAGATGAAGATTATGAGCAGGTTGATGAAACAGAGCTCGAACGGATGGATATAATGTGGGCTCTCACTAGTGCTGTGCGTAGAGAAGAAGAAGTTTGTTAAGAAGATGGGACAAAATCTGGTGGCTACTCTGACACACCGAAATTTCAGGTTAAACCACCCGACTGTTGTCGTTATCATTGTTTGCATCGTTGTCACCTAAAACATTTACAAGCATCGCCACCGTCATCGTTAAACATGTTATGTTATATAATACTAACATGAGGAATAACCCCATTTTTCAAATACAAAATGGTGTTTGTAGAGGATTCAAATAAACGGGATTACTTAAGGAATCCTCTTAATTAACATAGCTCGCCCATTTACGTCGTTATCAACCGAAACAAATTCGGGAACTCAGGGACTAAGTGCGAGGACCAAACGTGACAAATTGCCAAACTAGGGCTGGGTATATAAACCCTTACCAGCCCTATCTTTCATTCCACACCCCTTTTCTTCACCTCCTTCTTCACTTTTTTCTTCTACTCCTCTCTACTACATCCTAGCACCAAAATCACCTCTTTTGGTCCCGTTTCCGTCAGCTAGACTGCACTACAGCTGAGTTAGCACGTTCCGGCAGGTAGGCGACCTTGGTCGTCCATTTTATTGCTCGTTAACTTCTGCGAATTTAGGGTTTCGGGTGCTCGGGTTCAACCCGAATGCATGAGGCGTGTGGGTGCGTGTGTTGTCCATCTGCAAGTGCTTTTACTTAGACATGTTAGAAAAGTGTTTCTGGAAGTCCTTGATGTGTGAAACCCGTGCACGGAACAGCCGAAGGCTGTTCAGCCCCTCCAGCAGTCGCGATCTGCTGCCGTTCGTGACTGGGTCAGTCGTGCGACTGAGCCGTACGACTGGGCGTGTCGTGCGACTGAGTTCATGCGTCTGGGTCTATTGTGCGATTGAATGCATGAGACTGAGTATTACATGCGATGAGTCAATGGGGATGATGTGTGCGACGGTGTGTATCGCACGACTGAGGGTCCAGTCGTACGAATGAAGGTTCAGTCGTACGAATGAAGCTGATTCGTACGAATGAAGGTTGAATCGTGCGAATGGCTGTTGAGTCGTGCGAATGGGTGCTGTGTGGTATGACTGAATGGGAGTCGCATGAATGAGGGTTCAATCGTACGAGTGAAGCTGATTCGTATGATTGAAGGTCCATTCGTGCGGATGGAGTGTCCAGTTATGCGTCTAGTATTGTTATGCAAATGGAGTCATTGTGAGTGAGTTCTTCTTGTGCGCGGTGTGCCTATCGTGTGATGATAAGGTAACATCAATAAAGTGTCATTGCTTGACACAAAGATTAAAGTCAACGCTATCAACAAGCACATACTATTTCCATTAAAAATAACCTAACCTTTTATAATTATCGGCAATCCATTTGGGACTACTCTTAATACTTGGATCTACATAAGGTCTGATATGTGTATGCCTGCTTGTGTGTGTTACCCACGACCGAACCAATGCGACCCGACCCGACTAAACATTTCTATTAACACTAGACACAACATTAATGCTTAACATAACTGTCAATAGGTGTTTGACTGTTCATTGTGAACAACATTTAGGAGGCTTCCATCCTACATACTTACTACATAATCAGTGAGTCTTCACGGCCCCTATTTTACTTTCTTTCCTATTGGGGGAGAAAAAATGCAAACAATTTCATAAATGGTTTTAGTATTATTGATGTCGCCTGTTACGTTAGTGCAAACATACATAACCGTCCTTACATTCTCGAACCGTTAGTAATGTATAGCGAGGTAATTCTGAGTAGTACTACTGGGTTTGACAAACCCCGCCCGGGCTAGTCGCGCTAGCTTGATTGGAGGTCAAACAGGTGCATTATTGACCTAACATTTGTCACTGTCTGGTGAGATGTGACGGTGATACAATAAACATATAGGACATGCAAGCAGTCAGCTTCGGTTCAAAACGCTAAGTAACTTGACTATAGGCTAGTTACCTATCGATATGCTTTAATTACTTTACCATTTGAACAGTTACCAACGTTTTATCTGTAATTAAACCTGTGAACTCACCAACTTTATGTTGACACACTTTAGCATGTTTCTCAGGTCACAGGAACGCATATGCTAATGATGCACGCTTCAGGAACGCACTCAGGACATGCATTCATCAATCTTATTTTCTTGCATTGAACATTTTGTCTAGAATTGGCACTTGTAATATGACACCCTAAACCCGGCAGGGCACCGGAGGCACGTCACGTAGTTGGATTAACATTCTAAATACAAATCAGAGCCTTTGTCATACAGCGGAAGACTAAACATAATTACATGTCAACCCAACTTATATAAACATTTTTACATATAATAGTACTAGTTTATACATATCTTTTATATTATTAACAGGTCCTACACCCTATGCCAGCAGCTACTCCGGGATAGCATCCTTATTCAGCTCATACTTGCTTTCCTCTATTATTAGAGGATTCTTCCTTACCTAGCACACTTACAACACACTCAAAATATCAGATAAACTGGTGAGTTCTAAATTTTATTAAAACATTAACGACATCTCATCACATACAAAAGTCACATTTATATTGGTAATATAATAAAATCAACTTTAACTTTACTTTGTCCCACCGGACTCGTCCCACCGGACGTCAGTTTCCCTCCAGAAACTGTAATTACTATCTCACATCCAATAGGATGCCAATTTAATCATCTAGGGTCGTCACCACAAGATGTTCACAAAGCTGAGTGATCGTCATCACTCCTTTTCACTGTACAGTCTACACACACGGGCATCTTACCCTAACTGGCCTGTTGAGATTTACATTACATCAAAACAATTTCTTTACTTATTGTCAATATTATCACATTAATTTACACACCATACATTCTTTCTTTTAGCACCAGTTTCAATACATTTCATCTGTCATTAAACCCCATCTGACCTATTGGAATCATTACCATCACGTAATGATTAACAATGTTCAGATAACCATTCATTGTCCCAACCGTTCATCCTCCCAACTTTACTCTAACAGTCCCACGAGCTGTTAGTAATGTATAACATTATTATCACAATTCTGGTGCTAAAACATTCAAATTATTCATCATTGTATGTATGCTAGCCCGCATGTTAAAACCACACATTTAAAAAGGGCTTAGAACTCACCTTATTAACTTCCTCACGACAATCTACACAGTCCACGTACACGAGATAACTAATCCTTCTTCTAATCAAGGTATATCTAAAGCAATAAACCTTGATTCAATAAACTATTCTCAAACAAGACTCCTATGCGAATGAACACTTATGCGAAGGAGCACTCATGCGACTGGACCTATGCGGATGAACATCCAATCGTGCGAATGGACCTCATGCGACTGAACCTTCAGTCGTACGACTGATCATTCATTCGCACGACTGAGTCCTCATTCGTGCATAGTGATCACTCGTCTTCATTCGGTCTTCTAACCAGGCAACTGGGTTCTCAGTCGCACGACTGAACCTTTATTCGCACTCAGTCGCACGGCTAGACTCTCATTCGCACGACTGAGGCATGCGACTGAGCCCATTCGTCTGAAACGGATCAGCAGCTGTGTTCTTGACGTTTTTGATCCAAACTTACTCAAAATTTGAGTTTTAACCATTCAAATCATGTCATATTCAAAACAGATAATATACACATCGTTTACAATGATTTCGGATCATTATTTCACCAAAACTACACAAAAACTCAGATCCGAATTCCCGGATTTTAACTTAGAAAAGAACCAGACTAAATTAATGATTTAAATGTGTTATTGGATCAAATTCAATCATATACACAGCTTATAACATATCAATATGATTCGTGGCATCCAAAACTTACCAAAACGGAGTTGCCTTAGTCAATTTCGTGAGAACAGGGGTGTTTGGGTGTGAAGGGAACAGGGTAATGGAGATGATGCAGATAGGAATCTGCTTTTGAACTCTCTGCACCGTCTTACTATCACACATACATCTTAACCGCCTCACACCCAGTCGCACGACTGAACCTCATTCGCACGACTGAATCGTGTGACTGAAGTCCATACGTCTACCATTCGTGCGATTGAGTCTCATTCGCACGTAAGGGGTGCGACTGAAGTTCATTCGCATGCAAGTCATGCAACTGAACACCAATCTTAATAAACAAACTCAACTTAATTAATTAAACATAGCTATAATACAATTACAAGTCCGGATTTAGAAACCGGATATTACATGTAACTTTCATGTAATGGATTTACAATTGTGTACCTGCTTCCGCACTAATGTTTATTTCGTTTATGTTCCTCTGAATGAAGTCAAATGTTTATTTTTAAATTCATATAGCGTCGTTCGATATGACTGTGTCTGAGATCCTGGTTCGTCACAGGTGTGACAGCTACAAAGGATACAACCTTTGGATTCGACAAGTAAAAAGTTACCTATTTCAACTGCGGTGAAAAAGGCCATTTCAAGCGAGAGTGTGTCAAACCTAAGAAGACTGGCAATGGCAACCCGTTTTCATCATTTAACAGGCAGGATAAAGACAAGACTCCAAAGTCAACATCAACCAGCCATGACTCCAAAGCAATGGTAGCACAGGGTGATGAAGGACAAGACTGGTCCTTCCGTTTCCTGTCCGATGGTGAAGCTAACATTGCATCGGTTGATGATCTGAACGAAGACTCAGCGAGTGAGGGGGAGAACTTAGTTGAGCTCGATACTGCTGATTTACATGACACTATGGCTGCTGTTGATCAACTAGTGGAGGATGAACTAAATGCAGAATCTGAAGCACACCAGGAACCCCAGGCTGCTTTCATGGCTGGCATCTCTTCATCTGCACAGGTAGAATCAAAAGACGATCTATTTGATAAACATGCTTGCGTTGAATGTAACAAGTTTAGGGAATGCATCGATCTGAAATTTGCTAGGTTATTCGAACATAATGATAACTTAGTAAATGACTTAAAACTATGCACTGAGGCCAATAGAATATTAAAGCAAAATGAGAGCAGCTTTAAAGAGGAAAATTGATTTGTCAGTTAGTACTCCGTACATACTCCCCAAATATAGAACTCCGGATAGTGTGGGGATCAGTGGACCTATCAACTACAATGCTTTCCCAGAAAGCCTGTTGTACTGATCTGTAAGGAGTGCATGGCTCAGAGATCGCTCGGAAGATCCTCGAACGTCGTAGGTATGTGATAATGCCAGCAAACTCCGCAGCGTTGCGGGAAGAGAGTGATAAGTCATGAGATGATGAAGAAGCAGCTGAGACAGGCATTGAGTATAATGTTAATCAAGAAGGAAGCTCATCAGCTACTGAACATGCATCAGGGAATCCGGATACTAAACCTGTCATCACAAATCTTGATACTGAAGTTGTCGTACCTACGACACCTATGACTAGGATCAGTGTGAATCATTCCCCGGAGACTATCATTGGGGATCTTCACTCCGGTGTGCAGACGAGAAATCAGCTATACACTGCTGATTATGCTGTAATTATGGAAAAGGGCTACGTGAATGACGGGGCTTTCAAATGTTTTTTTCTCAAGTCGAGCCCAAACACATAAGTGATGCCCTAAAGGATGAGGCCTAGGTTAACGCTATGCAGGAGGAGCTGCTACAGTTCAAGAAGCTTGGAGTGTGGACACTCGTTGACAGGCCCAAAAGGAGTGAAAGCGATTGGCACCAAATGGGTGCTACGTTGCAAGAAGGATGACCAAGGTGTCGTAATCAGAAACAAGGCACGTTTGGTTGTTCAAGGCTTTAGACAAGTCGAGGGAGTCGACTATAATGAAGTGTTTGCACCCGTGGCTAGAATGGAAGCAATCCGTATCTTCCTAGCCTATGCATCATATATGAAGATCAAGGTTTATCAGCTGGATGTGAAGAGTGCATTCCTTCATGGGGAAATCCATGAAGAAGTCTACGTCAGTCAACCGAGGGATTCGAAGATCCTTATCATCGGGACAGAGTGTACAAGTTAGACAAGGCTCTGTACGGGATATATCAGGCTCCTCGAGCTTGGTATGAGAAGATCTCCACCCACCTACTGAAACACGGGGTGTGATTGACTGCACGTTGTTTATCGAAGAGAGAGATGGCGATTTACTGATGGTGCAATTTTATGTGGATGACATTATCTTCGGTTCATGAAATGAAGATCTATGTAAATAATTCGAATCTGTGATGAAGGCAGAATTTGAAATGAGTGCCATGGGAGAAATGAAGTTCTTCCTGGGATTACAGGTGGATCAAACACCTACCGGTATTTTTTTGCATCAGACTAAGTATGTTGGAGACATTCTAAGTCGATTTGATATGGAAAACGTCACTGTTGCCGGTACCCCACTCTCCACAAATCATGATGTGGCACCTGATGAGAATGGAGATTTGGTGGATGCCACTATGTATCGTAGGATGATCGGATCTCTAATGTATCGTACTACCTCATGTCCAGATATCATGTACGCCACATGTCTGTGCTCAAGATATCAAGCCAAACCGAAAGTAAATCATCTGATAGGGGTGAAAAGGATTTTTCGTTATCTGAAGGGTACTCCAACACTGGGGTTGTGGTATCCTCATGATGATAACTTTGAGCTAACTGCGTATAGTGATTCAGACTATGGCGGCTGTAAGATGAACTAAGTCAACATCAACAGGGTGTCAGTTCTTTGGAAGGCGTTTAGTCACTTGGCAATGCAAGAAGCAGACCTTGGTTGCCTTATCAACCTGTGAAGCTGAATACGTTGCTGCTGCAAGTTGCTGCTCTCAGATCATCTGGATCCAACAGTAAATGCGGGACTACGGTTTGCAATTTTCTAACACCCCTATATATGTTGATAACTCTGCTGCCATAGCTGTAACTAAAAATCCTGTTCAACACCCTAAAACAAAAACACATCGGCATAAAGTATCATTTCATACACGATTGCTATGAAAACAATTAAATGATGTGATTAAAATAAACATGGATTTTCAACGCGCCGACCTCTACACCAAACCGTTTGATAAACCCAGATTTTTCTATCTGTTAGAGGTCAACGGCGTGAAAAAGAAAAGTGACATCATTTCAGAAGACACAGACGCTTAGTCCGACACTTGTTTAGCTTTTAATTTTTATTTTATTTCTATTTGTTTTAAATTTCCTAGTCTTATAAAAATCCAAAACACAAAAAGATTTTTTGTTTTAGAATTTTAGGGGGAGATTAGTTTACTTTCAGTATTTATTTACTTAAAAAAGGGGGGGAGGGCAGATAAGCTAAAAAGGAAAAAACAACAAAGATAAGAATGTGATTCAACACTATGGAAAGTGATAGTACACAGGCGTCAAGTTACTTGAAACACCAAAAAGATTTTCAATTTTTACAATTTTAGTTTAATTAAATCACAGAAAATTGTTGGTCAGAGAATTATAAGTCTAACAAATTGAGAAAATGATAGTACGCTTGTTTGTAACTGTAATTACACGGAAAAAGTCGATCTAGGGAGGTGCTAGTTCATTATACGATGTGTCGGTAGATTCAACACAATAGACTAGTAGACATCATTGGTGAACTCAATTTAAACTAATCTGTTCAACTGACTGTGGGTTCCCATCTTATCACTGGTTAACACAATCAGTTATTTCCAATAAGGGATGACGAGCAAATAAACGCCACTAAAAGTGTGCGGATGACCACAAAAAGAGCAAAGCACGAAAAATGAAAATAAACGCAATCAAGCTGATAACCTATGTTGTTGGTGCGTATGTGCAAAAGAAAATTTTAAAGGTGCTCTAACAAGAAGATAGGTTGTGTGCCTCTCTGCTGTGTGATGGCACTGACCTGAGGATAAGCATAACCTAGATATTCTAGAATTTATTGTTGTTTGCCGCCTCTCTGCTGTGTGATGGCACTGACCTGAGACTTGGCTTCTCTTTGAAAGATCTATGAATAGTCTCTTCTTTTCAAAATACCCGTAGACCGCTCAAAAGTCTTCTGAGGAATGTTGATTACCATATAAGCTTGGGATCCACAAATGTTGGTTGAAATAATATAACCTAATACATCACCAATATGTGTCAAAAGTCTGTGTATGGATTTAAATGGACAAGTATACCGACAATCGTCGTGGCTGCACCGCCTGATGTTCAAAATCAATGTGTATTACATATCAGATCAAGCATGATTCCTAGTTAGAACTTAGAAGTCTCAAATGAATGAGAAACTGTGATATGTAAATATGTTAGTTTCCATTTCAATATATATATATATATATATAAAAGTTCCAAGTAATTGAGTTTATGCCTGTTTGATTCCATATGAATCTGTCTTAGAAATGATGTTAATGCTAATAGGCTACTCTACCCTACCCTAACAAAATTACAAAAACATGTTTATTTTGTTAATTAGTTTAGTTTTTAAGTTATTTGTAAAATGTGTCAGTGTCGGACTGGGCTATGTTATCATCTTTGAATAGTTCACACAATGAACTTAACGTTAATCTTAAATCACTTGTTTCTGAAAAGATAAATGGATCACGTCTGAGGTGATCAGGTGGATAAATGGATCACGTCTGAGGTGATCAGGTGGATAAATGGATCACGTCTGAGGTGATCAGGTGGATAAATGGATCACGTCAGGTGATCAGGTGGATAAATGGATCATGTCTGAGGTGATCAAGTGGATAAATGGATCACGTCTGAGGTGATCAGGTGGATAAATGGATCACGTCTGAGGTGATCAAATGGTTTCTAATCTTAAATTGGTCATGTCTGAGATGATCAACTACTCAAAATGTTTATCTACTGTTATAAGGAACTAAGTGTCGAACGGTCAAAAAGTCAAAATTTCGTAAGTGTGACCCATTCGTACGACTGGATCATAAGTATGACCAGTCGTATGATTGGTCCATACGAATGAGTCCAATTGTACGATTGGACCATGCGTCTGATCCCAATCGCACGATTGGAGGTGACCGACTGTGACAGTCGCACAAATGATCCTCATTCGTACGATTGGAGATGACCGAATGGGTGAATCGTATGACTGAAGCTCAGTTGCATGAATCAATCATGCAACTAGGTTCAGTTGCATGACTGAAGGTTGCCCTAGTATAAATAAAGGGGGAATCGGTCTCAGTTGTCTCATTCACCCAAATCGCCTCTCAGACGCACGATACACACTCTGTCACACCCCCGCTGATAGCGGAAACACGGGGAATGTAAGCTAGACGGGATCGTCATAACACATGGTATATGATAGAGTAGCAATAAAAATATGATGACAAGCGTGTCATGACGACTGATGTGCTTAAACGGTCTATAAAAATAAACTAAATTAACTAACCTAGACTTAAACGAGACACTCAAATTTTACCCTAAACGACCTAGACCTAGAACACAAAATAGGCAAGTGTACCTATCGCGTGTAGAACAGATTAAGGAAGAACGGGAATCGAACCCACGAGACACTAGAAATAGAAAAACCTAGATTCAACTAAAGGAATAACAATTAATTATAAGATTGGGGGGGTTTTCAATTAGCAACTAAAGACTAAAATTAATAATTAAAAGAAATGAACTAAGAAGTGCAGAAATGAACACAAAGATGACTGATTTAAAGGTACTGATTAATTGAATGAACACTATCTAGATAGAATCCTAGTTGAGATGCATGAATGTAAGAATGGTTCAGAATTATGAATGGGTTGGTTTTCTAAAGATACATATCCTAAGGAAGACTTAGTGGATCCCAGACCATTCACCGGGTGTGACCAAAATGACCCCTAAAGACATGTGTTATGCTTACCAACGGCTAAGTTTTCCTTCCAGTTAACTAAGCGATATTAAAGTACCAGATAGGTGTTGGACAAACTAGTCTAACATACCACAAACATTTAGCATGCAAGAGGTGACTTGATTATGGTCTAATTAAACATGATTAACAAGATTATCAAATTACCAGATTTGAACTGCTTAACAGTTATCAATTAACCTAGAATCTAATAACCAAGATCAATCAACTAACCTTTATCTTCCAATTCCAGTTAAGATACACATTGATTTCTTATCCAAGTACACATGCAATCCTAAGACTTTACTACGTCTAGCAAAATCCCTAGTAAACCACAAACACCAAGTCATGTGCTAGATATGATAACCACAATTGAAAGACATTCATAGGCTAATCATATAGGATAAACATGCATTCAAGAACAGAAATCAATACATAATACTCATTCAATTCAACCAAAATCAAGTCTTTTACAATAATATCAACCATTCATCAATTCAACCATTCAAACATCTACAATCATCAACTAATCATCATTCTAGATAGTGTATAAAGACTTAGCTACTCATAATCAGATCAAAACAGTGACAAAACTCAGATTCAATCAAGTTATACATCATGTTCAAGTAATCAAACAATAACGAAAGTGATTAGAACCCGAAATCAAGAACGTTGATGATCCTAGCTTCAATTCTTTGCTCCAATGGCTCCAATATGCTCAAAATCGCCTCTCTCCTTCGTCTTCAGCCGCTCTCTGTTGTTATTTCGTAATTAGGGTTCAAAAACGACTTAAACAACACTTAAACATGTTTTTCACGTCTGAGGGGCCCTCGCGTCGCGCGAGGGAAAACCAATTTCCCCGTCGCGCGGCGCAAGGGGGTTAATTTCTTGAAATCTGACGCGGTGGCATTTTTGTAAATAAACTGAACTTCTGAAGTCCCTCGCGCTGCGCGACAGAAAACCCAATACCCCGTCGCGCGACGCGAGAGGGGGGTTTTTTCCAAAATGTTTTTCTTCTTTTCTGTTGACTCGTCTGTCGCCCGCAACGCACCCGGAACCATAGTTTTCTTCAATTAAGCATATTTCCACCTTCTTTTACTCAAAAACCTACACAAAACACGAAATACTAAGTAACAAACTAAAAATGAGACGAAATCTAAGCTAAATGACTCGAAAAACGAATAAAATGTGCATAGAAAATCGATGTATTTTGCAATACATCAAATATCCCCACACTTGACCCTTTTTCGTCCCTGAAAAAAAAAAAAACATTTTATCATATATTTACAATCAGAGACTTGAAACCAATTAGGAACAAAATAAGTTGAAAAAGAAATTGAATCTTGGTTATTGTTTAACAAAACATCCTAGCACTAGCAAATCAGGTCCTTCTATCATGTTCGCTATTAAGTTCAAGTGAGCAAACTGGGTATGTCTAAAGGATCTCACACCTAGGAAACCACTAGTTACCAGTGTATATTTTAATGAAAGGCAGAAGTCAAACCATTTAGGCTGTTCTAACCGCTATAACCTGAAAAAAACTGACATACCTAATAGAAGCTCATATTCACATGTGAAAGTGAATGAAATGAATGATATGAACATATACAAATCTTCGGGTTAACCTACAGACTCTAGACCCACAATGTCCCACAATTGCTCACAATTTGTCACTCACACTCAGCTAATTTCTGGAACTAGTGTAAAAGGCACTAGCATTTTCTGTGTACACTCAAAACCAAACATAACAGGATATTATCATAAGCTTGTAAAGGAATCCAGTCTCCACTTCTACGAACGAAACTTGCACAAATCAAGTAGGACTTAAATAGGGCTGTAACGAGGCTAAGGTTCAGGGTAGGAAACACAAAGGAAAACAAACGAAAGGTGATTAGATGGACGCGGTTTTACTAGGCTAACACAATGAACAAATATTAAATGAAACAAAACCGGATCATACTATGGATCCATATTCACTAAACACCACTAAACATCCATACTTGCGTCTTTTTCTTTTCTCTCTCTCTTTTTTTTCTTTTTTTTTCATTTTTTTTTTTTTCATTTTTTTTTTTTTTTTTACAAAAACGAAATACAATGAAATAAACATAACTGCAAATATACTAGACACTAGCTCAACCGGTTCATCTAAACACACAGGCCAAAACAGATAGGTTTAAACACACAAAAGGCTAAGGCTCACGGGTTAATAAACAAAGAAAAAGAATAACACAAAGGCTCAGACGGGTGAACTAGGGGATAAACATTTAAGGGTAAGAAAGAAAAACAGGCTTCAAACAAGGCTCAAATCCTAAATGCCTCTATCACTTCTGTGCAAGTTCACATTTAAAGTCTCAACTAGCATATCCTAGACAAGTTCTAAAATATACAAGTTATGTGGTATTCACTCAGTCAAGCAGATGCATAATGAATGCATATAAACAATGAGAAACAAAAAAGCTAACCTCACCAAATGAAACTGAAAGGAAAATTGGGTCTAAATTGCGGAACATTTGTAAGTCTATTATCCCTAGATTACACCTTCAATTTACATGTTCCTTTTTTGAAATTCAATGGGGCGCCACTAATTTTCTAATTTATTTGCATAAAAAGAATAGTAGTGTGCTAGATTTGTGAGTAATAAGCTTCTATTAAACAGTTAGTTTAACAACCTATAGGGGTGCCTTAATTTCTTAACACTTGGTTTCTCGTTTCTCCTAGGATGAGTACCCACAAGACCTTCCCGTTTTTAATTAAGTGAATTAGGAACACTTAGGAGACATTTCAAAGCTAGTTGGATTAACCAAAGACTCACTAATCAACCTATTATTATTATTACTATTATTTTATTTTTTATTTTTTATTTTTTTTATTTATTTATTATTATTTATTTTTTTTTTTTTTTATTTTTTTTTTTTTTTACTCAGCCGACACTATATACAGACTCGAACGACAGTTACCCATCCCCACACTTGAACATTGCATTGTCCCTAATGCAGAAATGAAAACCTGACCCAAACAACTAAAGAAAAAAAAAAAAAACTAAAACTAAAAATTAAAACAAAGAAAAGAAAATAAAACAAAGATAAACTGGAAAAGACTTAGCTGGTAAAGTATAGGAAGACTGTCATGTGCCAGTCTTATCCAGGAAATGCCTTCCAATTTGAACGTGCTCAGCAAACAATTCCCAATCTCACACACGAACAAAAACGGCTACCATTCAATCATTCTAACACAAAAAACATCAATGAAAGATCATAATATCACAGTCATAAAGTGCTAAGTCTAACACTCCAACCCAACCGACCCAACCATGAAATATGTCTAGAAATATCACATACAGACCAGGATATCATAAAAACATCATCAAAGAAAATAATAACCCAAACAAAATAAGAATAATCATCCTTCTGTCTTCATGTCCAACTACTGAGGTGGTGGCGGCTGATCTGGCCCACGAAAGAAATCAGGAATATCCATGTGCATGTTCCTCATCATGTACCTCAGAGCCTCTTCGTTCCGCTGCTGGTTCCTTTCCATGATATTTCTCATCTCACCAAAATCTGCATGCAATTGATCATGCAACTGACCAAACCTGTAATCCATAGAATCATACAAACTGTTCAAAGTAAGTGGCTCTGGGGCGGGCTCCCTACGTGCATACTGCTGCCCCGGCAGCTCTCTCCTATGCAATGGTCTCTGTGCACGTGGAGGCAGACCCATATGCATCGCCTCGGCTGCATCAGTACCCTCAGGGGGATGTACCTGTGGTCCCTCAGTATCAGCCTCCCACTGTGGCGGATCAGTGTATGTCCAAATACCCGCCTTCCTCAGCTCTCGAGCACCAAAATGTACAGTATCAGGACCCCTAATCATCAATTCTCGATCATACCTGTCAAACACACCCAGACTCTCAGCAATCCGGGTGATATAGGGTCCCATATCCAGTCCTGCCCTAGCACCACCACGCCTACCTCTAGCGAAGGACCATGCTAACAAACAAGCAAAATTCACTGTCCTACCTTCCACCATACACATCATGCAAAACAGATCCCTCCACGTCACCTTATCCTCTCCAGACTTCCTAGCAATAATGGTGCAACTCAAAATCTTATGAATATACCTTAAGATTTGATCCTTGATATCTGTACCTAACATAGCATTAGAAAATGGGGTAGACGAAATGGTGGACCAGAAATTTGCAAGGTCAGATTCTGTCAAAGTGCATTCTCTACGATCAGATTCCTTGAAAGCACCCCGCAAACCTGTAAGAAATGCGGGAGTAGTTATCTCCTCTTCGGAATAGAACCCAGTATGAACCGCAAACTCTGGAATAGACATCTCCTGTGTACATCTACCCAAAGCAAAAGACACCGCATCAGGCTCATCAAAACTACCCTCCTTCCAACGAAAAGTGGATAAAAACTCAACCGTGAGCTCCCCATACTGTGGGCTATCACACTGCAATACTTCCCTCCATTTGCCACTAACCCATCTCTCAATCCTATCAAATTGACCCATTTGCCTCAACACATCCCAATTCATATTCCTATGTTGCAGCAAACCAGTTCTAACAACTTAGCAGCTTTATTTCTCTCATCAGTCCCCAGTTTAAACTGTAGCAATGTATGTGCCCCCAAAACAGTGGTGTGGGTGACCGGTATTACCTCTCGTTCCTCATACAAAATCTTTCTCTTTTTTTCTTGCCATTGATGATGTTCCTTATCAGCTGGGTCACCACGGGTTCTTGGCTTTGTTCCCCTTCTCTTCTTTGATGGTCCTGCCTCCGACATGCCTGGAATCCATTTTCTTTCATGTTTTCCACTTTCATTCGGTTTTGATTTCCTGCAAAATGACACAAACACAAAAACAAAACAAGACCAAACAAAAAAAAACACCTAAAAATGAACTAAAAAAATAAATAAATAAAAATAAAAATAAAAATAAAAATAAAATTGCAAAGCAAGGAACAAGAAATACAAACTCTACACTCGGGTGTTATCCCGAGCTCCTTCAATCAAGCAATTACTCCTTTGGAACCCCGAGGAGTTCCACATCCTCCTCTGTTTTCTTCTCAACTGGACCTCCTATGTAGAACTTCAACCTGTGACCATTAACCTTCCAAGAGAAACCTGTATCATCCTGTATCTCAATAGTACCATAAGGAAACACCTCTTTCACTGCAAATGGTCCACTCCACCTAGACTTAAGCTTACCCGGAAATAGTTTCAAACGTGAATTATAAAGCAAAACTTTATCCCCACACTCAAAGTCCTTACCGCCCTTCAACTTCCTATCATGCAAAGCCTTAGTACGCTCCTTATAACTCAATGATCTATCATAGGCCTCTTCCCTAAGCTCATCTAACTCATGTAACTGGAGAAATCGGTTCCTACCCGCCTTAGACAAATCAAGATTGACCATCTTCAACGCCCAATAAGCTCTATGCTCTAACTCGACCGGTAAATGACACGCTTTTCCATAGATTATCCTAAAGGGAGTGGTTCCTATAGGTGTCTTAAATGCGGTTCTAAAGGCCCAAAGCGCATCATCTAACTTATCGGACCAATCCTTACGGTTTGCTCCTACAGTTTTCTCTAGTATCCTCTTGATGCCCCTGTTTGCATTCTCTACTTGACCACTAGTTTGGGGGTGATAGGCTGTGGATAACCTATGTGTGACCCCATACCGTGCAAGTGTCTTCTCCAATTTAGCATTACAGAAATGTGTCCCCCTATCACTAATCAACGCCTTAGGAGTACCAAACCTAACAAACAACTTCCTAAGGAACTGAACCACTACACGACCGTCATTAGTGGGTAGAGCTTGAGCCTCCACCCACTTGGAAACATAATCAATGGCCACAAGAATGTAACGGTTCTTCTGAGACACGGGGAAAGGTCCCATGAAGTCGATACCCCAGACATCAAACACTTCTACTATCTGAATCGGGTTCTGGGGCATCTCATTACGAGATGAAATATTACCGGACCTCTGACACGCATCACAACTACTCACAAACTCGAGAGCATCCTTAAACAAAGTCGGCCAATAGAAACCAGAATCTAAGATCTTCCTCGCAGTGTAACCCGAACCAAGATGACCACCTGCTAAACCCTGATGACAGTGCTTAAGGATCTCTAATCCTTCCTCTCGACTCACACATCTCCTAATCACATTATCAACTCCTATACGAAAAAGGAATGGCTCATCCCAAATATACCGTTTGGCATCTGTAAAGAACTTCCTCTTCTGTTGGCGTGTCATGCCCTTAATTACAGTTCCATCTGCCAGGAAGTTTGCCAAATCAGTAAACCACGGGAAGCCTTGCTGCTCGGCTTTCACAAAACTCAAAGACTCGTGAGGGAATCTATCTCCTATCACCTCCTCACGCAACTCCTCTCTATTCGGATCCTCCAACCTAGATAGGTGATCCGCTGCAACATTCTCCGCCCCCTTCTTATCCTTGATCTCGATGTCGAACTCAGATAGCAAAAGGACCCACCGTATCAGACGAGGTTTGCCATCTTTCTTCGCGAAAAGGAATCGCAATGCCGCATGATCAGTGTAAACGATGGTCTTCGAAAGCACGAGATAGGAACGGAATTTATCAAATGCAAAGACAACTGCTAGAAGTTCCTTCTCAGTGGTGGTGTAATTCTCTTGAGCTTCATTGAGTGTCTTGCTCGCATAATAGATCGGATGGAAGTGCTTGTCCTTCCTCTGTCCTAAGACCGCCCCGACTGCGTAATCACTCGCATCACACATGAGCTCGAAGGGTAAGCTCCAGTCGGGGGCCACTAGGATAGGAGCATTGGTCAGTTGCTCCTTCAAAAACTCAAAAGCCTTAAGACATTCCTTGTCAAAGACAAACGGAACATCTTTCTCAAGAAGACGGGTCATAGGACGGGTGATCTTAGAAAAATCTCTAATGAACCTACGATAGAAACCCGCATGACCTAAGAAACTACGAATGGATTTCACGTTAGTCGGTGGGGGAAGCCTAGAAATAGTATCTATCTTAGCTCGATCAACCTCTATACCCTCACGCGAAATCTTGTGACCTAGAACGATGCCTTCTGTCACCATGAAGTGACACTTCTCCCAATTAAGCATGAGATTTGTCTCAATACACCTCTGTAACATCCTCCCGAGGTTCTCGAGACACGAATCAAATGAAGCACCATAAACAGAGAAGTCGTCCATAAACACCTCCATGGACTTCTGAAGCATGTCCTGAAAGATGGCTACCATGCACCTCTGAAAAGTAGCTGGAGCGTTACATAACCCAAATGGCATACGGCGGTATGCAAAAGTCCCGTCGGGGCATGTAAAGGTGGTTTTCTGCTGGTCCTCGGGTGCGATAGGAATCTGGAAGTAACCAGAGAAACCATCGAGAAAACAGTAGAACTGCTGACCCGACAAACGCTCCAACATCTGATCAATGAAAGGAAGAGGGAAATGGTCTTTCTTGGTAGCATCATTCAGCCTCCTGTAGTCGATGCAGACTCTCCAACCAGTCACTGTACGGGAAGGGATTAACTCATTTTTCTCATTCACCACCACTGTCATCCCTCCCTTCTTAGGGACTACCTGCACCGGGCTAACCCAATCGGAATATGGAATCGGATAGATAACTGCAGCTTCAAGGAGCTTCTCCACCTCCTTCTTAACAACCTCCTGCATCTTCGGGTTTAACCGTCTCTGAGGCTGAACTACAGGCTTGTACTCATCTTCCATGAGTATCTTATGCGTACAAAATGAAGGGTGGATACCCTTAATATCACTAAGTCGCCACGCAATAGCCTCTCTATGTGCCTTGAGCACATCTATCAACCTCTCCTTCTCAACATCCGTCAAATGGGAAGAGATAATGACGGGAAATGATTTCTCACCACCCAAGAAAGCATACTCTAAGTGAGAGGGGAGCTCCTTGAGCTCAAGGGGTCGTGGTTCTTCAACCGAGGGATTCTCTCTCTCCTCCTCGGGAACATCAACAGCAGCGAGCGACTCAGAATGCTCAACTGGCTCGCTTTCTGGGAGGACCTCATCCTCAACTACCGGGTCCTCCTCATCTAACTCGTGTGAAGGCAGCAGGTCTGCTCCACAAATGTACTCAAGACATCGATCCATTTGAGTGAAAAATGAATCAATGAAGTAAACAGAATCGTCTTGAGCACCCGAGTTCTTCATCGCCTTTATGACATCAAAGGTGACGGCCTCATCCCCTACACGAAGTGTAATCTGACCGTCATAAACATCGATCAATGCCTTCGCGGTTCACAAAAAGGGGCGTCCCAAAATGAGTGGGACCTGATCGTCAGCCTCCATGTCCAGAATAACGAAATCCACGGGGAACACGAACTTATCAACCTTCACCAACAGATTCTCCACAATGCCCCGTGGATATTTGACAGATCGATCTGCCAAAGAGATACTCATGCGCGTTGGAGTCGGATCTCCAAGGTCTAGCTTCTGATAGAGAGAATATGGCATCAAGTTGATGCTAGCCCCAAGATCAGCCAACGCGTGGTTCACAGTAGAACTACCAAACAAACACGGGATAGTGAATATACCCGGATCTGCTAATTTCTCCGGTAGCTTACTTTGAACCACCGCAGAGCAATGTGCACTAAGAGAGACAGAAGATAGGTCCTCCAGTTTCTTCTTATTAGTAAGAAGATCCTTAAGAAATTTAGCATACTTAGGCATATACTGGAGGGCCTCGATAAACGGAAGATTGACCTTAAGTTGCTTAAACAGCTCTAAGAAATGCCCATAATCCTTAGCATATTTTTGATGCTTCAGACGCTCAGGATACGGGACTCGAGTCAAATCTACCTCGTGAATCTTCTTCTCAACCGACTCTTTCTTCTTCTCAACAGACTCTTCGTTCGACGCGGTACTTGCTGGGATTACCCTCTTTTGCGTCCCCCCGGGAGTCTCCATCTCAATCTCTTCATCCATCACTTCTTCATCTTCAGGTGGTGTCACTTCCTTCTCTCCTCCTCTGCCACTACGAGTAGTCACGGCCTTTGCATGTGCATTCGGGTGTGTGTAAGTGTTAGCGGGGAGAGGACCTATCGGGTTCTGATCTAACTTCTTAGAAACCTCACCTACAACACGCTGCAAATCTAAGAAAGCGGATTGCTGATTCTTAAGAAGAATATCATGCTCATCCAGACGCTTCTGTGTAACCTGATCTCGAGTAACCAACTGGTTCAGCATCTGTGACTGGTTCATCAACAAATCCTCTATCTTCTTCATTCCATCCCCACTACTACCTGAACTACTACCTATATCACCTCCAGCTGGCTGAGTGTGCTGCCTCTGCTGAAACCCTGGTGGATTTCCTCCTGATCTCCAACCGAAGTTAGGGTGTCCTCTCCACCCGTATGCACCACCAACTCCTCTTCCCTGACCACTAATAAAATCTACCTGCTCCTGTGCCACCAACGGGCAGTCTATGGTGTCATGTCCTCCTCTGCACATCTCACATTTGTTCACACTCATCTGCAGATTTTTGATATCTTTTCTGAGAGCCTCAAGAGCAGCTGCCATGCTAGTATCAGTAGTGACCTGATGAACACCCCTCGAGGTCACGGGGGCTCTAGCCTCAGGAATGGAATTCCTGGAATGTGGACTTTGCTGCCCAGCAAGTGCAAAGCTCTCAAACATCTCCTCACACTCTTCTGCAGTCTTCTTCTCCATGATGTGACCTCCCGCTGCAGTGTTGAACATTTGTTGAGTGGAATAAGTGAGACCATTATAGAACTTCTCAATGAGTGCCCAATCAGTTAAACCGTGCTGGGGGCAACGGCTGCGCAGGTTGGTGAATCTCTCCCATGCCATGTGATAGGGCTCATCAGGATCCATTTTGAAAGAGTGAATTTGTTCCCTAAGTCTGGCAGCTCTGGAAGGAGGATAATATTTCTTGAGAAACTTATCCTTCAGATCCTCCCATGTAGTGATGGAATCCTGGGGTTGAGTCTCGAGCCAAGTGTTAGCTCGAGCCTGCAGAGTAAAAGGAAAGAGACGAAGGTAGATTGCCTCCTTCGTTGCACCATGGATATTAAACGTATCGCAGATACGAATAAAACGTGACACGTGTCCTGGTGCATCCTCATCAGCCAGTCCATGGAACTGGGTGGCGTTAGTGATGGTGGACATCACATAAGAAGGAATTTGCCAATTGTTGGCAGCATCCACATTAGGACAGGTGATAGCAGACCTACCACCTGTGATGCCATCACTAGCTCGCTGATGGACAGTGCGCCTAGGAGGAGGGGATTGTCACCCATTGCAGTTGAATCAGAAAAAGAAATCGGACGTACCTTACTGTGTAGAATGGCTACCAAACGCTCACGAAGTGCGACCTCTCGTGATACTCCCTCTCAGGTTCAGAAAATCCAGAAAACTCAGGTGGTCCTTTTGACCTAGTGTGTGGCATGCACTGAAAGAAAGAATGGAAAGATTTAGAAAGATGAACTAAAAGAAATGGACTAAAGACTATTAAAAAGAAAAAGAAATTAAAACTATTGTTTATCCTAAAGGAAACTAGACTCGCTATTGCCAAGTGTCCCCGGCAACGGCGCCAAAAACTTGATGTGCTTAAACGGTCTATAAAAATAAACTAAATTAACTAACCTAGACTTAAACGAGACACTCAAATTTTACCCTAAACGACCTAGACCTAGAACACAAAATAGGCAAGTGTACCTATCGCGTGTAGAACAGATTAAGGAAGAACGGGAATCGAACCCACGAGACACTAGAAATAGAAAAACCTAGATTCAACTAAAGGAATAACAATTAATTATAAGATTGGGGGGTTTTCAATTAGCAACTAAAGACTAAAATTAATAATTAAAAGAAATGAACTAAGAAGTGCAGAAATGAACACAAAGATGACTGATTTAAAGGTACTGATTAATTGAATGAACACTATCTAGATAGAATCCTAGTTGAGATGCATGAATGTAAGAATGGTTCAGAATTATGAATGGGTTGGTTTTCTAAAGATACATATCCTAAGGAAGACTTAGTGGATCCCAGACCATTCACCGGGTGTGACCAAAATGACCCCTAAAGACATGTGTTATGCTTACCAACGGCTAAGTTTTCCTTCCAGTTAACTAAGCGATATTAAAGTACCAGATAGGTGTTGGACAAACTAGTCTAACATACCACAAACATTTAGCATGCAAGAGGTGACTTGATTATGGTCTAATTAAACATGATTAACAAGATTATCAAATTACCAGATTTGAACTGCTTAACAGTTATCAATTAACCTAGAATCTAATAACCAAGATCAATCAACTAACCTTTATCTTCCAATTTCCAGTTAAGATACACATTGATTTCTTATCCAAGTACACATGCAATCCTAAGACTTTACTACGTCTAGCAAAATCCTAGTAAACCACAAACACCAAGTCATGTGCTAGATATGATAACCACAATTGAAAGACATTCATAGGCTAATCATATAGGATAAACATGCATTCAAGAACAGAAATCAATACATAATACTCATTCAATTCAACCAAAATCAAGTCTTTTACAATAATATCAACCATTCATCAATTCAACCATTCAAACATCTACAATCATCAACTAATCATCATTCTAGATAGTGTATAAAGACTTAGCTACTCATAATCAGATCAAAACAGTGACAAAACTCAGATTCAATCAAGTTATACATCATGTTCAAGTAATCAAACAATAACGAAAGTGATTAGAACCCGAAATCAAGAACGTTGATGATCCTAGCTTCAATTCTTTGCTCCAATGGCTCCAATATGCTCAAAATCGCCTCTCTCCTTCGTCTTCAGCCGCTCTCTGTTGTTATTTCGTAATTAGGGTTCAAAAACGACTTAAACAACACTTAAACATGTTTTTCACGTCTGAGGGGCCCTCGCGTCGCGCGAGGGAAAACCAATTTCCCCGTCGCGCGGCGCAAGGGGGTTAATTTCTTGAAATCTGACGCGGTGGCATTTTTGTAAATAAACTGAACTTCTGAAGTCCCTCGCGCTGCGCGACAGAAAACCCAATACCCCGTCGCGCGACGCGAGAGGGGGGTTTTTTCCAAAATGTTTTTCTTCTTTTCTGTTGACTCGTCTGTCGCCCGCAACGCACCCGGAACCATAGTTTTCTTCAATTAAGCATATTTCCACCTTCTTTTACTCAAAAACCTACACAAAACACGAAATACTAAGTAACAAACTAAAAATGAGACGAAATCTAAGCTAAACGACTCGAAAAACGAATAAAATGTGCATAGAAAATCGATGTATTTTGCAATACATCAACGACACCCGAACACAAATGGAGACTTGTGTCGTGTATAATCAATGTTCACGACAGCATAGTCATAAGCACAACATAAATGATCACATAAACATTGATAATAGCTTGTAATGTAATATTCCCACAACTCAGGAACAAGTATACAAAAGATCATGTTCAAGCTTTACAAGAGTAATAATCACAAAATGCATCCTAGGGTCTCCTCTAAAAGGCAGCACTCCTAGATTCTTCAATTACCTTGTTCACCTGTAAAGAAATGCTCAAAACGGTCAACATAATTGTTGGTGAGCTTCGCAGGTTTTAAGTAATAAAAGTTGTTAAGATGAACCAGTAGTTTAATAAGAGCCACCGTAACTATACTTATGTATAGGCGGTTGTACCGGTTATAAATAGCTACAGCCAACCCTAATGTTCGGTTCCTCACGGGAATTGATGGCTGTAAAGAAAGATTCCCAAAGTTTAAATAGTTTATTAAGACGTAGCAAGATCCACACAGCGCGTACGTATAGTTTATAACCAAACCAATCTTTAGGTCCCATTACCGGGATTAATGGTTATATAAAAATAAAAGGTTTTCCATAGCATAGTAAGTTTAACTTGACGTAGCAAGATCCACACAGCGCATACGTGTCAAGTTAAACATGACGTAGCAAGATCCACACAGCGCATACGTATAGGTTACAACCAAACCAATTATTAGGTCCCAATTACCGGGATTAATGGTTGTAATGGATGATCGGCTTAGAAGAACCACACAGAAGAACCACACAGAAGAACCACACGAGAGCATCCAAGGTCAATGGCATCCACAAGTAGCAGAAAACAACACATAACATCAAATAGTAGTGCATGGTAGTGTAAAACCCCTAAGTAACATACATAGGGTAACGTAGCACATAGTTCAAGTTCATATAGCAGCAAACAGTCAGGATCATCATGTAACCCGGTTTGAGCACATTCCTAGTATACCGGGGATGCTTATGTATAGGGTCCTCCGCAGCATTCCCACCACATCCACGATATACATAGAATGATACCTAAACCAGTTACATGACATCCATTTAACCTTAGTATCAATCAACAAGTTTAGCAAGGTAAGTTACTCATATAAGTAGCAGCCAACTTCCACTAAGGAAGGTGCCTGAAATTAAGTAATAAGTGAGCATTCTTTTCCCCCAAGTAGAAAATGTTTAAAAAGGTTTTATAAGCGTAAAAAGGGGCCACGAAACTCACTGAATAGATGATAGGAACGTATGATGAAAGATTCCAACGGTAGGATGCTATGAACAGTCAAACACCTATTGACAGTTACTGACAAGCATTAATAACGAGTATAAAGCATAAGATGATATCAATAGGCTCTGACAGTTTCGGTTCGGTCGTGGGTAGTACACACACAAGCAGACATGCACATCTCAGTCTAGATTATTTTAAATAGTATGTGCCTGTTAATAGTGTTGACTTTAATCTTTGTGGTCAAGCTATGACACTTTATTAATGTTACTTCATCGTCGTGAGATCTCCGAAGAGGGGATCCATACGCACACACACATCATTAGTCATACAACAGGACCGGACGCTCGACTGACACTCCATTCGCACGAGTGGACTTTCAGTCGTACGAATTAGCTACTTTCGTACGATTGAACCTTCATTCGTGCGACTAAGCACTCAGTCGTACCATGCAAGACTCAGTCATACGACTCAACCTCCATACGCCCGATTGGACCTTCAGTCGTACGAATCAGCTTCATTCGTACGGTTGAACATTCATTCGTGCGATTGGACTTTCAGTCGTACGACTCACGCACAATCGCACACCATTTCATTCGCATTGACTCAATCACACGCACACTCACTCGCATAGACTCAATCGCATAGACTCAATCGCATACAACACTCAGTCGCATGACTCAGTCGTACGACTCACCCAGTCGTACAGCTTAGTCGTACGATAGACTCAGACGCATGGACTCAGTCGTACGACTCACTCAGTCGCACGGCTCAGTCGCATGACAGACCCAGTCGCCCTGTACAGCAGGTCGCGACTGCTGAAGTGCAGAGCAGCGTCCAGCTGCTCCGAGCACGAGTTTTACGCACCAAGAACCTTCAGAAATGTTTGCCTAACATGTCTAAGCAAGAAACACACTCGGAAACGCGACACACAAGCCCACACGACCTCATGTGCTCAGATGAACCCGAGCACCCGAAACCCTAGAAAACGCAAAAGTGAAATCGAGTAATAAACGGGTCAAACGAGGTTATCTACCTTCTAGGAGTGAGTGTTCACGATGATAACCAAGATTTGAAGACGAGAATGCGAGAAACGGGTCGGTTTTTGTGTAGGTTTCTAGAGAGAGAGAGTAGAAGATGAAGATGAAGTGGAAAGGAGGTGAAAAAGAGAGAAAAATGGCTGGGAAGGGGTATTTATACCCAGCCTAGTTTCTTAAATTTCAAGTTTAGTCCCCGCACTTTGTCCCCGGGTTCCCAAATTTTGTTTCGGTTGAAAACGTTATAATTTAGTCTTGCTTTATTGATGATAAAATGTTAGTAATGTTATTTATAAGTTAAAAATAATTTTATCCGTGATAATTATTTTGTTATAAAAATGACGTGTTTAGTGTTAACGGGGCAAATCTTGAAGAAATGTCTTAAGATAATGACAGGTCAAGCAACGATAACACGCATATGAGGACAACTAAGTAAAAAAATATGGTATCCACGTAGATGGTTTATAAAATTGAGGAATGACTGACAACGAAGGTTAAGTCGAACACGTTAAATGACGGACCTTCAGTGACGGATGTCACACACTCATGCTGCCGAAATTTCATTTGATCTTCTTAGACCTATTTTTGACACTTTTTGACATTTGTTTCGACACTATATGTACTGCGCGACAATATTTGGACAAATAAACAGT
Organism: Flaveria linearis; assembly: GCA_024085815.1. NCBI lineage: Eukaryota > Viridiplantae > Streptophyta > Magnoliopsida > Asterales > Asteraceae > Flaveria > Flaveria linearis. The sequence continues at coordinate 78,804,992 of CM044003.1, forward strand.
TACTACAACGTCTAAAAGATCGAAAAATTGACCTAAAGTTAACCGAAACAAATAAGACATATAAACCACTAAAACTGAGCTTTCTGATCAAATTAAAGTTATTAGGGCTTTAGTCGTTCATATGCGAACCAAATGAGTCAATCCACAATGTTTAACATCAAGTTTTACTCAAAAATTGAATTTGAATGAACAAACTGTCGGGCATGCGATTGGACACACTGATGAACTTCAATCGCACGACTGAGCGAGACGAATGGCTCAATCGCACGACTGAGATGGACGAATGGTTCAATCGCACGACTGAACCATGCGTCTGAGCTCAATCGCATGACTAAGGTAAACGCATGAGAGATCGCACGACTAAGTCCAGTCGCATGACTCGGTCGTACGTATGAGCTCAATCGCACGACTAGATCTCAGTCGCACAGTTCAGTAGCACGACTAGATCTCAGTCTTACAGTTCAATCGCATGACTAGATCTCAGTCGCACGACTGAACAAAATTTTCAAGTTCATGAAACAAGTCTGGTATTCTTTGACACGTACTAATGTTTATTTACTTTGTGTCACAGATGGCTAGTCGGTGGATGATGAGCACTAAGCACAACATATGTGCTCATCTCGATCTCTCTTCCCTCAACGCTGTGGAGTTTGCTGGCATTATCACATACCTACGACGTTCGAGGATCTTCTGAGCGATCTCTGAGCCATGCACTCCTTACAGATTAGTACAGCAGGCTTTCTGGGAAAGCGCTGTAGTTGACAGGTCCACTAAGCCCCACACTATCCGAAGTTCTATATTTGGGGAGACCATCGAGATTACTGATGAGGATATTCGGACTGTATTAGAGTTCGGGGATGATTCAGACTGCCCCACTCGATTACATCCCCTTACTGTGCGAGGTTGCTTTATGAGGACTAAGTATTCTGGGGACATTAATGCAAGTATGCTCAACAAGAGCAACTTGTGCCCCCAGTTCAAATACTTAGCCCATGTACTACTAAGATGCATCAAATCCAGGAAGGGTGGATTCGATGAGCTCTCCGACCAGATGCAGAACGCGTACGCGGCGTTGGTGCTGAATCATCCATTCAGCTTCTCTAGGATGATCTTCACCTATCTGGTGGAGAACATCAAGGAGAAGTGGAAGGAAAGCTTCTGTATGTATCCACGGTTTATACAGATGATCATAGATCAAAAGCTCCCTCGCTGCCTAAGGAGAAAGAGGATGCTGTGGTGCTGGAGGTCATGGATGACACTACTCTGGGACGGATGAGGGTGTACCGGGGGAAGCAGGTGAAGCCCCCGGTGAGGAGATTATTTGGGCATCTGGCCCGTGAAGACTATGTGGCGCCAACGAAGAGGAAGTGGCGCCACGACGAGAGTGATTTAGATACAGAGCCGATAGTGGTTCCTGATGATGACTCTGATAATGATGATAGTGGTGATGGTGGAGATACAGGTCCGTCTCATACTCAGACCATTACCGCTGATGTTACATCTCCACCATCTCCACATGGTGATTTAGAGACAGCTGGGTTCCATCAAGACTTCCAGCCTGATGAGGAGAAGGAGTCTGATGAGGAGCCACTGACTAGGACGATGGGCAGCCGGGTGGTTGCCACCGAGAGGGGGATCAGGACGGTTGGTGGACGTCCGGGCGGGTCTGGGGAGACTACTTCAGATCCATCATACACCCCAGACCAGCCCAGCAGGCAAGGGGGAGCCTCTGGGTCCAGGGGGAGCCTCCGGGTCCAGGGGGACTCGGCTGAAGAGGATGGCTCAGCCCCATGGGCTGAAGCCAAAAAGACGGAGGATCACTTTGATTACTACCTCCACCACCACCTCTACCACTACATCACCTACCACCACTACAACACCTACTACCACTACACCACCTACCACCATTACACCACCTACCACCACTACACCACCTACCATAGCCACCCCCATACCACTCCACCGATTCATACTCCACCACCCATATTCACCTCAGCCACTACTACCACCGCCAGCCACCAAGCTGGCCCTTCCACATTCCCCACCGGATCATCCCTCCCTCCTATTGAAGTGGAGGAACAGCTTGTAGCACTCAATAGGATGGTGCTGAAGCTGTTAGCAGTTGATGAGGAGAAGTCTACTAAGTTACGTCAGCTGGAGGAGCTCAATGCTTCTCAAGCTCGGCAGATCTCTCAGCAGGCTGAGCAGATCGCCCAACTCCAAGAGCACAAAGAGGAATCGGTTAAGAGATTGGAGGAGTTGGAGGCTGCTAACGAGAAGATCATACTCAAGCTTAAAGGATCACAAGATGAGCATATGAAGATAGGGGAAGGAGATGAGGATGAGGATGATGATGATGATGATGAAGAGGATGACGGTGATGATGATGATGAGTAGGGTAACGGTGACACAAGAGGTAGGCAGGATGACGATGATGACGATGAAGGAGATGCAGCTGTATCTGCCTCTGCTCAAGGTCAAGAGCAAAGGACAAAGAAGAAACAAGACCAAGGAGCATCATCGTCTGCCCCGCCTACCTCACCATCAGCTGAAGACACAGAGAGGATTCAAGACAAAAGTAACGATTAGATGTTTTACTTTGTTCAGCTTTTGTACTTTAAATCATTATTTGATGTTATGAAATTAATGTATATATTTATTATTCAGTGTTTGATTATCTTGATTACATACTAACTATTGTTGTGTTACATGTTTAAATCAAGCAGATCCAGCATTTCAGCAAGATGAGTACGATGTTGCTCCCTTACAGCAGATCAAGTCTCAACTGACTATGATACTTGATCTGCAAGGGATCATCAGGAGGTCACTGAGTTATACTCCTGAAGAAGGAGAAATTATTCACGACCTCACTGATGAGCAACTTGCTGAAATGTTTCAGCTGAATCCAGATGAGATAGTGAAGGATGCTCCTACCTTTGATGTGGATAGTGACGAGGAGATGAATGATATAGACGAGATAGAGATAGAGGACGTCACTGCTCAGCATTATCCAGAGTATACTGACCGAGAGGGAAATGTGTTTCCCGATCTGGGTAGTACTCTCGGCAGTGATACTTTGGAGAAGCTGAGTCAGAAGGAAAAGGAAGCAGAAGCATCTACAAGCCAAGCCCCAGCCTCGGACGCCGATGTAGATATCAGAAAGGCTGAATGGGCGGCTTGTTTCTCAGAGATCCAAGCCCAGCGCGCTGCAGCTAAGCAAAGTACCTACACCAAGATCTATAAAGTGAAGAAGCATCTGAAGGTGTCAGGGAAGATTATATCATGGGCTTATTTTGAGGATCTTAACGTTTACGCAGTAAAGAGTGAGAGGGGAATCGAGTACTTTAGATTCTCACATGATCTAAAGACTCTCCCTGGTTTTGAGCTCAACCAGCTGGCACGACTGAAGCTGATGTATGCTAACACGAAGAAAATGTCAGGCTGGTTTGAGGCTGCATTGAAACGAGAGTATCTTACCAGATGGGTGAACTTCAAACCTTAACAGGCTACGAGGTACATCAGAAGATCTGAGGTAAACCCCATTACCGGAAGACCAAAGATTGTCTTGAAATGGCATCCTCCGCGTATAATGTCACGTATTCCATTTAGGGAGATTTCACAAGATTTTGCACCCCATTTCAAATGGTGGTATTATGACTGGTGCACTAGAGAGGCCGTCATAGTTTTGGATAGGGAGGGGACGGTAGAGACAATAAGGATATTTGATCCAATGTGGCTAACAAACTTGTCCGCTTCTGATGTCTACATATTGTACAAGTGGCCATTATTTTTTGATACGCAGGATATAGTGCAAGCACTTCAGTTCCAACATGTCATACTGACGGGTGGTTCAAGGAACAACCCTTTTATGATGTTAAAACGCGTGATATTCTCATATTTGGTCGTGTAATTATCTTGAATTAGATAACTACAGTTGCTTTTGTTTCAGACACATTATGGAGCTTAATATGAAGAAAACGCAGTTTTGAACGGACCACGATGGGATAGAGCAAGGAAGGATGGGAAAAAGGAATAAAACAAGAAAAGTAGGGGTCTACCGTAATTTACGGTAGCCACCGTAAGTTACGGTGGCCCCCCAAACACTATTATTTCCATCGTAATGCAGTAGATTTCCACCGTACTGATTTGGTTTCCACCGTAACTTACGGTGGCTACCGTAAGTTACGGTAGCTGCTGACGAAAAAGTGCAACTTGCCATAATAAAATGGTTTGAGTGGTGCCTTTTGCTCATAATCTGGATCTAACGACTTTTAGGGCAGAAAGAGGGGAATTTGGTCTGTTTTTGCTAGTTTAAAGAGATTGCAAAACAATTGATTTGAGTGGTCAATTCCTTTGAACATGAATCATTGTGTGAGGATGAAGATTCAAGTCATGCTTAGCTAAACTTGTGGTGATCATCCTAGATGTAAGGTTTGCTTTTGAAACACTATGTTTGTGCTTGAATTTCTAGAATGATAACTTTGAATGTTTGTTTGAGTTATTATCGTGTTTGGATATTTGTTTGTAAGTTGTTGATTGTTGTTTGATGTTAACCCAAACCATACGTTCTTGGTGCCACGGGCAATCGAGATATCATGGGAGGGATTAAGGTTGGATAATTGTCAATTGATCATCAAGTAACAACCTCGCATTTTACAATCCGAGTACTTAGTTCTCTTTCATCATAAATGACTATTCAAGCACGAACCATGTCTATGTGGTTCTTTCTAGTAAGCATAAACATAAGTGTGGATTAAAACCTAAAATCTAGGGTGATCACTTGTTCTTAATCTGTTACAAAAGTACGTTGTTATTTGCAATATATTTAGTTATTATTAGTTCTTAAACCAAAACAATCCAATTCTTGATATTTAATTTTTGCATTTTAGGGCAATTGTAGTTAATTTACAGGACTATAAGATAAACACATATTCCACAAACTCCCTGTGTTCGATAACCCACTTACCGCTAGCTAATTAGTAGTATTTGGTTTAAAATTTGATTGAGACTTCGACCTCACGTCAAATTTTGGCGCCGTTGCCGGGGAGTTGTGTGCAACGTGTGTTTGCTTATTAGTTTTGTTTTGTTATTTTGGTGTTACGCTGGTTGTGTGTAGTGTGCAGGTTTTGTTTCAGGTGTATGCATACCAGAAACTCGAGCTCATCATCACCATTAGTGTTTGATCTAGAAATTGAACGAGCTGCTCGCAGGAACAGAGTCTTACACAGATAAAATAAATTCAGTGGTTCACCAATAGCACCTACATCACCCGTTACACCACGGAACACAATGGATCCGCTTTCACCGCCTCCTACTACGGGTCAAACAACACCATCCGAGCCTTTACCCAATCCTACATTACCACCTGAGACTAAACCAACCCATACCCCATTACCTACAAGTACCCAAACCGAACATTCTTTTAGCTTTGACCCATCAGCACCCATTCCGCCCTTTTCATATTTCTTCCCAACAACTGGTCAATCATCATCGTCTAAACCAGTACCAACACCACAACCATATCAATCCAACCCATCCATATTTCATACTCCCTCTACCTCTCAGATGCAACCGGATACACAATACCAACAACCTCAAGTTGTACAAACATCAGGAGTAGGAGGAGTTGGTGTTGATGGTGGTTATGGTGATGAGTTTAGGAGATATGAGGAAGAAGGGTACACGTACGAAGGAGATGCTGATCAAGGAAATTATGTTTATAGTCAAGGACAAGATATGCGAGGATATGGGAGACCACAACCACAAGTTGTGCAACAACAAATTATACCACCACAAATACAACCCCAAGTGAGGCCACATGGGCCACAGTTTCAAGAGCAGATTCCTCCACAACATGGGGGAGCAATCTTTCAACCACTGTTTTAGCAATTCATGCCTCCAGGACCACAAGTTCAAAGACTAATGGGTCCTCAGCGACCAAGAGTTAGGTTGGGTGTCCCACGAAGGCATAATTGGGACGCTGCTAGATCTATTGAGGCACACTTTCGTCCAATCATCATAAATAATCCTTCACCTGTGGTCATTCCTCAAAACAATCAAGGGAGAACGTTTGAAGTCCGAACAAATTCACTTCAAAGTTTGCCAAAGTACAAAGGGTTAGCAACGGAAGAACCTTATTTTCATTTGGAAGCTTATGACTCAATTTGTAACACAATTGGTGGTCAAGGATTTTCTACGGATGATATCAAGTTGGTGTTATTTCAGTTTTCCTTGGAGGATAAGGCAAAGAGGTGGTTCTACACTTTGCCATACGCTTCAATTTATACATGGGCTGAGATGCAACAAAGGTTTTTGGAAGAGTTTTTCACAGCCCAAAAGACTAATGATGCTAGGAGAAGCTTGAGAAGCTTCTAACAACAACAAGGTGAAATGTTTCATGAGGCGTTTGAGCGGTTTAACATGATGATCAAGAATTTTCCTCATCATGGAATTGAGTTATGGGAGTTGTTGAACGCTTTTCACGAGGGGCTTCATTCTGAAGATGCCCGGGATTTAATGTCTATCACAAATGGTACATTTGGTACAAATTACGAGCAAGACGATTGGGCATTTTTGGAACAAATGGCAGTTACATCAAAGAGGAAGGCTCAATCATCAAGACGAGCACGACCGGTCATTACACGAGCTCCAGTTCATGCGGTGGATGATGGTAATGTACAAGCTACAAATCAAGTTTACAATGTTTGTACAAATTGCAATGAGTTAGGGCATACTGTGGATTCTTGCACGGTAACTTTTGAACAAGTGGAGGAAGTGAATGCTATTCAAGGTCAAGGGTTTGGTGGAAGAAATTACAACATGAATTCAAATACCTATCATCCGGGTTTGAGAAATCATCCCAACTTCAGTTATGGGAATCCGGCCAATCAATCCAATCCGAATTTTCAAGGAAACACCCAAGGTAACTATGTGCCTCGCCAATAATTCAATAGTCAAGGCAATTACTGGGGTGGGAACAATCAAGGTTTCCAAAGGCAATCCCAACAATCGGGTAATGAGCAAGGTGGTTCAGCGGGTCATGTTACTTCAAGCGGGAATGAAGTTATGGATATTCTTATGATGATGCAACAGGAGATGCAAAAGAGAAATCAGTTGGATGATGCTCAGGCCTAAAAAGATGAAATTCGTGACAAGGCCATTCAATATTTGAGCATCCAAATGGGCCAACTCGCAACAGAAGTAGCAAACTTGAAGAAGAACAAAGGAGAGCTGCTAAGTGATACTGTGGTGAATCCTAATCACCAATCTAGTTCTAAGAGCTCAAAACAAGTACACATTAATGCTTTAGAATTCACATCTCAGGTAAGTGTTCCTTTGTTAGATAAATTACCCCTAAAACTCCCAGATCCAGGAGTGCCCTTGATTCCAATTCATATAGGAGACCTTAAAATTGACCGGGCACTTTTAGATCTAGGAGCATGTGTTAGCATCCTCCCCGGGCATTTATATGACAAATTTGATTTTGGTCCATTGAAATATGTTGATACCCTAATAATGTTGGCTAACCAAACACCCATTAGGCCCAAGGGTATGCTAACAGATGTCATTGTAAAGGTGAGAGATTGCTACTACCCAGTGGATTTTCTGGTACTGGATTACACTTCTTCTATTGAGAATGCACCGCATTCAGTCATCTTGGGTAGGCCGTTTCTAGCTACTGCACAGGTAGTCCTAGATTGTGACCTAGGAATGGTGAACATGAAGTTTGGTGAGAAGGTTTTGAACTTAAATATGTTTTCTATTATTACTAACCCTTCCATCAAGGAAGCATGTTTTGCTGTTGACATGTTAAAGGAAGTGAAAGAGATTGCAGCTAAAGAAAAGAAGAGAAAGAGAAAGAGAAGAGAGAAGAAAAAGAAGGTGGAGAATACGGTTGAACAAACTGAGATGGATAGTGAAGGTAAGAAGACTGGATGCAGCACACTTGTTGCACAAGTGTGGGGATGCGGGAAGGTGTGTCAAGTTTCCCGGCAAGAGTTGAAACATCCCACAAGGCCATCATAAGTCAAGCTATTCAGGTTGCATCTTCTCTTGTACAGTTTGTTTCTTGTTTTCTTTTGAGTAGTTTGGTTGGGTGGTAGGGTGGAGCTTTTGATATGTTAATGTTTATGTGTCGGGGTTGAATTAAAGAGGTGTTAGTGTCATAAAAACAAAAAAAAATATTTTCAACTTTTTGAGTCTTTTGTTTTGTTTATTTTGTTCCTTTCAAAACCATACATTGGGGACAATGTATCCCAAGTGTGGGGATGGGGAGAAATTTTGAAGTTTTTAAAAATTTCAAGCAAAACATTGTGAGAATTTGAACACCTTGGATTAACTCCGAATGATGCATCGGCAACCTTTAATCATTCTTATTCTTGGTGAGAGTTGAAGCCACACTAATAAATGAATAATATTTATCTTTGACGAGAGTGGCAACGGGTGGGGGTGCACTAGAACTTGTGCTTGAATACGATTCGAGACTTTAGTTGGATGTAAATGTGAAAAGAATAAGGGCATTTAGGTAGCCTCGTCTTTGATGTGTGCGAATGTGGGATTTGGGGGGTTGGACCTCATAAATTATATATATGAGCTTGGTTGCAAGAGGGGCGGGGGTTTGGACATTTAGTTGCCCAATTTTGTGCCTAAAAGCCTATTGTTTGTTACCCCTTAACCAGTTACCTTAAAATTTACCTAACTTGACCTGGTCTTATAGTGTTAGTAGTTGTTTAGTAGTTTGTAATCAGTTTCAATGCTATGTTGAATGTTTGCGTGAAGTTTTTGTGTTGTTTTATTGTTATTAAAGAAAAAATATATATATAAAATTTTTTTGGAAAAAGTGATGAAAAAAAAGATGAAAAAAAAACAAGAGAAAAACAAAGAAAGAAGAAAAAAAAGGATTGAAGTTGAGTATCTTGTGCATAGTAGTTAGGTTTGGTAGTTAGTTGTTTATGTTATTGTGTAATAAAAGACCAGGTTAAGTTTCGCTTCTTCATATATATTCCATTTCCTACCCATAAACCTAGCCACGTTACAACCTGGAAGTCCCTTTGATATGCATTCATGTTTGGCATTTGTTAAGAGAAGGGTTGATTTATGTACAAGCTTATAGTTGTGCAACCGCCCGTTTGCCTTTTGTGTGTCTAGCTGATAGATGCTAGTGCTTACTTGTCGCCGAGAGGAGGGACATAGCGAGGGGTGTATCATTTTGGGTGTTACGAAAGGGTTAGTAAAAGTATTACATGTTTATGCTTGGGTTACGTTGATCGCTTGTTTGAAATTGATTTGATATGTTGCTTGGGACAAGCAACGGTCTAATGTGGGGATCTAAAGAAGAACGAGCTAAGAGGTTTGAAGAGATTAAAAAGGAAGTCAAAGATTAGATAGAACTAGGTCTAAGGGGGAGTTTGTTGGTACGCATGTCCTTAGTTCTAGTTCTAGTGAGCTCAAATGTAATTGACTTTCATTTTGTTACACTTATTTAATGTTTGATATATGAAATGAAAAACTCTTCTTTGAATATTTATTGGTTGTTGAATGTTATATCTATTATTATGATTTATTGTTACACGCTTATATGAACATGTTATATAGGTTTACAGTTGTTAGACATAGTTTTATATCGTTAAACGTTCAAGAATATGTTTAACTAAGTCTCACGATTCAGTCGCACGACTGGACCATGCGAATGGGACTGAACTAGGTGATTAAGTCAATCGCACAATTGAGTCATAAGACTGACTCAGTCGTACGAATGAATCAATCGTACGACTCAGTCATACGACTGAGCCATACGCATGGCTCAGTCATACGAATGAGAGCTGTAACCTATAAATACCACTTAATTCGTGGAAAAACATAACACTTCGAGAATTCTTAACCATAGTCATGCTTGTTCGTCCAGAGAGTCCCTTCCAACTTCATAGAATGTTTCTGATCGATTCTAATCAATTCTTAACGTATTCTAATTGTTAGTTTTGATCAGATTAACGTTCTCCCTGATTGTATCGCCAATCAAATAGGATTCCGCACTATTTGATCTGGTTTCACGTTGAATCAGTTAGTACTCCGTACGTACACGGTCAGCATCCCATAACAAGAAATTAATGGTTTTAATAATTAATTGGGATCCAAAAACGTCCATTAAGTCTAGATTTCAAGAGGTTTCAATACCAAATCACAAGATCAATGAACAATTAAGAACAAAGGCACTAGGGTTTTACCGGTTAGAGAGTCCGACACTCGTAACACCTAGATTTTCACGATCCAACATCCAAAACAAAGAATAAAGAATATTAGATGATGATTTTTTGTTTAGATGATAAATATCGTCGAAATTAAGGTAGATCAAAGAACAAAATCATCAAGAAATGATTTTTCTTACCGGAGATTAGAATATGAAGGAGTCTTGCTTAGGACACTATTTTGATTGTATTGATTATCTGAAAACTCAATAGAATGACACAATGAAGCTGATTTTTGATGAAGATTGATGAAGAACAAGGTGAAATTGGGTTGTGGTGGCTAGGGTTTGCAAGGAGAGAGCCTTGGAGAATAATTTTACAAAAGTGAGGAAAACAAGGGGGATTTCCCCCTTGTCTACTAGGGTTGGCTGCAAACAAGGGAGGACAAGGGCCTTCGGGCCCTTGGTCCATCTCATCGAATACGTCTTGTCCCGAATCGCGTGTCGTTCAATTTTTACGTTTTTGAATTCTACGCGTTAATGCGATTCCAACGGATTATTATATGCTATATAATTTATTAAATTTATATTTTTAAATTAAAGTTGACTGTAGGCAAAGTCCACTGATGTCTGATTTGTGTTTGCGTTCTTAACGTAAGATATATAATTTTTACCTTTTTAAGTCTTTAGTCAAATTTTAAGGCACAAACCATTGTGCTAAGTCCAAATCGGTAAATATCCACTATCAATGTGTCCAAGGCCCACTAAAACATATAAAGCCCATAATACATAGCTTTATAACTTAGTATGTCTACACGCGTCTAATGCATTATTCTTAGACCAAGTCGACATTACCTCCGCTTTCAAGACAAAGTTCATTAATTACATCAAGACCAAGTCAAAGAGTCAAAGTCAAAGTAAAGTCAACGGTCAAAGTCAATGGTCAATACACCTATTTTGGTGACGGATATCATAGTATCCCCCTATTGAGAGAATTTCATCCCGAAATTCGATCGGAGTTATCCATTATAACACCTTCCGTAAATGGGTGAAAGTACATAGTCCTCAATTGATCTGCCCACGCACAGATAAAATTTTGGTTCTCGTGTTGAGTTCCATCTAATCTTTATCATCAATATATTACTAATTTTCAAAGATTAATTTTTCCTAGGCATGATCTCAGCCAGTTCTTCGACGAATCAAAGTTTACCGCCCACTCGAATTTCTTCGATCGACACATATCAGCAAGACACTACTTGAGTTTTGACGCATGGAACGTGTCATACACCCCTCTCGGTTCTTGCTGTAACTCAACCCGATAATCCACTGACCAAATCTGTTTGTAAGTCTAAATTTCACTTACCAATGTAGGTGCTAATTTGCTCTTTTTGCCAAAGTAGACAATGCCTCCTAAGGCAACAGCTCGCATCCAGCCCATAGACTAAGATCTTTAGAGATGACTGTTTAGGTCTATAACCTATTTCTTGATGTCTCTAAAGTATGGTTGTTGTCCACTACCAAAAGTTAGTTCCTGATCTGGTTCTGATTTCACATTTGAGGTATCATTAGTGTTTATATATAGGGTGTACCGCAACTAACCCACCACAATGCTAACACCTTGATAGTGTGTCATTCACTAACCGTAACTAACTTCCAATTCAACTACTGTCTGAGAGGATGTGCCTAAAACAAGGCTTCCTTTGATTGTCAATGTAAATCCGATGATCTTGTGCTGCCTTTATTTTGTCCTACGTCTAAAACCCTAATCATTTGTCTCTTGAATGATTAATGGTTCAGACATCGAATTTTACCTGGTTTCTACCTATTAGTAGGTGAACGTCCTAACTACCTCCACGTTGATGATACAAGACCTTAACATACCTAGGACGTCTTAATAGTTTACTGACTTAGACCATTTAGAGTAATAAGTTGTATTCATGTCTAGACGCCTTCCCAGCACCTTTTATAAGCTCTGCTAGAATCGTGGCACAAAGCAACTGTCACGATCGAAGACAATCGAAAAAGGTGCTCCATTTCTATCCATAATTTCACTAACATAAATCCTTGCCAGCATTTCCATTGTACCCCTCACTAATAGTCAGGAAATAGGCAGATATGGTCAATGACCCAAATCAAGTCATTCCCACTACTTGTTCGTGATGAAGACTACAAGAACGTTTTCCCACCTCGATTCTAAAATCTTAGGCTATTGCAACATGCCAGATGGCCTTGATGCTCCACTTTGACCTTTGAACCCGTCCAAAGCTAGCACACATAGTCCGTTATGTCCCTTTTCATTTAAGAACACCAATACATGTCCTAACAATCATGGCACTTCTTGTTTATACCAGGGTGAACAATATACGTAAAATTGTATGACTCGTCCATCGCCAATGTCTACATGTTTCAATAAATAAAACCAGAGTTCGCTTCATAAAGTACAATCCCCTATCTTTCTTTTGTACAAACTGTTTGTCCAGACTTCTTAAAGCCTTATCCTTCACACTCGGTCTCCTTATTGTTTCAATTTGAGTAGCATCGATGTGGGATTTTCTACCTAAATGAACCGTCCTCCCTAATGCTCTCACGCATATAGGTTTGACTCTTTTCTTACGGCTCAACACATTGGAACTCATATTTGCCCTTCCCGGTGACATCATATTTCAAGGTCGTAGTCACTGAACAACTCAATCCAATGTCTTGGTCTCATGTTCAATCCTTTTTGATGAAAAATATGTTGAAAACTCTTGTGATCAGTATAGATAACACACTTGGAGAACTTAGCGTATAGTTTCTCCTTTTTTTAACAATTCTAGGTTGGTCCCCACGTGTTCCTCGTGATCCTCCCTGTCCTCAAATAAGTCAGAATATCTTCAATGAATACTATGACAAATTTATTCATACATGACTCACACATCCGATTCCTCAGTTCCATGAACATAGTAGGTGCCTTTGTAGCCCCAAAATGCATAATTGTTAACTCATGATCTCTGTAATTAGTTTGAAATGATTTCTTCGGTATGTCATCATCATGTACACTAAATTGATGATTCGCGAATGGAGATCAATATTCTCAAAGGTATGTTGGTACTTCTAGCTGATCAAATAGGTCATTTACCCTTGACAAAGGATAACGGTTCTTAATCATTAACTTATTCAGCTTTTGATAGTCTACGCACGTCAAAGGATCTATCCTTCTTCTTGACACAAAGCACTATGGGCCCATGGCGAGTGACCGGGTTATAGGAAACCTTATCTACAACTCCTGAAGTTGATTAGGCAAAATTTTCACCTTCTAAGGTGCTAAGTAATATGGTGTCTGAGCAACATGCATCGCGTTAAGTACTAGGTCAATCTAAAAGTCCATCTGTTGTGAAGGAGGTTATAAAGCCAAAATCTTCTTGAACACTTCCTGAAATTCTCACAGAACAAGAATGTCGTAAGCCAAATTCTTCTTGAACACTTCCTGAAATTCTCACACAACAGGATTGTCGTCTATCTCTTAATCCTCCACCTTCATGCTCATGATCTGCATCTTGTACTCTTCTAATCTCTTTCCATGTACGTCTAGTGTCTCACCGTTCTATAACGGCATTCGAGTAGTCTTCTCGCAAGAGATAATCTCAACCCTATTCCCTGATAACCAGTTCATTCCCGCAACCATGTCGAAACTTCCAAGTCCAAATCATATAAGATCTATTCTAAAGGCATGATCCTTTACTAGCACAACACAGTCCTAAATTATCTACCTAATAGTTACAAGACTACCATTAACCCATTTCATAACACGTAACCTCAAAATTTGGGTCAAGTGCAACTTAGTTAACAGTCAAAGTCGTTATGCCTGGGTCCTGTTGAGCATCATTGACACCAATCCCAAATGCTTTTCTATAAACAGGGTTGTCAACTTGTCATATTACCTTGCACTGGTTTTGCACAAGTGGCAGGCAAAATTTTGAATTGTTCCTTTGTTTTTGATCGACCATTTGACCTTGAATCCCAATTAACCTCGTATATGCATTTTGATGATGCTCCTGGCTTCTACACTCATAATATCAATGTTGAACTCTTGCTAATTTGATCGCATTAGTCGGCACAATTGGGTTCACCAGCACCTTTAAGCCCTTGGCTAAGTGCTCTAATTTCTATAAATTGAAATACACATAACGTGGCATCATAGTCGGATGGTGCAGACTGCACTTATTACACGCTGGACAAGTGCCGGCATAGTCCTTTGTTGCTAGCATGATAGCCACATATCCTTTCACGACCTTGTCCCTCTTGTCCATTTAAACACCATCTATCTTACTCGATTCCCTATATCCTCCTTCATCTCACTAGCTTTCTTGAATCTCTAATATGAACCATCTAGTCAGCCAAAGTACATGTCTTCAGTATCACACTCTAAACGATTGGGGATGCAGCAGCGGCCATCATTCCATGACTATAGAACCAACCCTATGATGCGTTCTCAGCTTTATTTGACTTATGTGTCATAGTTGTGGTACCAACTTTGCCAGCTTATGAAATTGTAGGTATGGGTGTCAGACCACATCCTACCATTGCATGATTCCAAGACATAAGATCTAACTTTTCCATCTAGTCCACAAGGTAGTACTCCTCGGTTACCAATCCTTTAAGCTCATCCAAAGTCATGAACATTACAACCTCCATACCTCGAACTAGTGTTTGAGCATTCTACTGTGTTAGTTCTTCGCCCACCGATGAACAGACAACACAGTTTATCCTTTTTATTCTCAGCACAGATCTTGATGTCTATATCTGTTCCAACTTTCTCAATGCAACGGGTCGGGGTTGTTGCTCCAACTTTCCCCATCATACCACTTTGGCTTGCACATCATCAACTCCATGTATGTACGACCAATCATGCCTCCAGTACCATTTCCTTCCACGTTATTAGTTCCACCATGTCCAACTCTAAACTTCTAGGATCATCACATAGCCCAGTTCAAGCACATCCTTAGTATACCGAAGATGTTTATATATAGGGTTCCCCGTAGCGTTCCCACCATACCAACGATATATCAAGAACTATGCTTAAACTGGGTACATGACATCCACTTATTCCATCAAGCTTAATGCTTGAACATCCAAATGTCGAATGCCCCAAGTCTTAGGATCAGTCCAAACAAAGCAGCATAGGTACAAAGTCTCACCTCTCTACTTCAATTCTTTAAAGACCAAGTACATCTTGAACATGTAGTCGATTTCCACGATCATAGAAACAAAAGCAATTTCAACGTCCCATAGATACTAAGCTAAAATATCAAGGTATGATTCCCATGAAAGTTCTAGATCAGTTTGTACTTATGCAAGGATAGAGGCGATAGGTGTTTCCACACCATTGATTATAATAAGAATATGAACTCCAATGTCCCATGTATAGAATAGAAGATTCGTACTAACTATGACGTTATCACAATAAAAGAGTTTGCTAGATTTCGCATGTATTGCAAATTGCAATTACGTGTGCACCCGTAATGATAATTTGCTTTGCAAAGTCACCCCTAGCTCCTCCTATCGGAGTCAACGCATCATGTCAAGTACAGAGTGTTATCCATGATTGGGGAATCAAGGATATGGTCGCTAATCAAAGGTTAAGTAACCAAAGTGGTACAAAGGAATTGATTAAGAAAGCATTCACTTGGGTAAGGAACAGTCAAAAGAGTCCATTTAGTTTAGTCTGAAATCCAATAAAGCAGTCATCTGACCTGAGTACGCCATGGTTCTTGTGTGTTGGTGTCATGTCAGCTAGTGTGTTCATCTCCCACGATTCAACTCATAACATAGGTATCACCGGCATAAGCATATAATACTGTTGGCTTAACAATCTAAGTCCTTTAAATACTTATAGCCACACTTATCAATCTAGACCAAATAATAGTCAAGCGCATAACGAGAGGACATCCTTACCTAATGCTTTTTTAAGGCACGCACAGGTGATAGAATGACCAGAAAAATTCAAAACAGGTGCAGCATAAATAACACGTAAGACAAGGTACACATCACAACAAATAATGCACATAGAACATTCACATGTATAAAAGTGCACACATAATCCTATGATGCATACTACATGTGGGTACTTAGGTTATAGTCTAGGTCGAATAGTCCACCTAATTATCTATAACCAATGGATCTGATACCAATCTGTCACACCCTCGCTAAAGCAGAAACACGAGGATGCGATGGACGGGATCGTCATAACACATTGGGGGTTCAAGAGAATAACTAATGGTATTCTCCGTACATGGGTCATGACATCGCCCGACATATAGGAACACATGTCAAGTATAGTCAATCCCAAAACGTCATACCATAAATGCATAAATAAACCAAAGTCCTATTCGGAAACAAATCAACACACTTGCTAAACAATACCAAATTCAAAACCAACAAAATTACACTTCCACAAGACCAAATAATTCAAAACATTTCCAAAAGTCTCTTGAAATGTCTAATGCTCCTAGAGGGGCGGTCTCGTCTAAATCCACAGCCAAACACCTAGGCTTTATTACCAAAAAAGACATGCTCTAAAAAGTCAACATACGTTGGTGAGTTCACAGGTTTAAAAGTACAAATATTTTGCCGTGCATAACATGTATAGAAAAATTGTATGTGAAAGAGATACTTAGCAGTCAAGATATCAACATAAGTTCTAACATGATCCAAGTCCAAGACTATTTCAAAATCACACATCCGGATTATATTCACCCAAGGGCAAGCCCCGGCCAAGTCGGTATCGACTAGTATACCAACAACATGGGTGGGGGTGTCAACCTGTTAGTACTAACAATACCTCTCCATGACATCCAAGCCAACTGGCTCAATCATAATTCCAAACACACACTCATGAATGATCATCAAGACTCAAACCATAACCCAAACCACATGCAACGTTTCATAAAAACCAAACACGGCTTAATTCAAACTATGAGCATGCTTTTCCCCCAAGTAAAACACATTGAAAAGGGGGCCATGAAACTCACCTCAAGCAAAGTCCCAAAGTCCATAGTAAGAATGCCATATCACTATAGAACACAAACACCAAACAGATTACTAAAGGCCAAGTTGACCTAGTTGGGTGAGTCCTTAATGTCCATTACGATCATTGTTTTTTAGTAAAAATCAATTTTTAAGTCAATTGTTATTAGTAGTGTCTCAAGTCCCGTCTCATAATTTAGTTCAATAATTATGTTTTACATCGTGAACGTCTCTCGATAAACCTGTACCAACCCATTATTAATAAGTTACATATTTAATTATTTAAAATCCAATACAACTTAAATTTACTTGTTTAACCCACTCATTGTCTTTATTTAACTATTTAGATTCAAATCTTTATTTTTAAGTTTATCAAAATATTTCAGCACATATATCTGATTGCGCATCAGTTTGGATAAGCTGGTTGGAGGTCGAAACGGTAACGAATCACTACGTAAAAGGTACCATATGAAAAAAGGACCTTTAATTAAACCCCAGAACAAGATCATCTCCATTGGATAAAATATGAGAAAGTTATGGCTCAATGAATACAGACCAACCTGCTACCCAGATTCATCAGTTTTAACCTTCGGTTTTGTTAGCCACGTTTGGAGGACCAAACAATGTCAAAACGACATGAGACCACTTGGGCTAGTTAGAGGACTCATAGAACTTGATTGTAGACATAACGTTTTCCCCATTTGGACTCATTATGACAGAGTTATAACCTGTACAAAATGTCATAATTTTCTAACAGCAAACTATCAAATTTCTCAACATCGTCAATTGGATTTTAAAACTTGGTTTTTGACCTTTATTAACCCAAATCGATTCCATAACAAGAAATTAATGTTTTTAATAATTAATTGGGATCCAAAAACATCCATTAAGTCCAGATTTCAAGACCTTGCAATCCCAAATCACAAGATCAATGAACAATTAAGAACAAAGGCACTAGGGTTTTACTGGTTAGAGAGTCCGACACTCGTAACACCTAGATTTTCACAATCTAACGTCCAAAAAAAGAATATTAGAATATTAGATGATGATTTTGTATTTAGATGATAAATATCATCGAAATCAAAGTAGATCAAAGAATAAAATCATCAAGAAACGATTTTTCTTACTGGAGATAAAATATGAAGGAGTATTGCTTAGAACACTATTTTGATTGTATTGATTATCTCAAAACTTGATGGAATGACACAATGAAGCTGATTTTCGATGAAGATTGATGAAGAACAATGTGAAATTAGGTTGTGGCAGCTAGGGTTTGCAAGGAGAGAGCCTTAGAGAATAATTTTGCAAAAGTGAGGAAAACAAGGGGGATTTCCGCCTTGTCTACTAGGGTTGGCCGCAAACAAGGGAGGGCAAGGGCCTTCGGGCCCTTGGCCTGTCTCGTCGAATACGTCTTGTCCCGAATCACGTGTCGTCCGATTTTTACGTTTTTAAATTCTACGCGTTCATGCGATTCCAACGGACTATTATATGCTATATAAATTATCAAATTTATATTTTTGATATAAATCAAGTCTATTTAGTAGACTTTAGGCAAAGTCCACTGATGTCTGATTTTTGTTTGCATTCTTAACGTAATATGTATAATTTTTACCTTTTTAAGTCTTTAGTTAAATTTTAAGGCACAAACCATTGTGCTAAGTCCAAATCGGTAAATATCCACTATCAACATGTCCAAGGCCCACTAGAACATATAAAGCCCGTAATACATAGCTTTAGAACTTAGTGTGTCTACACGCATCTAATGCACTATTCTTAGACCAATTCGGCATTACGTCCGCTTTCAAGACAAAGTTCATTAATTAGACCAAGACCAAGTCAAAGAGTCAAAGTCAAAAGTAAAGTCAACAGTCAAAGTTAATGGTCAATACACCTATTTTGGTGACGGATGTCACATTCTCCCTCTACCCGTACTTCTCCTTCTCGGTTCCCTTCCTTGCCCTAGAGTTCTCAGCCCTTGACTTCATGCACTCCCTGCTCAAATGGCCCTTTTCATCGCAATTATAACACCTAATTACCCCCACACTCTTGCTATAAGCCATGCCTTCCCACACTTGAAATAGACGTTTAATTCCCACTTACACTCCCCCGCATGCTCCTTCCTACACTTACCACAAACCCTTACTACCACATCGATCGCAGCCGTCTTGCGATCCTCTACCTTTGCCTTCTTGCCTTTGGGGTTAAAACCACCACTGCCAAAACATTTCTCGTTCCAGTTTCTCTCTCCACCTCCCTTCTTGTTCACCTCCCCACCGCCACCTCTTTCCTCTCATCATACAGTCTCCTAGCTAGATCTACCATCAACCTAAACGTGCCTGGTCGGGTGGCGATTAAGTGTGTGAATGTCCGCTGGCAGACCCTGTATGTATCTCTTTATCTTTCATGAAACGGTTGTTACCTGGTCTCGCACCAGCCTTGCCATCTCGTTGAACTTCATCGTATATTGCTGGTGTGTCATGGGTCCCACCTCCAACTGCAAGAACTCCCTCTCAATCTTATCAAACTCCATGTGAGGACAGAACTCTTCAATTTCGGCCACCTCATCCTGCTAATGGCCCTGCCACCCTCGGCCTGGACAATGTTCACCCTCTTGTCCTCCCTGCACTCTTTGATATCCAACACGGCCTCCATTTCCCTCACCCATAGGTGAGCAGCAGCAGCATTTCCATTCCCATTGAAAGTCAGGGGTTTGTACCTCTGGAATGCCCCATAGTTACACCCCCTTGCATTTTCCTGTGTTACTTCCTCCTTCTCATCATCACTGGAAACCACCGTATCAGCCTCTGGTTGCTCCCGTTCTCCTCTATCTTCACCGCCTCTCTCAGCAACTTTCCTCTTCTTCTTCTCCGCCTTCTTTTTCTCCTTCTTCTCAACCCCCTCACTGCTCTAATAACCTCAGTCATCACAGATAGCAGAATCGTCTGCATGACCTGATGAACCTCCTCAACTATCGGCTCCTTCACTGAGGCCCTCAGTTTAGCGCTCTCATCACCGCCTTCATGGTGATAAAGCTCGGGCTCTTCAGGTGCTGTTTCGACCGTCCTAGTTTCCTCGTGACACGCGGTCCTACACACGTCCATCATATACTCCACCTCATGAAGTCTTTGAAAATCTACCACCAGCCATCTCTAAATTCTATAAGATTCAAACACCAACACGGTCATTCAAGATAATAGCCCGAATTATGTCAACTATAGTAAGTCCCTAATTATAGTGGCCAGTTATGATTAGCCACTTACTTTACTCTCCATTCCCCAAACGTTTCTTATCCTGACTACATCAGTATCCAAATCTACTAAAGGCATATAAACCACATAGCACGCGCACATAATTCTTTTTTCATTAACGTACATAAAATGTTTACATTAAACATTTACTTGCATGCATGTAGCTACTAGGACTGGCATCCCTTCCCTTTCCGTCCCATTCTCAGTTTAAGTTTTAGGTTTTGAAAATATTTTACCTACTTCTCTTAAACTTTGGCACTATACCAACTTGTAAGGCCCCGTTCCCGACATGCTTACAGTTGGTTAATCATCGCATAAAACATTGAAAACACATCATTTTGCAGTGGAATTTAAACTTTTTCATTACTAACAAAAATAATGTCAACTCAATACATCATTATGTTTACATCTCAAAAATTATGTTAACATAATAAATTTCTCAAAATGTGGATGTCGGACTTAAATCATCCCCAGTAGCTTATGCATCTATGCCCGCACCTCCTCAGCATCAACGATTACCTGCCAACTATTATGCATACAAAATTCAGCGACGCTGAGTGAGTTCTAGTTTTATAATAAATAGTTTACGTTCGTTTAAAAACATTTTCTTTACTTCCGTACGTGATCATACATCATACATACAACTAGATAATAATCATTATTAGCTTTCATTATCGTTCATTTATGTACTTTATCGCATATTTCGTACTTTTATCTTTATCTTTCACTTCTATCTAGATCATGTCATATGCTATACCACCACGTCATGCTCGGAAGCTGGTACTGGGTCGAAGTCTATAAATAGACCCCAAACATTATGCACAAAGCTGACTCCAGTACCGGGGTAAACGACAAGGATCCCGTTTCATACTTTCAGTCAATCTCAAGGATTAGACCGCTGTATCCATAGGCTAGTTAGGCCCCATATAGTTGAGCTAACAACACACAGTTATGAACATCCTTTCATTTTGCTTACAAGACTTTCATCCATTAATTACGTTCCACTTTTCGTTCTCGTTATCTTCCACTTTCATTACATACTACTTTACATATATATTCATATCATACCACGTAAAGGCACATCATAAACATATAGTTTTGAAAACCATTTAGCATGAAAAGATAACACAATACACATACAGTAAGCCATGTGAAAACTTCATCTCATACGAGAACTACCACTTACACGCGAGAACCACACCACAGTCATACCCTACACATCAAGTCATCTCTGTCACGCGAAAACATACAAGTCGCGTGAAAACTAGCATATTGTGCGAGAACTATCATATTGCACGAGAACTTCTTGTCGCGCAAGAACTTCTTGTCATGCGAGAACTACCTATCGCGTGAGAACTTCGCAGATTCAAATTCATATCATACACTAAACTGCTCGCGCCAAAACTACGGGTCCCCGCCAAGTCACATAACTTATCGTGTCTAAGGCTGTAGTAACATGCTTAACCTTATAAGCAACACCATATAAGCATAAACGAGCATTTTATTATGCATAATAGCCCCAAAATGAAAAATCTTATGTAAAAGGGGACTATAAACTAACCTCACGAAATTTTAGCACAAACTCGACCTTCCCGCAACCTTTACCAAACGAAAACTACATAACCACATGTTATATTCATCAATAATCGTTCCTTAGTACATAACACGAGTTACTACACGAGTTACATAGCTTAAACACCTCGATTCTGCACTCTTTCTCTCTAAATAGTCATTTTCTCTCTCTAGCCGTAGCATTTCTCGCGTGAAATAGGGTTAGACATGGGTGTTCTTAGTTTTTTATACCCAGCTGTACTTTTCATCCAAACTTCTCGCGTGAAAACCTCCTTTCACATGAGAACTTTTTCTGCCTTACCTTTCTCGCGTGAGAACTGCTTCTGCCCTTTATTTCCTTGAAATTTTCGGGTGTTACATCTTAATTAATTTCAAGGCAAAGACGTGAAGTGGATTACTAAATTCACTTGAACCACTATAAATCGGTTTTGTCTTTTCTTTCCTAAACTCTTTACATTTCGTATATTATTGTTTGTACTTGTTGATTAACATGAGTTTAGTTTCAAACATAAGTTTTTAATAAAAAAAATTAAGAAAATCTATGCACCTCCTCCCTCTAGGTTTTAGAAGTATTATAGTAGCAAAGTTTTCAGATTATTTGAGGAGAGTAAGTTATCACTTTTCATTGTTCTCCTTCTCGTGATGCTTCAGATTATTTGAGGGACGTAAGTTATCACTTTTCATTGTTCTCCTCATCATGATGCTATCTAGATAACCTACTACTTTGTCATAGTGTACCTTGAATGTATTTTATCTAGTAACTTCTAGTTACTTACCATGTATATTTTATAGAATGCATGTTCGTATCTGGTTGTCCTTTTGTTGGTCATATGTTCTTCTAGCCATAGTTGTCATATTTGGTATTAACTTATATAGCATCGTTTTCAGTTGTAATTGAATGTAATAACCGTCTAGCCAATACAATTTGAGACGTAGTAAGTTTATGAATTTGATTCAATAAAATATTAGAAGTGATTTCGATACAAGTAGGTAAGGTGGCACATGATATCCCCAACATTCAATATGGTTACTAATATGTGAAATAGTACTCGTAGTTGTATTTTTAATACTCATTCAATTTTATTTTATCTTACTTTATAATCTAAATCAATCATATGTAATATATGAGAAATAAACAAGAAGGTATCCATCTTCCATCTATATTCAAAATAATTCCTCTAAGAACGTATTCATCCTCCCTTTCACCGTTTCACCGGACCACCGATTATCCTTCAAGTCTCCGTTACCGACGACAGTTTGACGAGTTGGAGAGACGATGAGTAGGTTCAATTGGTTTCATTGTATGGGGTACTGAAACCCTAAGTTGCAGAATTGGGTGTCTGTGTGTAGAAGAACTTTTTCACTAAACCTACACTCGGCCGACAGACAAGTACACCATCATCCTTCACCCTCATCTAAATAGCAAACCGCACCACCACTCCAACCACCACCAGAAACCACCCACCCACTACCCAGTACCATACCGGAGGCGTTTTTCTATCTTACTTTGTTAGTCACGACAGCAACAGGACAAAGATTCGCACACCAGTGCCGCTCACGCATCGCAGTAGCCGGCACACGCACCTCCTACAAATTTTTTACCAGGTTACGGTTTTTTTTCTAGCATACATAGCAACACGCACTGTAAGTATTCCTACTCTTAAGTTTATCTATTGTTCATCGTAAGTGCTAGACTTTCATAACCTACACTTCTCACTTGTTTATAACGTTTCATTCTTCTTGATTAACACTATGTCCATATTTTACCCGGTTACTTGGTTCTATTTGAAGGTGTTATCTGTGAATAGTTGTCGTATTTGTGGGATTTTTCTAGTTTATTTTTTTGGTTAGGGTGGGTTAGTGCAGTAAAATAGATAAAGGAATCATTATGCTGCCCTGAGATCATGTTCGGTGACAAGAAGTGCAACTAGAGGGAAAAAGGGTTATAGATTATGATTGGCATAGTGGAATGTAGGAACGTTAACTAGTAAGTTATTAGAGTCAATAGACGTACTGAAAAGACGTAGGGTACAGATAGCATGTCTTGAGGAGACTAGATGGCGGGGTAGGAGAGCAATAGAGTGCAATGGGTATAAACTATGGTATTCAGTATCAGATGGAATAAAAATGGGGTGGGTTTCCTATTTGCTAAAGAACTTCAAGATAATGTAGTGGAGGTGAGAAGATATGATAATAGACTTATGCTATTAAGAATAGTAATAGGGGATGAAGTAGTGGCAGTAGTTAGTGTGTGTATGCACCACAAGTTGGATTAGAGGAAGTGAAAAGAAAGAATTTTTAGGAGAGTTTAGATCAAGTTATGGGAGACATATCTCGAGAAGAAAAATATGCATAGGAAAGAATATTAATGAGCATATTGGTAAGGATAATGATCACTTCCCTTTGGTGCATGGAGGCTTTGGGTATGGTCTTAAGAATAATGGTGGTAAGGAACTTCTTGACTTTGCATTAGCATATGACCTAGGCATTATAAATTCATTTTTTAAGAAAAGAGACTCGCATTTAATCACGTTCAGCCTTGGATGAAGACACACGCCGATATACTATTAGCTGATAAGAAGAAAATACCGTAGTTCGCGGAAGGACTGTAAGGCAATCCCGGGCGAGACAGTAGTGACCCAACATCATATGTTGGTGGCGGATCTAGGCATGAAGAGAGCAATTGTAGAACCAACCAAGAGAATTAGACCTACGATCAGATGGGGGCAGCTGAAAGGCGAAAATATTACCATCTTTAGAGATAAGGTCATACCAATGACCCAGACTGGCTCACAGGAAGACGCAAACCAAAAGTGGGAGGCCATGACCACTAGAGTCATTCAAGCAGCTAAAGGAACTCTTGGAGTTATAACAGGTAGGACAGTCAGTCATAAGGAATTCTGGTGGTGGAATGAAGATGTACAAGAGAAGCTAAGAATCAAACCAACAAAGCTTTAGAGAGCTTTTACATTGTAATTACGAGGAAGAACGAGCAGAAGTAAAAGATAAATACAAGGAGGCCAAACGAGAGGCAAAAAAAATCTATGTCAGAGGCAAAGAACATAGCTTATGAGAGGATGTATAAGCGACTAGAGACGAACGAATGAGAACATGACATGTTTAAGATTGCCAAAGCAAGAGAACGTAGAAGACAGCACTTGAGAATGGTGAAGTTTATAAAGGCTGAGGATAGAAAAGTCTGGGTGAAGGAGAGAGACACCAAGGTGAGATGGAGAACTTACTTTGATAACCTTTTCAATGTAACGAACCCTAATCAACAAATAGATATCGGTCAAACAACTCAAACCATGCAATAAAATAAGTGTTATTGTATAATCATCACAGTCGAGGAAGTTACGAGAGCTCTTAAGAAAATAGGGAGGGATAAGGCGATGGGGCCAGACAACATACCTATTAAAGTGTGGAAGTTCCTGGGAGAAGAGGGACTGCAATACCTATTGACATGGGGAGGGCTAAGGTGGTGGGGCCAGACAACATACCTATTGAAGTGTGGAAGTGGCTGGGAGAAAAGGGACTTCAATGGATAACAGAGATATTCAACACTATCTTCAAGACCAGGAAGATGCCAGAGCAGTGGAGAAACAATTTTATAGTCCCCATATATAAGAAAAAAGGATATGTCCAAGGTTGTGCAAACTACAAGGGAATGCTCTTGAGTCACACGATGAAACTATGGGAAAGAGTTATCGACACGAGAATTAGACGCGAAACTCAGATAGCGATAAACCAATTTCGATTTATGCTAGGGTTCTCTACAAAAGAAGCCATACACGTCATAAGGAGGATAATGGAGAAATATAGAGAAAAGAAAATGGATCTCCATATGGTCTTCGTTGACCTAGAAAAAGCCGATGACAGTGTTCCGCAACAACTCATTTGGGAAAGTCTATGAGATAGAAGGGTACAAGAGATATATCAAGATAATCAAAGATATGTATGACGGGGCAAAAACGTGTGTGCGAGCCCCAGTCGGAGACACAGACTTCTTCCCGATGGAAGTGGGACTTCACCAAGGATCGGCATTGAGCCCATTTCTCTTCACAGTAGTGTTGGATGAGATAGCCAAGTCTATACAGAAGCCAGTCCCGTGATGCATGTTGTTTGCGGATGATATTGTGTTATTACCATAATCTAAAAGGGTGCTTAACGAGAGGTTAGAAAAGTGGAGAGCGGCAAGGCTTAAGGATAAGTTTCTCTAAGACGGAATACATACATTGTAACTTTAGTGGAGAGAATGAAGAGGACACCCAAATCAGTATGCAGGGTTTGGCGGTCCCACAGACGTCTAGGTTCAAATACCTAGGCTCGTACGTACAGGAGAGCGGAGTGATACACAGTGATGTAGCCCACAAGGATGGTGCACGTAGGGAATAACATTAGGGATTTTGTGTGATAAGAGGTTTCCAGCAAGACTAAAGGGAAATCTATATAGAATGGCAGTACGTCCGGCTATGTTACAAGGAACAGACTGTTGGGCCATTAAGAAATCGCATGAGCGACAAATAGAGATCGTGAAAATACGAATACTGAGGTGGATGTGTGGACACACAACAATGAATCGGATAAGGAACAACGTGTTTTGATAGATAGATAAACTACGAGAAGGAAGATTAAGATGGTTTAGGGACGTGAAGAGCAGACCGATGTCAGCACCAGTTAGAGCAGTAGAGAACATCACCTTAGATGGTAGGAGGAGTAGAGAAGACCTAAGTTGACATGGGATGAGATAATTAGACAGGATATGATAGAGTTGCACCTCTCCGAGCACATGATCGAGGATAGGAGTGCTGTGACATCCGGTAATTTTCCATTACCAAACTCGGTTAGTTCCGTTAGGTCTTGCATACACGTGTCATGAGCACACACTGGTTGTAGTTGAACTTTGGTGACTTAATAATAATTGACAATGATAAACTAATAGTAATATAATCAATAATATGATTATTGTGTTACGCTTATGTGTTTATGCGATTTAAATATTAATTGTCCAAGTATCATTTAAAGATTCTAACGGGGTGAATTTTATCACGTAACGTGTTAACATGTGTATTTATATTTGTGAGTTTTGTAACTAATAAGGATAATGCATATGATTATTATTATTATTAGTTTATATGCTTGTTATTTTAGTTAAAAACCTTTTAAAAAGTATTTAAAAGCTTAGTTTTCATAAAATATAAACAAAAGGGGGTTAAGTGCAATTAACTAAAATTAAAAATTAACAAAACAAACCCAACCCTAATTCCCCACCCCCATTCGGCCACAACCACCACCATACACACACACCTTGCGAATTCAACCCAAGAAAAGCATTCATCATCGATTTTGATCAAATACAAGGATTACAACACGTTAGAAACATCGATTCTTGTCCATTACACGTTTAAAGGTTAGATTTTCATGGTTCTTCATGATTTCTTCTCTTGGCCAAACCCTAATTTGATTTTGGTTCTAAATGTCTAATTTTTGATTGTTTGATGATTGTATGATGTTAGTTATATAGTATTGATGCTATTTTACATTGATTATGCATGAAATTGGCGATTTGGATGTGTAGTTCATACGTTACTAATAATAGTAACTTTATTGCATGAACATGATGATTTGATGATGAATTGATGATATTAGGATGTTAGTAATGTTTTATGAATGTTGAGATTATGATAATTATGCTAGAAATCCAAGTATTGATCATGTAGTTCATACCTTGCCATTAGTGGAAACTTTTGAATATGAGATTTGTGAATTATGGTGATTTGATGATGTTGGTCATGTCTAGATGTTGTTATGGACTTGATTAGGTATGTTGTTGATAAATTCATGAAGAAATTGAGTGTTGTATTAACATTGGCATATTACTTTCCCAAAAGGGAACTTTAATTTGGAAAATCATTGGATGTGAATTGGACATGTTTATGATGCTAGGATCATGTAATGTAAAGTGTTGGATTGTGTTAATTGAGTTGTTTGGATGGTTGATGAACTAGTTAGAAGAATCTAGGTTGCTTGGAAAATATGCATGGATACAAGTATGATGTTTTATACCAAATGTGTGTATGATGGATGATGCTATTGATGTGACTTGGAATGTAAAACATGGATTATTGTTTGTGGTTAGGAAGTCATGATTGGGATTGTAATTGATCATTGCTATGAATGTTGATTTGTGTGAAACTAGAGATCAATGTGATTATGCTAAATTAAAGTAGTGTAATGATCTTGTTATAACTAGAGTTGATGATGGGATATGTGGATTACTTGTATGATTATCATGTATGATACATTGCTACACTCGATTAAATGGGAATTAAATTAATATGTCACCAATGGGTCAAACGGGTCAACTAGGTTAATTGTGTCTTGTTTTTCAGAACCTTGGGTCAACGTGCTTATTGAGCACCTAGGGTTGTTAAGTTTATGAGTACACGTACTTATGTACTTATGTGTTCTAGGTAACCTCTGAAGGTTGTCTTTCCGCTCACTGTTAGCTTTTATTATTGTTCGTTGCGCACCAGGTGAGTTCAAATGCCCCATTTTTATTTACCTCTCTTTTTGGGGGAGAAAGCACACACTATTATAAACGTTTTACTTTCATAACATGTGTATAGTATAAACATAGTGTGTTATACCATAGAAAGCCCTCACACTTTAGGATCGTTATTTAAAGAATTTAACGGGAAATCTTAGGTAGTACTACTGGGTCTGACAAGCCCCACCCGTGTGACCGGAAGTCAATGGGTGCAATATTGTCCAGCGTCACGACCTGGTATCTCGTGGCGGGAGGCAAACAAACAAACATAGTCAGCTTTGATCGCGAAATTACTATTTTTTATTTACTAATAAAATTTGACTTGCTATTTATTTCAATACACTTGTTTATATTTTACTAACGCTATTGTTTATGATGATAACAAACTCTTGAACTCACCAACCGTCGTGTTGACACTTTAGAATGTTTTTCTTCGGTCGTATCTAGCAGCTGCCCATAGGAGCACGCACGTGTCAAGCATGCTTTGTTTCAGACATTGTTTTAGTTTTGAATACATCATATATATTTAAATACATTTGTTTGGGCGCGTTTTTTGCGCAGTTTTCATTTTAGTACTTTGGGTTTGATTTGTTTACAAAACACTTCGGCGAATGTTTAAAGTTTTGAAATCTGATTTGTTTTAAATATTGCATATAATGTCATTCTAAGTAACTAATGACTGAGATCCTAATTTGTCACACGTCTTGCGGTAAAACCCCGCACGCGGATTTTGAGGGTGTGACAAGTGCGTGAAGGCGTAAAATTAAAATTAAGGACTTCTAGGGGATCTGTTGGTAGGAGGAGTAAAGGAAGACCTGATGCGTGACTCCCCGCGTGATGTGTAGGTTATCGACATTTGCCCTCTATAAGTGAGCATGTTGTTGTTTTTATGTATGCACTATCTTTGGGTTGTTATGCTTATGCGTATGCTTATGCTTATGTGATGTATGCTTATGGGATGTGTTAGATCTAGATTGTATAGGGCTAGATCAATTTTGTATAGGCTTAGTACTTGAAAATCAAGTCTTGTAATTAATACTTGTAACAGTCAAAATTATATATATGTGATTTGAATCTATAGGATAACCCCATATATATGTGTGTTGATTTGTGACTTGACAGGGAAAAACAATATACTTGGACGGATTCATGGAATTGACCAAGTGTAAGAAACATCTACGGATGAACAATTTTGTTAATCCGTAGATATGTTTCTTACAAGACCACATGACCAAGTTAATGTTCCTGCGGATGATCAAGGACCATGAAGTGAAGACTCCTACGGAAGAAGAATTTCCTACGGAAGAACAACATTCCTACGGAAGAGCAAATCATCTACGGAAGAACAAATGTTCTGCGGACGACAAATTTTCTACGGAAGATCATTATACTTGTGCTATTGGAAATTCCAAGAAGTCAAACAAGTCAACTCAATCAATAACAAATCCCGAGAGATCCGGTGTTTCCTTAACCGACTCAAATCATCTATAAATATGAGTCCTAGGTTTCACATCTTGGGAACACAATCAATCAATATTACGGCTGTCAAGAGTTCATTGTGCAACCCTAGCTGCCGTCACCTCAACATCAAACATTATTCGATTCACAGAATTCGATTGTTCATAGTCATTCATTATTATTCTTTTGTAATCATTACATTATAGTTAATGAAATACATTTGAGTTATTATTGATTTAGCATTAATTGTGTTTCTGTGGTTGTGTTCATCATTAATCATTAAAAACAATTAAACGTCAATTAGTGATAATTCCGCGATCATTAAATTGATTTATTTTAATACTGATAATTCCTGAATCGCGATCCTTGGATCATTAAATTGGATTCACAGGTGGTATCAGAGCATTGGTGCTCATTGATTTAGATCAATTGATCTATCAGTATTAAAATTGTTTAATTGATTTTCAAACAATTAACTCAACGACTTGTCGTTCAGCAAGCACTGTCTCATTGCTTGTTTGATTTAGATCTATATTCAAATCAATTGAATACTAGATCTGGGTCTTTGATAGATTTATCAATTTTAGCATTTAAGTTTTGATTAATTCGTTTGCATTAAACATGAGTACTTTTGGTGGAGGATCGTATCAACCGCCAAAGTTGGAAACTAAAGCTGATTTTAAATCCTGGAAGATCAAGTTCAGGAATCATGTGAACTACACTGATTCTGACTTGTGGGAGTCCATCACTCAAGGTCCTTATATTCCACCCACTCTTGGGCCGGATTATAATGACAAAAATCAGCCAATCAGCACTAAAGACCTGCCACCTGATGATGTCAAGAAGGTCAAAGTCGATATTAAAGCATACAGCTTGCTTAGTATGGCTTTGCCAGAAGAAATCTTGATCAGGTGTGAAAATTATAAGACAGCAAATTCCCTGTGGAAGATACTCCACACTCTCTGTGAAGGGAGTGATGAGATCCGAAGCATAAGGAAAGACACCCTTAGATCACAATATGAAACTTTTCATCATATTGAGGGTGAATCAATTCCTCACAACTCCATAGATTTATGCAACTTGTTACTGAGATGAACATCTTGGAGTTGAAATATACCACTGAGGAATTAAACAAGAAGATGCTCCACACTTTGCCTGAAAGTTGGAAGCAAACAGTCTCCATGTTCAAGAATACCATAGATCTCAAGACAACTGGTCTGGATACATTGGTTGCTAAGGTAGAAGCTCTTGAACTGGATGAACAATCAAGAAACAAGAGTGTGAGAACTCATGTCTCACCATATCACTTCAAGGAAACCAAAAATGCTGGAAGTGCATTTATCTCAAACAATGAAAGTGATAACTCTTGTACTTTGAGTGATGATGAAGAGGAAGTTAGTTTCTATGCATCCAAACCCACTAAGAAATCATCTCAAAGTAAAAATCAAAGGAAAAGGGAAGATCTGAAGAGAAAAAGGAAACATCAGCAACTGCAAACTCTTCTCAACATAACAAACAATCAGAACCAATAACTGTCATATTGGATTCTGAAGAACAAAAAGCAGCCTTTGCAGCTTTTAGTTCTAGCTTTCAAGCATATCTTGGAAGTTCACTCACATCAGCAAACATCTGTCAGCAAGATTTGGAGGAACTCCCTCCTGATGTAGTAGAAGAGATGGATCTACAATGGCAGATGGCAATGATTTTACAGAGCTAAGCAATATCTGCGGAGAAATAAAAATCTGGCAGCAGCAAGCAAAACATCAAAGATTGGTGTTGATAAATCAAAAGTCAGATGCTTCAAGTGCAATCTCTATGGTCACTTCTCTAGAGAATGCAACCAACAATCATCTCCGCAGTATCAGCATCAGCAGCAACAAAATCAGCAGCAACAACAATATCAGAATCAGCAATCAACCTCTCAAAGATCTCTGCATAGACATCCTCAGTTAACATCCCCACCAGCCACAAATACATCAGCAGGTCCAAGCAATTCTAAGGAGACTGGGCTGATCATCCTTCAAGATGGCACATGTGACTGGAGTTTGTATGAGAAGGAAGTGATAGAGGAGAATCAAGCATTGATGGCACATATGGAAAACAAAGTTCCTCCTATGGCCAGAGAGGTAAAAGACAGGTTATGTTCATTATCCTGTGTTGAGGAAGTTGAACGATATAGAGTCCATGCTCAACAATTGGCTGATAAAGTAAAGGAAACTATGATTTTAAATGAATCACACTTAAGAGAACAAAAATTATATCAAATCAAAATAAGTTCTTTACAAAAGGATTTAGAAAAATATGTTTCTGAAAATTACAGCCTAAAAGCCCAAGTTGAGCATCTGACCACTTCCTTAACAAAATCCATGGCTGAGAAGTTTCAATTATCATCTCAACAATATGAGAAGTTGTTAAACTCTCATATTGAATCAAAGAACAGGTCCGGGTTGGGTTATAATGTTGTTGCACCACCTATTAATGATAACTACACACCTTTACCTGAAACAATGACCAACAATTTGTCAAAACATTTTGTGCAAAGCACCAAAATTGACATAAAAAACAGTCATGAAGCTGAGATAAGTGAAACTGAATCTGCTGAATCTGAATCACTTAAACATAATGAATCAGATTTTGATAAGTATGATGACTTGGATGATTCTGATGAACATGATACTGATCAACTGAACATTGGTAAGAATGTTCAAGTTGAAACTGGTCTTCCGCGGGTACTTGAAGAATCAAAGCTGCAGTATCCTCCAAAGCAACGGAACATGCTGAAGACTATCTGCAAGAGGATTGCTGAATTGAATGAAGGACTTCAAGAACTGAACCTTCACAAAGTTGATAGCTGCGGATCAAGTGCTGAGATACCTTTGTCTTCAGAGAAAGGTAAGAAACAACAAACTTCAACAAAGCAAAAGAAAAATTCAAGTGTTGAAGATCAGTGGAAAAACAAATCTGAAGAATCCGTAGAACATCTGCGGAAAGCAAAATTTACCAAGTCCGTAGATCTTCTGCGGAAGACAAAAACTACTGAATCCGCAGAAAAGCAACGGAAGAGAGAAACTGATTCTGCGGACGAGGTAAAAAGAGAGATCAACAAACATGCAAGAAAAAGCTGAATATCAAGCAACAAAGGTAGCCAAAGGCAAACAAGCAACAACTGATGATTCTCCCAACAAACACAAGAAGAACAGTAAAAAGAAGGATGAATCTGAAGAAAGTTCAGAAAAATATTGTAAATGGTGTGATATGAAGAATCACAATACTGATGAATGCTATTTCAGCAGCTATTGTTCCATTTGCAATATGAACAATCACATGACTGATGATTGTTACTTCAACAAACACTGTGCCATATGTGACAAAAATAACCATTCAACTCAGGAATGTTATTTTAATAAGAAGAACAAGAAAAAGAGCAAAAAGAAGTCACAAGATGCATCATCTGAATCAGATTCTCAATCTTCAGAAAGTGACAAAGAGACAAAGATTCAGAAAGAACAACAAAAGTCAAAGAAAAGATCCTCTGCTGCGGACAAGACTTTGAAGAAGAAATCACCAATACAGTCTAAGACACCTCACAAAAAGGTGGATTTGTCAGATAAACAAACTGAAGCAGCTGATGGTTTCTTTGATAACTTTGCAAAAGGAACTCCTGTGCCTCAATCAAAGCTGAAAGTTGAAGAAACTTTCAAAACCACAGGATCCTCTCCAAAGTTAAAATACCAACCAAAACAAGTGACTGTGAAGAAAGAATCAGAGAAGCATGAAGGCATCCAGAAACCTGACTCATCTTCAACAGAATCATCCTCACAACCATCAAATCCAAAAGAAACAACTAATACTGAAACTTCAAGATTAATTCATGAAGGAGTAACTATTGTTGACACAACTGGCAAATCCAAGACAATTAAGCCTTGGATTGTCAATTCTAACTAATTTCTTTTTGTTTGCAGGAACAATCATGGAGAGCTGACAACAAGTGGTATGTTGACAGTGGTTGTTCCAGACATATGACAGGAAACTGTGCACTTCTCCATGACTTCAAACATAAACATGCCTCTTATGTGGCATTTGGTGGGGATAAGAAGGGAGGTAAAATTGTTGGTGAAGGAATGGTAACTAATGGTGTTTTAACATTTGAAAAAGTAAATTACTGTGAAAATTTGCAGTATAATTTACTTAGTGTTTCCCAAATTTGTGATCAAAATTACTTAACACTATTTGATAACACTAACTGTTACATTCTTAAGCCAGGTTTACAGTTCCAGCAGACTGGATCCTTCTCAAAGCATCAAGAAAAGGCAACACATATATTTTGGATATGAACAACACAACACTCACTAATCATGAGACATGCCTACTGTCTAAATCTTCAGAAGATGAATCTCAACTGTGGCATAGAAGGCTTGTCCATTCCAACATGAAGAACATGAATAAACTGGTGAAAAATGACTTAGTCATTGGATTACCAAAGAAAGAATTTCACTGTTCTAATCATTGTTCTCATGTTATAAAGGAAAACAACACCGAGTGTCACATAAATCCAAAATAATTAACACTAACACTACACCACTCAAATTGCTTCACATGGACCTCTTTGGTCCAACCAATGTGCTGAGCATTGGAAAAAGACAATATTGTTTGGTGATAGTAGATGATTTCACTAGATTCACATGGGTCTTCTTTTTAAAACATAAGAGTGAAACATCTGAAACATTAATGGACTTTGTGATCAAGATTGAGAATCAACTTGATTTAAAAGTTAAAATTTTTAGGAGTGATAATGGAACTGAGTTTGTTAATGCTGATCTGGATTATTTTTGCAGGAATAAAGGAATAGCAAGACAATTCAGTGCACCAAGAACTCCATAACAAAATGGAGTGGCTGAAAGGAGAAATAGAACACTCATAGAAGCAGCCAGAACAATGCTAGCTGATTCTCAGTTGCCCATTACTTTCTGGGCAGAAGCTGTGAATACAGCTTGCAATGTTCAAAATAGAACTTTGATAGTCAAAGAACATAATAAAACACCTTATGAACTCTTATTTAAAAGGAAACCTTTTATAGGATATCTTAGAGCTTTTGGGTGTCATGTGTCTATTTTGAATACTAAAGAACAATTGGGAAAATTTTCTGAAAAAGCCTATGATGGTTTCTTTGTTGGATATTCATCCACTTCTAAATCATATAGGGTCTATATTCCAGAACATAACATAGTTGAAGAGACTCCCAATGTTTCTTTTGATGAATCCATGTTTACCACTAATGTAAAAGGATCATCTTGGTTATTTGATATAGATGCATTAACGGAATCATTTAACACTGGTTATCTGATCAATGCAGGTGCTGCGGATACATGCTATCCATTTGTACCTCCAAGTTTGAATGAAGTGCCCCTGACAGCTGATCCACCACGGGTACAACTTTCAACTGCACCTCAGCAAGAATCAAGTCAGCAGCATGAAGTTACATCAGTAAATACATCCGCAGATGCATCAGTATCCGCAGATGTAAGTCCTGCCTCAGCTGCTGAACTAAGGGATAAAGAGGAAGGGTTAAATCAACAAACCATGCCGCAACACAACAATTTTCATCCATGAATGGTAATGCATCTTCTATGGAAGTACAAAATGCGTCCGTAGATGCTGCAGTTACTCCTGCGGAAGAACAAAATGCTGCTTCCGTAGCACCTCCTGCGGAAGAACAAAATGCTGCTTCCGTAGACCTTCCTGCGGAAGAAGACAACCCAGCAGCAACCATACACAAGCTGATCAAAATGAACATGAGCCTTTTGATTATTTCATCGACTCAACCTCTCAGCTGACACCATCTGCTTCAATGGGTTTCTCAAACTTAGACACCACAGTTCCAGTTGATGCTGTCTCAACAAGCAGAATCCACAAGTCTCATCCAACGGACAATATCATTGGAGATCTGAATACAAGAACTACCAGGAACAAAGGAGGTGTGGCAAACATTTGTTTGTTCACCTGCTTCTTGTCCCAAACAGTTCCTGCAAACATTACAGCTGCACTAAAACACAATAGCTGGATTGAGGCTATGCAAGAAAAGCTACAACAATTCAGAAAACAAAAAGTATGGACTCTTGTAGACTTGCCTACGGGTCAACATCCAATTGGAACAAGGTGGCTATTCAAAAACAAGCTGGATGACAGAGGTATCATAGTGAGAAACAAGGCTAGGCTTATTGCTCAAGGCTATACCCAGGAAGAGGGAATAGACTATGATGAAGTCTTTGCACCAGTTGCAAGGATTGAAGCTATAAGGGTTTTCCTAGCCTATGCCTCCTTCAAGAAGTTCACAGTCTATCAAATGGATATGAAGTGTGCTTTCCTCTATGGGAAAATTGATGAAGAAGTCTATGTTGCTCAACCCCCTGGATTTGAAGACCCTGATTATCCACATAGAGTATACAAGCTTGATAAAGCTTTGTATGGTCTTCATCAAGCACCCAGAAAGTGGTATGACACACTATCATCCTTCCTGCTGAAGAATGGCTACAAGAGAGGAACAATTGATCAGACACTCTTCCTCAAACATGAACATCAAGATCTTTTGGTGGTTCAAATATATGTTGATGACATAATATTTGGATCAACCAACAAGAAGTTGTGCCAAAGCTTTGAAGACTTAATGAAATCTGAATTTCAGATGAGCTCCATGGGAGAATTGACATTCTTCCTTGGCTTACAAGTTCATCAGAAACCAGATGGCATCTTCATCAATCAAGAAAAGTACATTCATCAAATTTTGAAGAAGTACAATCTTGCTGATTCCACTTCATGCAAGACACCAGCATCAACAATAGACAAGATTGTGCCTGACCCTGCTGGCAAATCCATAGATCAAAGATTGTATAGATCAATGATCGGTTCATTAATGTACTTAACTGCCAGTAGACCTGACATCATGTTTGCTGTTTGTGTTTGTGCCAGGTATCAATCAGACCCAAAGGAGTCACATCTGAATGCTGTAAAGAGGATTTTCAGATACCTGAAAGGCAAACCTGCATTGGGACTTTGGTATCCCAAAGATGGAGACTTTAGCCTCTACTCCTACTCAGATAGTGACTATGGAGATTGCAACAACAACAGAAAATCCACAACTGGTGGATGTCAGTTTTTAGGACCAAGACTTGTTTCATGGCAGTGCAAGAAGCAAACAAATGTATCTGTATCCACAGCTGAAGCAGAGTACATAGCTGCTTCAGCAGGTTGCTCTCAAGTACTTTGGTTGCAGAACCAATTACTTGATTATGGTTACAATTTCCTTCATACACCAATTCATATTGATAATTCAGCTGCTATGTTTATAACTGCTAACCCAGTGCAACATAGTAAAACAAAACATATTGAAATCAGATACCATTTTCTGAGAGATTGCTCTGAAAAGGGTCTCATCAAGTTAGTCAAAGTAGACACAACCAATCAGCTTGCTGATCTGTTCACTAAAGCATTTGATTCTGTTAGATTTAATTTTTTGATAGAATCTTTGGGGATGATTAACTTAGAATAAATCAACAAAAGCATATGACTGACTTTGTGCAGAGTAATCATTAAGGATAACTTAAGTGTCTGATAGAACATCTATACATGCATTATATTAGGGAAATGATAGTAGACTATACTTGGATATTAAACAAAACCCCAATCTGACTTATATCATACTGATATGTGAGTAGGTTCATCTTGAGTGGAAACAAAGCTAAGAGCATGCCAAACTAAAAGCATGAGGTAACTGTCTGTGAGGATTCCATTTGAGAATCAGGAAGGTATGTTCTCTCCTGATGTGATCAAATCACTTACACAAGCACACTATGTAAATACTTTATAATCTTCTATCTTTGCAAAGTCATATTCCCTCTGTTTTGTGTGAACAAAGACCTGGGAATGTGATTAACAAGTGTGATCTTCATTCTCCCTCTGTTTTGTGTAAACAAAGACCTGGGTTAAAGTTCACCTCTGTTTTACGAAAGTAAAGACCTGGTGACTATGAAGATCATATTTCAGCTCTAAAAAGGAATCACTTGTGATCCATTGTACATCAAACAAAGAGCTTCAACATCAAAGCATTCATGAGACTGTAATTTGTCTCAAGATAGAACTTATAACTTAATGTACATAGTCATTAAGTGTGGAATGTAGTGATTTGCCTCACCTACGGAAGACATACTCTAATGATAATTGAATGTGGGACTCATGATTGCTACTGATTAACAAACTTCACAACATGATAAATAGCATGCCTAGTTGATATAATACTCATGTTTGAATTTAAGTGGATCCATATACTTGCAATCAGGTATGTATTGAATCAACTAATCAACATCAGCAGAAGCCAAGTTATAGTATGATCCCTCTATATATATATGCATGCATGTAACTGTTAAGTCAGATGTTTAATTGTTATCTGAACTGACTTTCTCTCATTTAGACTGTCATATGCCTGTCATGCCTGTTTCAACTTAAATTTATGATAAATGTAACAGTCTCACATTGATCACAAATTTAGGGGGAGTAGTTCATGCATGAAAAACAATAAAAGCTGATAATTGATCTGAATTACTTTGAAGGAATTGGAACTTGAGCACTAACTTGAATGCAGGATACAGGAAACTTGCTTCCCTGTACTTAATTGCCATGCAAATAAAGTCAACAATGTCCAACATCAACATTTGATTCTACTCAGTAGATATCATACATTTAAAGTTTTAAACTTTTTATGTTCCGCAGAAGTTTCAGTAATACCTCTCATCCGTAGAAGTATTATGTGATTTCTGATTCAGCAGCAAATCAAATGCATTGTTTGAACTTTTACATCCGCAGATGTTAAGACATCCGCAGATGTTAAGGTTCCGCAGATGTTGACATCCGCAGATGTCAAGGTTCCGCAGATGTTCTGCGGAAGAGATAATGCATTCTAAACACTTGGTATGCGGATAGGAATGAATGGAAGTGGGCCCAACATAATTAATAAAATAACATAATTAATAAAAGAAATTAATATGTTCCCCTATAAATAAGGTTTCTGATATTTTTACAGAGCACTTTTTCACTTTTAACCTAGAAAATCGCCCATTTTCCCTCTTTTTCAAATTTCAAAATATCCGTTCCCAAGAACACATCATCAACATTATCCTGTAATAAATTACTGTTATTGCAAAGGTAAATCATGTCTTAAACATCAGTACGAAACTGTTTAATCGGTTATTGACATTCAAACGATTCAACTGCATGTTTTCTAACTTGATTTTCTTTACAGTATAATGTGTGCGCGTTCTTAAACGCTGATGATCCGGCGGCGGAAGGATGTCGAGATATCATAAGATATCTCCGACGATCAAGGCTCTTCTACGCCTTGACGGCTGAGCCTGTGATCCATCAGGCACACATAATCGATTTCTGGAACTCAGCACGAGTTGAAGAACAAGATGATGAAAAGTGATTGTGACTGAGATTCGAACAAGCGTCTACGAATCACTGAAAACATCATACGAAGATGCTTGGAACTGGGTGATAGAGAGATAGGTCACCCCGATGTATTCGAGAATGAATACATTGAGAAAATTTTCAATCTGATGGGGTATGATGGTGACTACGAGAAAGGGGAAATCAAAAAGGGTAGGTTGTGCAAACCGTACAGATTCTTGTGCCATACCTACCGGAAATGTATGTCAAACAGGAAGTCAGGACTGGACAGATTCTCCAGGCACATATCATCTGGGATCATCGGGATATTCGAGGGGAGAATCTATAATTACGCCAAATACATCTTCAATTGTCTGAGTGAACAAGTCAAACTGCAGAGAATGACAAGATGTACATGTTCCCGAGATTCCTACAACTGGTGATCAACTCAGAATTACCAAGGGTGGACAGAGTTGGCAATGTGTTTGTTCAAGCACACTTGAGCAAATCAGTGCTAAACAAGCTGAGTGGAAAGTATCAGGGTGAAGATATGCCAATGTTCGCGCATGTCTTAGATCCTCAAGCAGACCTTCCTCAAGAGTTGGTTTGGGCTGATGAAGCAGAATCATCTGCTGATTCTGCACAAGCATCTCACTCTCCTCTCCAAACACCATCACACCAACACCACTCACCAACCCAAACTTCACCACTCCAACATCAAACACCTAGCCAAACACCCCCTCAACAATCTCAATCACCAACAAGCTTGAACACCGAACCAACCTCCCCAATTCATCAACATCAATCACCTCTACAAATATCCTCATCATCCACCAAAAGCACTGAGCCAACATCTCCAGCCAAACAACAATCATCATCACTTCTCAGTCATCATCACATCACACTCAACCTTTCTCTCCACTTCAAGCTCAATTCCTTGTACTACCACCACCAGAATCTCCAAAGCATGCATCCAAGTGCTGGAACCGAGCCTTTTGAGATAACTGAGTCTGTACACTCTGTACACTCAGGAGACACAGAGATATTATCTCAAGCCAGCACTGTTCCTATCTCACCCACACACACAGAAGAACATGCTACATCAGCACATACTGAGCCCATATCTTCATTGAAAGATGAACAAATTGCTGATGAGCATGAGGAAGTACAAGGAGCTGCTGAGGATGTCATTGCATACCATGAAGATGATTTAAGTGACAAAGACATTCCTGTCAGCAAAAGCTATTTGGTTGCTGAGTACAACAAGTTAGTACTCAAATCAAATAAGAGAAAAGAAAGAATACAAGAGCTGAAAGGTATAATCAAAGAAAAAGATGAAGAGCTGATGAAGAAAGATGCTAGACTTAAACGGCTGAGAGAAGATGCTCTAAGCAACAATGAAGTTATTGATGCATTGTTGGACAGAGAAAAAGAGTTGGAGGCTTCTTTGAAGACTGAGCAAAATGATAAAGCT
Source organism: Flaveria linearis (assembly GCA_024085815.1). Taxonomy (NCBI): domain Eukaryota; kingdom Viridiplantae; phylum Streptophyta; class Magnoliopsida; order Asterales; family Asteraceae; genus Flaveria; species Flaveria linearis. The sequence goes on from CM044003.1 coordinate 78,845,920, forward strand.
GAATTGATCAAAAAGAAAGATGCAGAAATAGAAGAGCTGAAAAAGAAAATATCTACTCTGCAAACAAAAGAAGCCCCAAGTACTCAACCAAAACAGTCGGGTGAAGCTGCTAAGCAAATGATTTCATACACCCGGAAAAGAAAATACATGGGAGCAACTCAAAAGAAACTTGAAGATGAAAGCTCTCAAAAGAAACCAAAACTTCCATCCCCTGCACCTACACCTTCAGTAGATGTGTCTACTGTGAAGGTACCATCCACGGATGATGATGACAGTGAGAAAAGTGGGAGGAACTGACAAGAATTGAGTCCCCCACTGAAGAAAAGGGTGGAAAGGCCGATGACCTTCTAACAACAGCTGACATCATGGAAGAGAGGCCTGATTCGAGCATGTTTATGACCCTCATCAACCATGGTTTTCCATATGACATGGTTGAGAGGATGAACACTTCTGAAATGAAGAATGCTCTGAAAGAGTTTGAGTTTGCAAGGTTCATAATCCCAAACTGTGATTATGAAGCCTTTACAACTTTTCAATCATTGGAGAAGATAAGGAAGGATCTGGGCCACTGTGACACAGCAAAACTTACCAAGTACAATATGACTTGCTGGTTACAGGGCCACAACTACAAATCTCATGAACTTAAAGGTAGAACCACTGGAGAACTTCGAAGGATGATGGAGCATGTAATGAAAGTGGAATTGGAAACTGGTGTGAAGTTCAGAACCACTGCTCCACATCCAAAAGAACAACCAAGTAAACTTGCTGCTGATCCTATCACAGTTGACCCAAAAGATCAGTACAAGGAAAAAAAACACTGATCAGAGAGCCAAGGGCAGTGATCCCCGGAAAAGTATGGCCTCTGGGAACAACTGTTCGAGAGATTACCGAGAAGAAATCAACTCTCGTACAGCTGTATGATCATATCACAACTCCCAGTTCTGTGGAAGACAACAGGATTATGGCCTGGAAATATGATCCAGACTGGGATTGTGCAATAATCAAGAGGACATCTGGAAGGATTCAATACTTCCATGATGTGGAAGACATGCTCAGCCTTCCGGAGCAAGATATGAGGGATCTACAGAGCATCCCAATGTTCAACTACCCAATCCATCTCAGGGGGAGAGACTTCTCAGCAGCTGTAAATGGTATGAAGACTAGTTTTACTGATGATGTGCTCATGCAAGCAAAGAGAAATGATAAGGAGCACAAAAGAATGATACAAAATCAGAAAAGAAAAACAGCTGAAGTCTCATCCCTTGTAGATGATGATTTGCTTAAAAGAGTGGGATGTACCAGAAGCTCACACACCATCAAAAGCATCACTGGAAATCAATTCACTTGTCCTATCTCAGAATGGGGATACGTTGAAAAGAATAAAGAGATGGTGTTGCTGAGAAATGTTGATGGGAAGAAGGGAGAAAAGATAAGAATATTTGATCCAATAGAGCTAAAGATGCTGCATCCCAGCTACACATCATACCTGCATGATAAATTCTTCCCAAAACTAACAGATGAAAAAGCCCAGAATGATCTCTGCTTGTATGTGCATATGATTCAAGTGATAGATAAACTGCATGCAAAGGCACACAAGAGAAGGAAGCATGAGGCTGGGCTACTAAAAGGAACAATAATAGCTGAAGTGTCTGAGCTCAGAATATCAGAAGAAGATGAATTAGAAATTATGCATAATGATAGTGTAGTGGAAACACTCACTACAAAGAAGATGTCTTGGGACTCAGTTATGAACGCTGAAGAAGATCAACAGGATGCAGATAAAGTACAAATATGATGATCAGAAAACTGTTGTATCTTACTTCTACAACAAAATCATATCAAGAGTCAAGGAGCTTGCAGTGTTAAAAGACTGATTACAAGGAGCTAAGCCTAAGGGGGAGTATTGTTAGATCTAGATTGTATAGGGCTAGATCAATTTTGTATAGGCTTAGTACTTGAAAATCAAGTCTTGTAATTAATACTTGTAACAGTCAAAATATATATATATATATGTGATTTGAATCTATAGGATAACCCCATATATATGTGTGTTGATTTGTGACTTGACAGGGAAAAACAATATACTTGGACGGATTCATGGAATTGACCAAGTGTAAGAAACATATACGGATGAACAATTTTGTTAATCCGTAGATATGTTTCTTACAAGACCACATGACCAAGTTAATATTCCTGCGGATGATCAAGGACCATGAAGTGAAGACTCCTACGGAAGAAGAATTTCCTACGGAAGAACAACATTCCTACGGAAGAGCAAATCATCTACGGAAGAACAAATGTTCTGCGGACGACAAATTTCCTACGGAAGATCATTATACTTGTGCTATTGGAAATTCCAAGAAGTCAAACAAGTCAACTCAATCAATAACAAATCCCGAGAGATCCGGTGTTTCCTTAACCGACTCAAATCATCTATAAATATGAGTCCTAGGTTTCACATCTTGGGAACACAATCAATCAATATTACGGCTGTCAAGAGTTCATTGTGCAACCCTAGCTGCCGTCACCTCAACATCAAACATTATTCGATTCACAGAATTCGATTGTTCATAGTCATTCATTATTATTCTTTTGTAATCATTACATTATAGTTAATGAAATACATTTGAGTTATTATTGATTTAGCATTAATTGTGTTTCTGTGGTTGTGTTCATCATTAATCATTAAAAACAATTAAACGTCAATTAGTGATAATTCCGCGATCATTAAATTGATTTATTTTAATACTGATAATTCCTGAATCGCGATCCTTGGATCATTAAATTGGATTCACAGGATGTATGCACTATAGTCTGATTGTTATGCTTATGAATATACTTATGAATATGTCTATGCTTATTCTAAACTCTTATGTGATATATACGTATGTGTTGTATGCTCTATAATCTACTTGTTATCATTTCGTGTTGGGTGTCTATTTGGAAGCGGTCTCTCTATCTCACAAGATAGAGGAAAGACTTATCACCACCTACCCGTCCCAGACATTGTTTTTAATAGGATATACTGGGTTTGTTTGTTTATAAGCTAAATCTTTAAAATATCTAACAAAATAGTTTTTTTATATTTTAAATTTACGAAGGTGATGGCCTTACTTTCGTTATACGTTGTTTGAAGTATTATTTATTTCGGGTTTTTTACACGTACGAAATTTTTGTCGCATCGGACAACCTAGTTCCTCTAGTTGGGTGTTGTATTGCATGAAGTATAAAGCATCTTTCTTTAAAAAATTTTGCACTTTGTATTAACTTTGTTTAGGAAAAATATTTCTTGTAAATCAAAATTTATAAGATAAGTTCAAAGTCTCACATAACTAAATAATTTATAGCGGTTTAAGTATGAGTCAAATAAGCATTCATTTTTGGTCTTTCAAGTAATACTAATAGTTTTCCTTCCGCTAGCCTTCCTTTAAATCCTTAGGTTGTTCCAGAGTCATTATTTTACAGAGAAAATGGAAGGAAATCTCTGAAAAATGAAAGGAAATCTGTGAAAAATGAAATAATTTTTTAATCGTGCTTTTTTTATAATAACAGTGTAAGGAAAGTAAAAAAAAGATTTGTGTTCGCGGGTTTTTTAAAGTATGAAAACGAAAAGAAAAGAAACCAATTTTTTTAGTAATTCTTCATTCTAACTTTCTTTCCAAAATAGAAAGAAATAAAAAAAATGAAAGAAACACAAACTTTTTATTCTTTTAATTTTCTTTAAACTCTAGAACATGAAATTATAATAGTTTTTTATTTTTATTTTTATTTTTCACTTTCTTTTTTTGTTCTCTTTAATTTTCTTTCTCTTTTGTTTCTTTTCACTTGTAATTTTCTTTCACAATTTTGCTTTTCTTTATTATAATATTGTAGAGGTCATCCCATACAAATCTTCCCATATGATGGAGAGCAGTGCACCTTTACTTTTTCTAGTTTACTTTCACAGGAAATACTACCCTCTAAGGTGATCACCTTAAATATAATGTCTTTAAGATGTTAGTTCACAAGAATCTTGTAATTTTAACTTCGAAGAAGTTAATAATCACTCAAGATGTAATTAATCTTTCGTGTTTTTCATATGCAAGAGTTGAGTCTGAGTGTTGGAAGAATGATAGTTGCTTAAATAGATGTGTGAGAGAAAGATTTCAAAATCTACCACAAGTCAGATGCACGATCTCAAGTCGCATTGTACATCGCCTATGCTATGTTAATCGTTGCGGCTTCCGACAAATCAAAAACTAATATACATCTTTTATTAGGTATAAAACACTAAGGAAAAACTTCTGAAAAATGCAGTATTCAATCAAGCAAAATGCTCACACAGGACATCTTCTAAGGAAAACTAATTTTTCCCCCAAAGTTATAGACACTGCCTCATTATCAAACAGTTGTTTTTGTCTTAAATCTGATTTTACAAAATCCTCATAAAAAAATTCCTTTCAAAATGTTTTCATTACACTCAGTTTAATTAAAAGCTTTTGGATTTATAGTAATGTATAAATTCTAAGCTATCTTATAATGAGTGATTATATTATTTTATAGTTGTGTAAGTCAAATTAGGTAACTAATATTGTTTAATTTAATTTTTCGCTAAGAATTGATGTGATGTTGAACAGTGAGATCGATCATAATTCCTATGTTGCGATCTCTAGTTTGAAATTTGCTAGGTGGTATGCTACGAGCCTGAACTTTAATATTGAATTATCTAGAAATGGTCGTTTGGCGGTTTATGGCATTGGCGGTGTGTGTTTGTTATTAACAAAATTGAGTTGTATCTAATGATTTGGATGATTCATCAACTGTCAGCATATCACAATTCCTCTAGCTTTTTTCCTTGTACTTTGTTTTGGGCAACGTCAATGTTTTTAAAGTTTGTAACATTTTTATGACAAGCATATTATGATTAATTGTACTTGGTATTCAACTTATATGTTTGTGATTTTAAAATCATCAAAACAAACATTTAATAGGACATCTATGCACCATCTCAACCGTCAATAACATGTCTTGTGGTTTCTGTTTCAAAGTATTCATGTCATCCACATCCTCCATATTTTTAGTCAACTTGGTTGAAACAGCAACAATTTCTTCCTACCTATTAAGAAGCCTCAATTGTCGGTGCATTTTTGTTCTTTCATCAAAAAGTAGTGACTAAACTTAAAATACAACCGGCAATGGCCTAGTGTCAAAGGTGTATACGCTTCACTCAAATTGAATTAAACAGGCCAAGGCTACGTAGTCAACAAAACACATGCGTGTGCATAACACAAATGTTCCAAAACATGATGGTAAAGGTGTATTCATGTTCTTTCGTATAACTAAATGAATAAAAGTAATAATTCATGCTTTTTTTTAATAAATGAATCAATATGCAAGCACTTTCATGTATGTTTTTTAAATATATGAATCAATATGCAAGAACTTTCATGTATGTTTTTTAAATATATGAATCAATATGCAAGAAGTTGGTGCAGATCGGTTCGCTAAGAGTAGTATTCCTAGATATAAATATTTATATGATCTGACGTCCCTGCACCCTAATGGCGTATACTTATATAATCATGTTATAAATACTTGTGGGTTCGATAATGTAGTAAGAACATAAGAATGCTAAGTGTTGCTATAACTGGTTGGTAAAACTAAACAGTTGCATTGAAATATTTTGATACAAGAGAATTAGCAGAAACAGACCAAATTTTAAATCTAAATAACAATAACAAAAACTAAAACTAATACTAGATACTTAAATATTCAATTAGATGCATAACAATTGATTTATTTAGGGCCACAAACCACATTTTATTCTGTTCAATTCCTGCATACGCGTAGAACCAACAGCTCTCTACGTCCGATCTTCCTCCTTCATCAGTTCACCTACAAACAAACAACTGGTTCTAAGTAAATGTGGTAATGTATACAGAATGTGACCCATAGTGTATTACAGTTTTACAATCACTTAGATCTCTTTATTTCATATAAGTTTAATCACAACTACAATGTTGATTATCTGTAGATTTCTGTAAAAAGGAACAAAAAGAAATCACCCTTCTGACCCAAGTCCATTTCTGCTTTGTCAACCCTAGTTCTTTGCTATTGGGGAAATAAGAAAAGGAATAAAAGAATACATGGTCCGAAATTGACATTGCACTTCTCAGGAAGTTGCATGGCCATGCTACGATCAACACCAGAAATGGGCGGGCCGTTGACCAACACACACAAACAGGGTTGGCCCAAGACCCTAATAGCTGTACAGCAAGAACCATTTGGAGGAATTGGGCTAAAAGGTGCAACCGACGCCCTACATGGAATCAGTTGGACCAATGCTGAGAAAAACGTGCTCCCACATGGAAACCCCAGGCTTCCCTGCACCATCACTCCTAACACCACCACCATAACTACCATCTTTCTAATTTCTTTCTTTTCCATTTTTTGAATCTGAAATAGGTAGTTGCTTTTTTGAAAACACTGTGTGCACATTTATAGATGGAAGCCATGTGTATCACACATTATACATGTCATTCCTAAGCCTCACCATAACTCAGTATTGTTGGCCTGCTTTAAGAAAACAGTTGCTAAACTAATATGTCATGATTTGATGTATGAGACCGTTTCATTGATATAAACATAGTAATAATTCAGCTACAATTTCTTAACTTTTTTTTGGCATGTACCTTTTTTTCATTAAAGAACTTATTAAAGCTCTCCTCGATTTCCTTTAAGATTAATGACATCAAGTTCTTTTTCTACAAATTCTCCAGCACAAATGGGTGGATAACTGTCAGCAAGAGGCGATTGTGCAAAATGGCCTAGGGGTTTCAGCACAGCATCCGATGCTATATGGGAGAATAACTAGCAAAACAAAGAATATAAGTTAATATAAACTAAAACAAATTTTCATTTTAATATGTTGTCTAAGTAAATGGTGGGCTAAAAAAGATTAACGTGCTCACCGTTGAGGATACTCTCCAAAGGCTTCGATTTTCTTGTGATGCTGCTTTAATTGCATCAAGTGTTCTCTTATTCACTACAACTTCATGCATACCAGCTATACACTCCCCAGCAGTCAACCATTCTATCTGCAAAAGAAAACAGCCACCAAGACGAAACTCAAAATAATATGTATTTCATAACAAATAAACAAAAAGCTAATGAACATATAGCATTTAGATTCCCACTTCAATGCATATGGAAGTGACCCGAAAGCATGTTCATAGTACAACCACTATACTTGATTGAGAATTGAAGCTATACCCATGTGGTGCTAAAGTTAAAGTAACATGATCTAGAATAAGATTTCAGCAACTGGAACAGAAAACAGAAATAAACTTTACCTGCTTTCCGGTTTGAATAAGTAGACACCCAACTGGAACTTTCACTTCTACTTTCTTCCCATTCCTTAGCCAAATACTTAGACCCGGAAATCTACTTCTGCCATGAATTGTTAGAAAGTTAAGATCGTAATGATATCCTGCAAAAACCGTACCCTCTTTGCCATGACGTTTAAGGTCACTCCCAGTTGGAGCAAGAAGATGTGGGCCCTGCAATTCAAGAAGTTGTAGTTTAAATCTGGCTAAACTTTCAAAGTTAAACAATCCATGGTCATATGGGTTTTGCAGGTTGAAATAATCTATAAACTTCACACAAATAGAGATTGTTATTTCTGGTTATTGCCACAGAAGAACATCAAGAATAAAAGAAAAACACTCACTTGCTTCATTAAACTAGTAAATGCATCAATTTGCAGGCCAAACCCAATTGCTGCCATTTCAGCAACAGCCTGAAGAATATAGGATATAACTTAATTTAAAAAATCTTAAAAGATGACATAACAGAATGTACAAAATCATTGCCAATGGCACACCTCTATAGCAGCTACCATCTTAGAACCCCATGAATCCATAGTCTCTTTCCATTCAGGAAAACCTTCAGGTATAACCGGCTCAGAGTTCAGCTCCTAAACAAGAAAATGCAAATCAACATCCGTAACCAACGAACCTAACAATCACGCTAAACTGAGAGAGAATTATGCAAAAACCTGAAACTTAGTAGCTGATGGTCGAGGGCCAACTCGCCACATGTACCGCCACTTAGGATCCGGACCCGTTGGCGTCAACGGCTGACACTCTTCCGGCAATGATTTCAGCTTCTTCTGCATTTCCTCATCAACTAAACTACGAGGAACTTCAACTCCTTCAGGTGTCACACCAACCTGTGATTTCACCAAATACAATTACACAACAATAATCATGAACATCACTTTTCACTTTTCAGATCCAAAACAAAAACACCCAAATCCAAAAACCAAAATTTCCCCAATGGCATTCCAATTTAACCAACAATGAAACAAGAAGCTTAACGTCAGGAATTGAATACACCAACCCTCGCAATCCATGAACAATCAAGCTAATAACTTGTTCCATTGCGTTGAACCCTACACGATTTACAACTCTCTCGTATACATCGATCAATCTAACAACCCCCAAATGCAATTTAACTACGAATCGTAAAGTAAAACTAACCTGATAATGGAGGTTGGGACGTTCTTGAAGGCGCTTAAAGTCATCAGGCTGTTGGAAATACCTCTCCATCATATCAATAATCGATCGTTATCTTGAGCAGAACATCGGGGATCTTTAACGAGCAGTGCTCCGGTTTCTCTTAGGGTTCGGCTGACGTCGGAGCAAACGGCCTTCAGTTGAGGATCTAATGCGGAATGGTTGCCGGAGACTACATTGAGGTATGGTTTCAGATCGATCACCGGCAACTCCATCGATCAGTGATCTGATTTTAGGTTTGCTTATTTCGAGGAAAAGAGGAATTGTGTTAAAGTGGGGTTTTGGATGATGATGATGATGGCGGGAGATTTTATTTTCACGGCATCTGTTGCGTACCGGCCCACTTCATCTCACCTCATCTTTGACTTTTCGCCATTTCTGCCCGGAAGAAATAATGTGAAGTGTCTTGCAAGTGTCCGCTGTATCGTTTTCCTCGTATTTTCTCAAACTGATACATTAGTATCACATTAGTTTTTTTTTCACTAGGATTTTTTTCGTTTTACATGTTGTTGTTCTAGTTTTTCACCATTCTCTCCAATTAGGGTTGTTTAAAGAGTCCGCCGATCAAAGCTCGCTCAATGCTACTTCTGCTCGATTTGGAAACGAGCCAAGCATAAGCAAAGGTCCGATCGGTTCGGCTCGTGAACAGCCATATCCCCAATACAGTTTTCAGTTTGTGGAGGTGTGGTCGGTACATTCTGGTGAAAATTCACCGGGTAGTGGCATATTGAAACCAAGGCGCAGTGTTCCCGGTCGGCCTTGGTTTTTCCTGGGTAACTCCCGACTTCTTCACGGATCGACTTTGTGTGACCTTAGAGGAGAAGTTGATATGTCGTACCAATTAAAAACATCTAATGGTAAAATGTATGTTGTGTATATAAAATGTTAAGGTTTACATTTTTTAATGTGTAGGTGTGTATGATTAACTAAAGTATAGTAGGAGATGTTCAAGGAAATCTGATACGTTAGCTTTGTTAAGACCTTGTCAACAAATTAAAATGGAGACAGGTTATGGAAAAACTTTATGGTTATAGGAAGTCTTTTGATCACTTTATCTTTCCTTATTTTAGGCTCTTGCACATGTGATTGATGAATTGGGATAGAAGGAAGTTTTTGTGTGGAGGTTGTGAACTGAACTAGAAAGATGTTAGGTAGAGTAGGAAAAGGTATTGCCCTCTAAAAGTTTAGGAGGCCTTCAAGTTGGATGTCTCAACGTGATCAACCTAATTCTCCTTGCAAAGTGGTGATGGCGTTGATAGTTTATTAATGTGTGGCATAGTGATCGCATCAATACATAGAAGTAGTAAAGTATGGAAGTATATCGTGGTAAAATGTAGTATTGGCTAACACTTGAAAAAACATAGTAAGAATTAGTTATGAAGCGGAAAGTGTAGCTATCGACATCAAAGAACTTTTGAATGTAGAAGTGGGCTACGGAGTTTCATTTCCTTTTAGTTGGATAAATGGATGGATCAAGGTAGACTAAACGATCTATTTCCATCCATGTTGGTCTGGAGACGAGTGAAATCATAGAAAGTGTTGACAGATAGTAGAGAACAAAGAAACTCTTTAGCTTTGAATTCGTGTTGGAAGAGAGAGTTGAACAATGAGAGAAAACATTTGGAGTAACAAATGTTTCAAGTTGAAGATCACTTTAAATGTAACGATAAATGGATGTGGTTGGATGATGAAACGGTTGCGTTTGTAGTTCGTTCTCTACGCCAGATGATTGAAAAGAAACATATGATGAAGAGAGTTATGTACATTGGGTTAACTGTGTGCCGTTAAGAGTCAAATGTTTCGGGTTGAAGGCCACTTTAAACTGAATACCTACGACGATGGAGTTGTAAAAGCGTGAAGTAACCACACATTTAGACGTTTTTGTCATTTGTGGGGAAACAAATGAGTGTGCTAATCACCTCTTAATTTTTGTTGTTTTGCTAAATGCTTATTGTTCCAAAATTGTGCACGGTGCAAGATCCCTATTTTATCTTAGTAGGAGAGGTAAGATCCAAAAATTGGCCAAAACTGTCCCATATAAGAAGTGTGTCAATTTCTCAAAGGTTAAGATTGGAAGTGTTTTAGGAAACAAATCGGTCAACTTTTTGCTAGAAAAATATGTTAAACAATAATATTTTTAGTTTTTTGCAAAGCATGAGTGAAAAGTAACTTTGGTAAGTAGTATATGTTTGGTTTTGGTGTAATAATTAACATCTGTAATTAACTAGGGCCATGATGCATTGTCTTTATATAATATTGCCGGTGTCTTTCTTTCATGAAGAACTACTATAAGGTCCATGAACTTTTACATAATATTCCTTAACGAAACACATTTGTAAGATTAGATGAAGTTGCAAAATGCTATGAAACTACAATACCTATATATTTGAACAAATATTTAGTTTGAAATAATCAATATGAAGACTTGTCAATTACAAACCATACCTTACCTGCAAACTTGATTACAAAGCGACCCTCAGCGAGAGTAGTGTGAAAATCAAAGTATCAAACGCCAGATTATGTCTTATTATCCGGTCTAGAGTCGCAGCGTGTACGCATAATGGTATTTAGGATTTTAGCCTCTTTTGTTTATATTGAAAATAGTAACCATTGGATGTTTTCACTTACAAACTCATTTTCGTTTCTATCATGTTTCTTGTGGGACAAGGTTTTAAGTTATATCTCTTTTTCAAAAACATAACCCAAAATATCCATGCGTTTTGTCTTTTTAAATTTATTTGCTAACATTAATGATTTACAAGATTAACATTTATAAAAAATAACAACATACCTTAACAGGGACTAGGGTTAAAAGCATTCACAGTGAAATCTTTAAAAAAATGTGAGTGTATTTCCTATATTATATGGAATGGTTTTGAGTGGTTGTGAGTGAAGTTGAGATAAAATGTTATTGTTGATTGGTATATTTAAATATAATTGTTCAATTCTTATAATTTTTTAATATTTTTTAAAGTGATTGTGAGTGGAGGAGAGAAAAAAGTAACGATAAAGGTATAAAAGTATTATTTAATTGAAAATAAGAGAAAAAAATAATGATTTTTAATGTAATTATATGAATAAAGATAAAAAATACATTGTGAATGCTCTTTGCAGTATAAAGAGTCTGCTTCTAGAAGCTTCGACACTCTTTATGTATTAACAAAAAATAACCGGGAGAGCGATTGATAAAAGGTTTACTAAGTACTTCATAACACGAAGACTATATACAAAAATTGATTAAATTTATAACACTTTCAATCTAAGTAAGCTGTTAATTTAACTAAATATTGTGTCGATGTAATATTATTTCGTTAAGTTAATAGATAATCACATCCCGTAAACGTAAGAATAAATTGAAGAGAACATTTCTTGCTTTTTTTCAATTAAAAATATGTATTTTATATTTTTTTATTTGTAAATATAAAACAGGATTATGTGATATACAATGAATGTTCTATTAATCATCATATATGTTTATATAATATTTTTATAGTATGTGTCCATAGGGAGTGATCAAATGAGAACTCAATTTTTTATTAGAACTCTAGTCATCAGTGTGAGTCATTAGTTTTTAATGACATAATGGTATAACAAAATTTTAATAAAAAATTATAAAACAAAAATAACATAGAAATATAAAAAATAAATGCACAAAAATGTTTCTCTTGTTTTCCTCTCATAAAAAAATTAAAAAAAATATATAATAACTAAAAAATTGTTTTTTTACGAAATTGATTTTACACATGTGTAATACCGTGTATAACCAGATTTACACATATGTAAATAACGAGTGGATGATTTTTTTTTAAATTATATCAATATGGGTAGGCGTTGAATAGATAAAAAAATACTAAAATTTATGGTCAATTTTTTTTAAAAAAAATAAGAAAAAGGTTCAAATACAAAGTGTGTTTTTACTACAAAGTGTGAGAAGACACAATGAGTCAAAAAAGGACACAAACAAATTATATCTCACAATCTAAATTAAATTTCAAAAAGTAATTCGAAGCTTTTGTTCCCCTAGTCGTCCTCACTAAGAAAAAAATAAACGAAAAATTAAAAAAATAAAAAAATTAATTTTTTTATTGTGTCATTTATGAAAGACACAATGATTTCATTGTGTCATTATGAAAGACACAATGACGTCATTGTGTCAATATAAAAGACACAATGACGTCATTGTGTCATATAAATACACAATGAATTTTTTTTTTAAAGAGGACAACGAGAGGAACAGAGGCTCCGAAATACTTTTTAAAATTCGATTTATATTGTGAGATATTAATTTTTTTATGATTTTTTTAGGCTCATTGTGTCTTCTCACACTTTGTAGCAAAAATACACTTTGTAGAATAACCTCACCCAAAAAATAATATCGTGAAAAAAAATTATGAACATTTTAAAAAAAAAGATGGACATGACATGTGACTTGTATGTAATAAGAAATGTGTGGCTTATATTGGTTTATAAAATTCTAAAAAAATGTTACTTCTGAAGATAACTCTAGAAAAATATAACCCACTCAAATTGAAATAACAAATGCCTAAGAAAATAAATAGAGAAAGTATAAAATAATCAGAAACACATATTAAGTTTGTTTTCGAATCATACAAGTTATACCAAGCGTGTGTAGTTGTACAAGTTATTCCCCAAGGATTGCTCTTATTAAAGAAACGTAAATGAATAAATATATGAAGAGATAAAATATCAATTCTAAAGGGGAAAGTTGTGCGAAGAGTAGGAAGATATAACGTACTAGCTTTATTAAACCCGTGTATTACACGGATTTAATAAATAACATATTAATATAATAAAATTTATTATTTGTAAATGATATTATAAGATACGATATGACTGACTATAATTAATAAAAAAGTGATATCAACATTTTTAAATTTTAATTTTAATTTTTTCAAAAAAAATAAATGTTTTGTTCTAAAACAAACCGTATAAAATATCATTTTTAAAAATTTTCTTATTATAACTCCCAAATGTAATTATTTTTTGTTTGAAAAAATTGAATTTTTAAAAATACCAATTTTAAAATATTAATATTTTTAAAAACGTTTTATGCTTTAGAAAAATTAATTATTTTATAAAAAATTTGTTTATTTAGAAATAATATTAATAAATAGATCTATTTTTTTTAATTTATTAAATGTAAAAGAATGTTAAATAATATTATTAGTAATTAAGGTAATTATTTAAGAGGAGAGAGAGGCGGGAAAATTTTGGTGATGATGATTGTGGTGCTGCCACATGGCATCTCGATAATTATGGTGCTGGCACGTGGCATCTCAAGTTACTCTTTTATTAAAGTAAGAAGATGAGCATCTTTGAGGGTGTTTAGGTTGAACGTCGTTAACAATTTAGAAGGGCTCAAAATTAAATTTTTTAGATATCGTAGGTCAATTAACATATTTAAAGATATCATATATTTATTGGTAATTACATGTTTTATAACGTGTCTGCTTAGTAAATAAACATATTAAGTTGTGTTATAATGTTCTAGAAGTTGCACTTAAGTATCATGAAGGATTAGATATTGATACTAATGAAATTTGTATGAAGTTAAAGTTGTTTTAGAATATTTGAAAAAAAAAGATGTTTTCTTAAGTATTCTATATATCTATACTATATAATAAAAAAGTAACTAGGATGTCACATGCCACTCTCATGTTACTCCTTAAAAAAAATTTCCGCCTAAACTAATATATTATTTTAGTTATGTTTTTTTATTTTAAGACACTCAATTAATAGTAATAATTCATTTTGTTATAAATTTAATTTTTATATTATCAACTTAATTGTGTAATCATATTGTTTGAACTATACATATTTTTATATTTAAATAAGATTCAATCTAAAAAAACTAAAAAGAAAAAATATTTATTGATATATTTATTTATTTTAGATTAGTGTGATTTTAACACAACTGGTTATAATTTTAAATGTGCCAGTTATATATTATATTATTTAAAAAAGTATTTAAATATTTATAAATATAAATGTAACTTTTTTTTTTCATTGTTATAGTAATATGTAACTTAATCATACGAAATATTTATACATTTATGAATTATCTTGTTTTTATATTTTTAACCCGTGTATTACACGGGTTTGCTAAAACTAGTATAATACTAAAAGAGTAACTTGATTGACACTTGTCACATGTAAGGCCTCTATCCCAGGAAACCTCACAGTTGGTCATTCACAGCAAAAACATAGATTTAAAGCAATAATTTACTTATATATGTATATATATATATATATATATATATATATATTGCAGCGGAAAGATACAGTAATTGCAATTCATTACAACGTAGTTAAATTAAAATATAAACATTGTCTTTAAACATCAAAACTCTTTAAAGTCCACTTAAATTCTTCTTCATCAGGGATGCCAGTCTTTAGATGCCAAGAAGCTTCATATCCATGCTCCCATCCCTTGAGCCCTAACGCTCACCTGTCAATTGATATGCATACAAAAGTCAGCTTCGCCGAGTGAATTCTAGATTTACTTTGTTAAATAACTTTTGTAAGAGGTATTAGCTTTAACAGTTGAAAATAATCGTCTTCTATCAGAACATTAATACACACGCGCTATCACTTTATCGATACTTTCCATTACTTGTTAATTATTACTCTTCTTTATCCGTCAATTCCCTGTCATTATTGGTGCCTATGATAAACACAGGACTTTACCGACACGCCCATCCAAGCCTTACAGTCGTACCCAAACAGGGCATTATTGTCATGCCAATCCAGGCCTTACTGACCTGCCTGTTCGAGCATTTACTGTCATGAGGGCACAACAAATGCAACCCTCCTCTGTCATTTGCTTGCAAGGCTTTACTTTCTCAAGGTACACGTTATGGGCCCAATAAAAGTTCTTTAAGTTTCACTTATATCTTTAGTTTTCACATACACTTAACACATAATAAGAAGCAAACTCTTAGTCTAAGCATTCACATTTCATCAATCATGAGAGATAAACTAGATAACTGACCCTCCGCGGGACAGCGGGGGTTCGAGGGCGGCAGCCCCTAATAGCGGGGTTCTAGGGGCGGCGGCCCCTAGTATGGTCCAAGGGGCAACGCCCCTGGCTGGGGCCGGGCTGCCAGGTCAGCGCGCCCGAAAATTGTTTTGAACTATTTAAATGGCACATTTTACTTTAGCACATTTCATCAATCATGAGAGATAAACTAGATAACTGACCCTCCGCGGGACAGCGGGGGTTCGGGGGCGGCAGCCTCTGATAGCGGGGTTCTAGGGGCGGCGGGCCCTAGTGGTGTCCAAGGGGCAACGCCCTGGCTGGGGCCGGGCTGCCAGGTCAGCGCGCCCGAAAATTATTTTGAACTATTTAAATGGCACATTTTACTTTAGAAAAATTTATTTCTTGATAAAAGGTCTTAAAAACCATCATCATAAAAGTATGTATTTTAGTATGCATATCGCCTCAAAACATTTAAAACATGTATAAAATAGGGGGATCTAGAACTCACCTGAACTTAGCAAAATAGCTTCAATCCTAAGTTACTTAAGCTATAATCCGAATACACAAGCTGCATGACCGGCTTGTCGCGTGCACTAGTCAAAGATAATATTTGTATAGTTCCTTAGTACCAAAACTATGTAGCAAATGGTAAGAAGGGTGTCGAATCACAAGGAGTATGTGGTTTGTGTTTAGACTTGAATTGGACTAACGAGTCAATTATGAAGCTTGCTATTTTGTTTATATGAGCTTTGATATATTTACTTGAAATGGTGTTGAAACTTTGTCCAACACAAAGGAATGAACAAAACAAAAAAGTTGCTTAAAAATGATTAATAAAACTTGAGAAACTTAGAACAATGGTTAACAAAACAAGTTTAATAACAAGGTTCACCCCCGGTTGATATCATAAGGTTATGGTTCTACCAATCCAACTAACTTGCATCAAAGGTGTGATTTATGCTAACGAGTTCATCATTAC
Organism: Flaveria linearis; assembly: GCA_024085815.1. NCBI lineage: Eukaryota > Viridiplantae > Streptophyta > Magnoliopsida > Asterales > Asteraceae > Flaveria > Flaveria linearis. Next base: position 78,862,454 of record CM044003.1, read on the forward strand.
AAGGTTTAGGTGTCTAGAATCGTCAACGTTAACACGGACAATAATACACTTCATTACACAAGAACATTCAAACTCTACATTTACATAGCACACATGAACAACTCCATTTCTCAAAGACAAATTTCACAATCATTCATTCAATTTGGGAATTCAAGTTAAGCTCAAAGTACTAGCATAAATGTTTCAAGCAATCAAATACAAAACACAAGGATGCAATCTAGTTTTCAAATGTTAACAAACCATAGTCTTACAATATGCAAACCAGGGGAAAACCCAAAGAAGATTAGCCTCTCATGTTGTTTGAGGTTTGGAATCCGGGTGATGATCTTGTTTGCAATTCCATATCACTTTGATTTTGCTTGACTTTGTTGATGATGAAAAGCTCCAATTGCAGAAATTTCTTCTCTAAAGCTTCATGGATGATTCTTGGTGATGAAGAAGATTGTTGATGATGAAAATGAGTGTTAATGATGAAGATGATTTTTCTTGGAGACAAAACAAAGTGAGAGGATCATAGCATCATGTAGGATGGTCTTTTTCCCTGATTTTCCTCCCTATTATATGGCCTTTCCAGCTGCAAATTGAAAAGTCCCGTTTAAACAAGTCAAATGAAACAAGTGGGCATTAAAAATCTGATAGGACAATTGAGGGGGCGTCGGCGACAAGGTATTAGCCCGTCGGCGACGGGCTCCAGAAACAACATTTTTTCATTTTGTTTGTTTCGCGTATCCGACTGTTCCGGGCTCCATTCCGACATCCCATATGACCCCCAGAGTGTACTCTTAATTGTTCCGGCCCTAACAAACACAAACCACATCAAAATAGATCATTTGAACTCGAAGTTATGCTATAAATATGCCGTTTTGTGCTTTTAAACCCGAGCTTTTACCCGCGCATCACATCCCCACACTAATCTTTTGCTTGTCCTCAAGCAAACTACCGTACAATATTTTTCAAAACATTACAGGACATTTAGAGTTTCTTACCTTCTATCAAGTTAAGGTCCAAAGTCATACCCGCCCCTCAAGTTCATAAGTGAATGATATATGTAATAACAAGCCAAGACTTGCCTAACTAATCCTACCATGCTTTAAACTCTTTCACACATGTTTCATGCCCCTCACAATGATACGCTCCTCTCGGCTATTTTGTGGACTAGCATGTGATATGCTAGTATGTTTTTCACTCAAACCATATGCAATAATGTGAGCATAAGCTTGTAAAGCAATCGTGCCTCCACTGCTTTAATGGAATAATTCCCAGATCAAAGGACTTTGTGGTTTTTGGGCTTAGGCTTGGGTGAGGAATAAAGCTTTATTTAGTGGCTAATGTGATGAGAAATCCAAAACAATACAAACTACTAATAACGGTATTCGGGTAATATCTATCCCAACGCTTTTCTTATTCTATTTTTTCTTTTTCTTGACATCTTTTCTTCAAACACATGTATACATTCTTTTCATTTCTTTTTTTTTCATATAACTAAAGAACACTAATTTGATTAACACATGGACAAAATCAATTGGATTCTCATCAAAATTTTCAAGAGGATAACTCTTTGATGCTCGGCTAGTGGGTTGACAAACGAAAGGGCAATTTATTACACACAATTGTGTTCGCATAAATAGGCTCAAAATTGGCAACTAGGGGTATAGTTTTTTAATCTTTATGGGTAATAGGGAATAATGGGGGATCCTAATGCCTTTTCATTTCCGTTCACATATTCCTTTGCGGTCTTAGCATGTATCAAACCATACAAGTTCTACCAATTAATCGCATAATGATCACACTCAACAAATGAACTTTTATATATATGTAAGTGATCTAGCAATCTAGGTAAGTATGGCTCAAAACTCACATGATGGAGGAGAAATGGGTTGCTGACATGTAGCATGTGTGACTATTTTAAAGCATGCTAAAACTAGCTAGGTATCTCACTTAAAGTTTTCTTTAAAGGCACTTAGTGAGACTAATCGAGGCAACCATGACTAACGACCTTTTACCCAATTTTCTCGGTTTGAAAATCTTTTGGTGACAATCTAAGTTGTTTGCATAAAATGAGGACCAAAAAGTATTTGAAGATTGGAAAATTTTTCTATTTTTCCCCCATCCCCACACTTAATGTTGACATTGTCCTCAATGTGGGTGAAAATCTTTTCAAAACATAAGAGATGTGATACAAATTTCTTCCCCAAAGGTTTCCCCGGCCTAAAACAACATTCCACTTATTCAAACTACTAAGATAATCATGCTGAAAGGAACATGTGCACCTGGATTTTTCACTTTTCTTGGCATTAGCTTTTCAATCCAAGTAGCACAAACCTGCAATTGTAAAAAAATTGTGTAGAAGCAAGCTTCTCACCTTTTGACAACCAATCAATTAGCATGAATTGTGGAATCTCAATAACCACTTAACAAAGACAAATACAGAATTAAAAGAAACAGAAAAAAAACACATAAATTTAAATAAACTGTACAAACACATAAATCATACCTCGCCGCCTATCTTTGGTAGCGCTCATTTGGATCTCTTGGCGGGTATGGTTAATAGGATAGCCAGTTAGAGCAGAAAACATCTCATTGAAGTTGTCAAATGCTCCCCCTTCAGTTGGTGGTGGCGCAGGAATGGGAATGAAACTGGACGCCACGCCCTGGGGCCAATGCACTGACTGTTGCACCTGTTCTGGCTGGTCCCTGATAGTCGAATAGTCTATCCACGGGGTAAACTCTTGATAGCTTCGACTGCTTCAAGATCCGGTGATGCCTTTCCTGTTCTTGGAGAATGTAGGCGTTGTTGACAGCCATTTGTTGGGCTGTTGCCAGGGCCATCCAACGCCTGTCTTCTAACTGCTCCCTTTCCATCCTTCGGGCTTCTTGTTGTGCCCAATGTTCCTCTTGCTGCAGCCTCCACACCCTTTCACTCTCTCTTCTTGCTTCCTCCACTTCTCTCATTTCTCCCATCAGAGCAGACACATTGTCATATGTCTGCCTGTGCCCGACCTGCAAAGATTCCCAACCCGGCTGTCTTCGTCTCACAGTGAATTCAACTACATTATCAGACACCTCTCGATGTTGACAGGCAGTTCGCCTTCTTGAGGGCCTTGTTTCCTCGGGTTGTGCCTCTTCTTCCTCCATGGCTTCAAATTCATCCGGTGGAGGAGCATCTGGGTCTCTTGCAGTAAAAGACTGTCCGGTTTCAGTATCCCGGACAACAAATGTAAACCCTTGCTGTTCAACAAAAATCTTTGATGCTCTCATCTTCTTAAAATCAAAGTAGTCCAAAGGTTTACTGACCCAGAGTGCCTCTGGAGGAAGGCAATCTTGTTGCACGATCATAGCACTAATCAACCGAATATATGGGACCATTTTCCTAGCATATAGCTCCCTTGATTCCCAAATATTCATCATCACTATATGTCTTCATGAAGTTTGGGGCTTCCATAAAGTAAAGAGTGTAAAATTCTGCAGTCCCAGGTTCTCAGTTTCCCTCGATCTCCCAATCGTACCATCACATTTTCAAGGGAGATGTTTTGTAGAATTTTCCTTCGAGAGATAAGTGGTTCCTCTCAAGTTCAGTACCTTCACGGAATGGAACAGTCAAGCTGATTAAATTTACCGGGTCTGCTTCTAGAACGGCCTTGAAAAAAATCGATCCATATGATAGTAATAGTAGTTGCCCTGGCCCAAAGAATCAAATTGGGCGATCCGGTTCATCGTCTCAAAAGACATCACCATAGTACCCGCACCGGTTTCCCCTGATAACCTCCATTGTGATGGATGGCTGCTTTTGTTTTCAAATCTTAATGAAGCCATCCATTCGGCCACCGCCCCCAAATAAACCTGGTGTGTATTTGCGGCACACCAATCTAAAGCTCTCTCCCACCCTAGAGCTTCGAATTTTTGTGTTATCCCTATCTTTGAGAGCTCTTCAGTATTAACCACTCTCTCCGGCACACACAACACCTGGGACGCCATACTGGACCTTTGCCATTTTCCACTTCCACAGACGGATTTCAGTAGCTCTATTGTGAAAGTCGGATAATCGTTTTTGGGCGTCGGATTCCCATTTCTCCCCGATTTTGTCATTCTTGTGTTGTGTCCACGTCCAGTCTTGGCGAAATAGCCTTGCATCATCATCAGTAACTGAGCTTTCTTGTTCCCAGTTCATCACCCTACGAGAGGATGAACTTGTACCTCTTGAGGCCTTGCTCCTTTTTCTACTCGCCATTGAACTACAACACAACAACTAAATACACCCATTAATTACTTGCATTCAAACAATTCCAACAATAGGCATAGATCATGGTTTTGTAAGCATATGCTCCTCTTGCAATTTTGAATAAACAAGTATGTTCTTGACAAACAATATGTTGCATTATCTTCAAAATTTCAGTTTACTTTCAACAATGAGGTTTTCTTTTATGTTTATCCATGACGTACTATCATATGCTTACAACCATGTATACAAATTTTCATAACTTCCATCTTTGTTCTATGCCTATTTCTCAAGAATACTTGTGCTAGAACCCTCTCCCCACACTTGTTTTGTATCTACATTTATCATACATAATCTAAACTCAACCAAAGGTTCCTACTCAACAATCCATACATATTCAAAACTAGTTTCACTAATCACATTCATGTTCAAGAGACAATTTCTACAAACTATGTAATGCTAGTAATAGAATGAGAAGAAACCATACCTTATGTGCTTAGAGTTTCACCCAACAAGTTGCAATAGAAAGATACTTGAAGAAAAACCCAAAAAATCCGAATTTTGCACCTTAGATTTCTCTTTAACAACAAGGAATTAGCAAAAACTATGTTAGGGGTTTTGCTCCTCATGAAAAACTAAACACCTTGGACACAAGAATGGTTGGATTTGGTTAAGTTTGGAAGAAGTTAGGTTATGGAGGAGATTTAGGGTTCTTGAGAATTTGGAGAAGAAGAGAGAAAGAGTTGAAGTGGTTGGATGAAAATGGGAGTGGGAGTGTGTTTTGGGGTGAAATAAGGGTTGTGGTGGGGTAAAATCCGTAAGGGGGGGTTTGGGTGGTTGAGAATGGGTTAAAATTTGAAGAAAAAACAAAATTTACGCAGCTTGAATCGGAGGGGCGTCGGCGACGGGCTCATAGGGCGTCGGCGACGGGGGTGTGCATGATGTTGTTTTCGTCTACGCGTTATGTGCTGTCTACGGGGGGCTTGATCTACGGAGGGGCGTCGGCGACGCGCTGTTTACCGTCGACGACGGGTTCTAGAATTGCAATTTTTAGTTTAATTAATTTTTTTTTCACTCATATATAAATAAACATCACACAAAAATTAACGCATACTTAACACCATGAAATATGTAAATATGTAGATACTATATATATATATATAAATTACATACTTATATATATATATATATATAAATATTAACACATAAAAATTAACACATAAAGAAATTTACATACTTATATATATATATAAATATCACACATAAAATATAAAAATTAACACACACCATAGAAAAAATAATAGAAATAAGAAAAAATATATGTAGATATATATACCTTATACCTATATATATCACCCCTCCGAACACACGTGTATTGTCCCGAATACACACAAGTCGCACGCGCAATATGATTTTGTGACTCGGATTTGGCTTGGCAATTCTAAAAAGGCTGAAAAGGTTTATACTAAACTAAGCAATGCAAAGCAACAAATATGTACAAGTTACCTCTCGTGGGTTGCCTCCCACGTAGCGCTAAGTTTACCTGTCATTAGCCGGACTTTGCGGTGCTTTGATCAAATCGGTACCTCATCAAGAGTGCTCAGTAACAAGCACTCGGATTGTTTGTCCGCCCCATTTATGTCATTTGGTTCAAGATATGGTTTAAGGCGGTGCCCATTCACCGTTTGCCTTAAATGATCATCAAAATCTTCAATCTCCACATCTCCAAAGTCGCCCACTCGGATGATCAAATATGGACCCGTCCATTTACTCTTTAGCTTTCCAGGAAATAGCTTTAGTCGTGAGTTGTACAACCATACCTTCTGTCCGGGCTTGAACTCCTTCACACGAAGCTTGGCATCATGAACCCGCTTCATCTTGTCCTTGTATGTAGATGCGGTTTCATAGGCTTCGTCCCTGATCTCTTCTAACTCATTCAGCGCCAATTGTCTTTGTTTACCTGCACACTCATAATTTATATTAACAGTTTTAACCGCCCACAAGGCACGATGAGTTAACTCTACAGGTAAATGACAACCCTTTCCATAGACCAACCGGTAGGGAGTGGTTCCAATAGGCGTCTTGTAAGCGGTACGATACGCCCACAAGGCATCATCTAGTTTAGTTGACCAATCCTTGCGATCGGGTCGTACCGTTTTTTGCAAAATTTCTTTGATTTGCCTATTAGAAACCTCTACTTGTCCACTTGTTTGTGGATGGTATGGTGTTGTAATCCTATGGTCAACACCATAACGTTTTAGAAGTTTTCCAAAATTAAAGTTTTTAAAATGTGTCCCCCATCGCTTATTATCACACGAGGGATACCAAATCTTGAAAAAATGTTGGTTTGGACAAACTTGCATACTATCTTATGGTCATTGGTCTTGGTGGCGATTGCTTCTATCCATTTAGAGACATAATCGACCGCCACCAAGATATAGAGATTACCAAAAGAGTTTGGAAAAGGGCCCATGAAGTCAATGCCCCAAACATCAAAGATTTCCACCACCAAAATTGGTTGCATAGGCATTTCATCTCTTCTTGTCACACTCCCTATTTGTTGGCATCTTATGCAACTCTTGGCAAATTATGGGAGTCTTTGAAAATGGTAGGCCAATAAAAACCACAAGAAAGGACTTTGTGACCCGTCTTTTGTCCACTGAAATGTCCTCCACATGTCGATTCGTGAAGCATGCTCAATACACATAGGATCTCCTCATCCGGTAGACATCTTCGGATGATTTGGTCGGCTCCAACTTTGAAGAGGTCCAGTTCATCCCAAATGTAATGTTTTGCTTGAGCCTTGAAGTGTTGTTTCTTTCTTCTACTCCATCCTTCTGGCAATGTACCTGTAGCCAAATAGTTTGCAAAATGAGCGTACCAGGGGTTATTGGTGGTGATAGACATGATGTATTCATCCGGGAATTGTTCATTTATCTCCGGCGTGGTATCTCTTCCACTGGTTGAATTCTTGACAAATGATCTGCGACTACATTTTCACTCCCTTTCTTGTCTCGGATCTCAAGATTGAATTCTTGCAATAACAAAATCCAATGAATCAACCTTGGTTTCGCGTCCTTTTTCTCCATGAGGTAGCTAACAGCAGAATGGTCAGAATAGACAATAACCTTGCTACCCCATATATAGGACCTAAATTTATCTAAAGCATATACCACCGCAAGTAATTCCTTCTCGGTTGTTGTATAATTCAATTGGGCATCTGAGAGGGTTTTACTTGCATAGTATATGGCAACGGGTTTCTTATCAACCCGTTGACCCAAGACAGCCCCAATAGCATAGTCACTCGCATCACACATTATTTCAAAAGGCAATTTCCAATTAGGTGATTGCAAGATTGGAGCTTCAATTAGTTTTTGCTTCAAGATGTTAAAGGCTTTTACACATTCTTCATTAAACTCAAATGGGGCATCTTTTAACAATAGATTACACAATGGTTTGGTTATGACACTAAATCCCTTTATGAATCTTCTATAAAAACCGGCATGCCCCAAGAATGACCTAATGCCCTTAACATTAGTGGGGTGAGGTAAAGTGGAAATAACCTTCACTTTAGCATGGTCTACCTCTATCCCACGGCTAGACACAACATGACCCAATACTATCCCTCTTGAACCATAAAATGGCTCTTTTCCCAACTAAGGACCAAATTGGTTTCAACACATCTTTTTAAAACTTTTTCTAATTGAAGCAAACATAATTCAAAAGATGTGCCAAAAATTGAGAAATCATCCATAAAGATTTCTAATGACTCCCCCACCATATCTGAAAAGATACTCATCATACACCTTTGAAAGGTGGCGGGGGCATTACATAACCCAAAGGGCATTTGCCTAAATGCAAACGTGCCATAAGGGCAAGTAAATGTAGTCTTTTCCTGATCTTCAGGATGAATAGCTATTTGGTTATAACCTGAATAACCATCTAGAAAGCAATAAAATTTTTGACCTGATAGTTTCTCAACAATTTGATCAATGAATGGTAAGGGGAAATGATCTTTTGAGGTAGCAGCATTCAATTTCCTGTAATCAATACAAATTCTCCACCCGGTTACTGGCCGGGTAGCTACCTCATTACCTGAATCATCTTTAACAATTTGGATGCCCGCCTTTTTTGGTACAGTTTGTGTAGGGCTCAGCCAAGTACTGTCAGAGATTGCAAAGATGATACCTGCATCTAGCCACTTCAATACCTCCTTCTTGACTACCTCTCTCATGTTCGGGTTCAACCTTCGTTGGGCATCATGTGATGGTTTGACTTCCGGATCCGTGATGATTTTGTGCATAACAATTGAGGGGCTGATTCCTTTTAGATCCGCAATGGTCCATCCAATCGCCTCCTTGTTAGCAATCAACACCTCCATCAACGCACCTTCCTGTTCAATGGATAGATTAGAAGCAATAATAACAGGTAAAGTTTCATTCTTACCAAGGAAAGCATATTTTAAATGCTTTGGTAATTCTTTCAATTCAACTTGTGGTGGTTCTTGCAATGAAGGTTTCAACCCGGTGTCGATCTTCTCGGGAAGTGGCTCCACTTGAACCGACCATGGTGGTCGTTCACTCCTCATGGCCGCACTCATTATCTCCCTTCTTCCTCCTCTAGTTGCTTTTCAGTTTCCACTCTCAACCTGTCAAACATGAAACAATCCTCCATTGTGTTTTCCTCATCAACGACCATGTCGCATAGAGGTATACACTCATCAATAATGTCGGCAATGTAGCATTCATCATTAATAGGAGGGTTAGTCATACCTGAAAATACATTAAGCCTCAACCTATTGTTACCAAATGTCATGTCAACCGTTCCCGTTTTGCAATTGATTTGAGCATTTGAAGTTGCCAAAAATGGTCTACCCAAGATAACCGTAGGTTGTTTGGTTTGATCTATGGAAAAATAATCAAGTACTAAAAAGTCCACCGGATAATAAAAATTCTCAACTTTTACTATCACATCGGTAATTATCCCACGGGGAAGCTTGGGTGTTAAATCGGCTAACCACGGTGGTCTTAGCTTCTTGAAGCGGACCAAAGTCGTATTGATCATACAAGCTACCTGGTAAAATACTTACACTAGCACCAAGATCCAAGAGTGCCCTTGTCATTTTGAATTCTCCCACTTGAAGAGATATAATGGGCGCTCCCTGGTCTTGTAGCTTAGGTGGAAGGGCACCCGAAAGAATAGAGCTCACATTTTCAGTCAAATCAAGCTTTTTAGGGAATTTGTGAGCTCTCTTTTGGGTACATAGTTCTTTTAAGTACTTAGCATATGAAGGAACTTGTTTGATTGCATCTAAAAGTGGTAAATTAATTTTCACTTGTTTAAAAATTTCCACATTTCATCTTGTTGTGGGCCTCTCTTCTTTACCACTTTTTGCAAGGGTGCCTTAAGAGCTTCGGGAAAAGGGACGGTATTACCCTCCACCACCTTTTCCTTAGCCTTAGGAGTTTGTGTAACCTCAACGGGTTTGCTTTTAGATTTTTCAGAAAAATTTTCATTTTGACCCGTTTGGCTACTTTCACCCTCATCATCACTTTCATCAGTAACATCTTCCACCACCCCTTCAACAAATTGGGGTGTGGTGGTTTAACACCATTGTCAACTATCTTACCACTACGCAAAGTAAGTTTATTGATTGATACCTCGCGTGTGTTTTTAGAATTTGAACCTTGATGTTGTGGATTCACGGTTGTATCACTTGGCAATCTTCCACCGCTTCCCTTAAGTCGGCCCAAATCTTCGGCTAGTTGACCAACTTGCCTTGTGAGAGCTTCATGTGACTTATCTCTTACTTCATTTGCTCTCTTCATCTCCTTGATGTCATTGTTAGATTCTTTCACCATGTTCATAAGAGCATCTAACTTTGCATTCAACGAGTCATCTCCACCACCTTGGCTTCCCGATGGTCCACCTTGATTATTGTTGTAATTTCTTTGGAAGTTACCATCCCGATTGTAGCCTTGATTACCTCCTTGATTGTAGTTGTTCCTTTGGTAGCCACCTTGGTTGTAATTTCCCCCTTGATTGTTCCCTTGGCGGTTTTGATAGCCTTGTCCACCTTGATTTGCCGGTTGGAAGTTTGGGTTCATTTGGTTTGAAGGATTACCATACCTAAGGTTGGGATGGTTCCTCAAACCCGGATGGTAAGTGTTGGAGTTCATGTCAAAAGGCTTCCGGTCTCCATAAACTTGATTCACCTCTTCGGTTCCTTGAGCCATGTTTACTTGACAACTATCGGCTCTATGACCAATGTCCCCACATTCTTCACAAACCGCGAATTGAACCGCATTTACATCTTTCTTCTTCATGCGAGCTAACTCCCTTTCCAACGCGGCTATTCGATCCTTTGCACTTGAGTCAATGTCGGAGGTGGATTTTGGAATAGGGTGCTTTGCTTTCCTATCCGCGGATTCTTCGGCTCTTGAGTTCTTACTCATCCTTTCAAGAAACTCCCAATCCTCTTCCTCGGGGTTATTCAACAAGGTTCCATTGCTAGTAGACTTGAGGTATTTTCTTTCTTCTTTTGTCAATCCGTTCACAAAACTCTTCACTAGCTCCCAAAGCTCAATTTGGTGATGTGGACACTTTCTTATCAACTCTTTGAAACGAGTAAAAGCTTCATGAAGTGGCTCTCCGGATTGTTGTTGGAATGTCCGGATCTCGTCCCTCATTTCATCCGTTTTGGCCATTGAATAGTATTCATCAAGGAAGACTTGTTGCATTTCTCCCCATGTTCGAATACTATTAGCCGGCAAGGTTAAAAACCATTGCTTTGCCTTGTCCTTCAATGAAAATTGGAACAATCTTAAACGCACCTCATCTTGTGAGAAGTTGTGTCCTCCAATTGTGCCACATATGTCGGAGAATTCGGATATATGTGTGTAAGGCTCCTCCGTTGACATGCCATGAAAATGAGCTAAGATGTTGATGTAGTTGGGCTTGCAATCAAATAAACGCCTTCCCGGAGTCGGTGGAACAATAGGAGAGACATTGTCCGATATGATGGGTCGGAACCTACCATTTACACCTTGTGTTCTAGCTCGTTGAGGTTGTTGGCGTGGAGGACCATTCACTTCTTGATGCATTGGGTATCTTCTTTGTGGTCCTTGATTAGCTACACCGACAAATTGAGGAATTTGGTTCGGGTTGGCATTTATGTTTGGATTCCTAAATTGGTTTTGTCTATGTTGACGGTTGTAGTTGTAGTTCTCATTCTCCATATACCCATGGTTCCATTCATCATAATTATCACCTTGGTAGCCATAATCACCATCATACCCTCCTTCATTGTAGAACCCCCCATTGCCTTCATTGTCATACTCATAATCATCACTATCACCCGTGTGATAGGTGTGAACACTCACCCGCTCGGGTGATTGGTAAGATGGAACACTAAATGGCTCATCCTCATGAATGGCATTTCTTAGCTCATCTAAGTTTGGTGGGCCAAAGTGACCCATGGGGTTTTAGTTCACATGTTCAAGAAGTGGGTTACTATGGCTATGCGTTGTCTACGGTTTGGGTTAGGGTTACGGTCATTAGTGGGTGGTGGTGGTGGATTTTGTGGAATGTTGTGTTGTGGTGGGGGTCGGTTGTTACTACCTCCCTCCATTTGGTTGGCTCGGTTCCTTCTTGCAAAATTCAATTTCCGGTTCAAACACCAACGGAGAGGTTCTTCCGGATGCTCCAGTATGCATGCACTACCTGTGATCTACACAAATAACACACCCAGCATAACAAGGGAAAAGGAATGATGCAAAAATAACCAAACACTTAAACAGAAAATCACAAACTAGTCAACACAATTCTACACACAAAGCGCACTACTCCCCGGCAACGGCGCCAAAATTTGACCGGCTTGTCGCGTGCACTAGTCAAAGATAATATTTGTATAGTTCCTTAGTACCAAAACTATGTAGCAAATGGTAAGAAGGGTGTCGAATCACAAGGAGTATGTGGTTTGTGTTTAGACTTGAATTGGACTAACGAGTCAATTATGAAGCTTGCTATTTTGTTTATAAGAGCTTTGATATATTTACTTGAAATGGTGTTGAAACTTTGTCCAACACAAAGGAATGAACAAAACAAAAAGGTTGCTTAAAAATGATTAATAAAACTTGAGAAACTTAGAACAATGGTTAACAAAATAAAGTTTAATAACAAGGTTCACCCCCGGTTGATATCATAAGGTTATGGTTCTACCAATCCAACTAACTTGCATCAAAGGTGTGATTTATGCTAACGAGTTCATCATTACAAGGTTTAGGTGTCTAGAATCGTCAACGTTAACACGGACAATAATACACTTCATTACCCAAGAACATTCAAACTCTACATTTACATAGCACACATGAACAACTCCATTTCTCAAAGACAAATTTCACAATCATTCATTCAATTTGGGAATTCAAGTTAAGCTCAAAGTACTAGCATAAATGTTTCAAGCAATCAAATACAAAACACAAGGATGCAATCTAGTTTTCAAATGTTAACAAACCATAGTCTTACAATATGCAAACCGGGGGAAAACCCAAAGAAGATTAGCCTCTCATGTTGTTTGAGGCTTGGAATCCGGGTGATGATCTTGTTTGCAATTCCATATCACTTTGATTTTCTTGACTTTTGTTGATGATGAAAAGCTCCAATTGCAGAAATTTCTTCTCTAAAGCTTCATGGATGATTCTTGGTGATGAAGAAGATTGTTGATGATGAAAATGAGTGTTAATGATGAAGATGATTTTTCTTGGAGACAAAACAAAGTGAGAGGATCATAGCATCATGTAGGATGGTCTTTTTCCCTGATTTTCCTCCCTATTATATGGCCTTTCCAGCTGCAAATTGAAAAGTCCCGTTTAAACAAGTCAAATGAAACAAGTGGGCATTAAAAATCCGATAGGACAATTGAGGGGGCGTCGGCGACGGGGTATTAGCCCGTCGGCGACGGGCTCCAGAAACAACATTTTTCCTTTTGTTTGTTTCGCGTATCCGACTGTTCCGGGCTCCATTCCGACATCCCATATGACCCCGGAGTGTACTCTTAATTGTTCCAGCCCTAACAAACACAAACCACATCAAAATAGATCATTTGAACTCGAAGTTATGCTATAAATATGCCGTTTTGTGCTTTTAAACCCGAGCTTTTACCCGCGCATCACTGCACAGAAGTTAATACACAAAAACATCATTTTCTTCATAATTTCGCTGACAGTTTCGCTGGCAGTTTCGCTACCAGTTTCGCTGGACAGATTCGCTGCCATGAGCACCCAACTTTCGTTGGAATTTCCTAGATTTACTAAGTCTATAGGTCAACCTAAGCATTAGCAAAGTTACCAACGAAACTGTAGTTTCGTATTAGCAAAACTGTAGTTTCGCTGGAACTCTCTTAGTTTCGCTGAATGAGTGCACAGTTTCGCTGGATGAGTGCACAGTTTCGCTGGATGCATAAAAATGACGAACCAGCCCGTTTTTAACCCAAAATCTTAACTTTTACGTCCAAATCCTTGGTTTACCTTCCATGAAACCATTTCTAACCTTTTTACACGTTTTCATACGTAAAAATTTGACCTTTATGTGTTTCTTTGAAACTTTTCAAAACCCAAACCCTAGAATCCGAGTTTGATCAACAGAAGGGCTTAGAGGTCGATTCTTACCTGGTTTTGTTGCCCCTTCTTAGGGTTTGATGCTCTAACACCCAGATCTTCAATCCTTTAACCTTTGAAGCTCCAAATCTTGAGTTTCTTCACTTTCTCTCTCTACTTTCTCTCTCTACAAATTTTGGGGGCTAGGGTTGCAAATGCTGGAATGGAGCTGATCATGCATGTTTAAGGGCTGATTAAGGGCCCTTAAACCCATCAAAACATAGCCCATTAAGGTTAATTTGGTCCACAGTCCACTAATTTACCTTTATTTCTTAAAATAACCCTTAAAAGCCCATTATTATTAAATGGCTTGCTTCGGGAAATTTCGGGGCGTTACATCACATTCCTATGTCTCCTAAGTTTGTTATTCTCACCTCTCTATCATCTTAAATAGTTATCTAAATTAATGATTAAATAATTTTAATTCTTTTTAAGATTAAAAATATTTCATAATAAATTAAGAAAATATGTCTTTTTATTAATATTATTTTAGAAAATAATTTTTAATAAAACAAGAGTTCTTCTAAAACAACAAACATTTTTAAAAATATGAAATATCTTAAAATTGATGTTTTTAAAAAGTAAACTTCTTTATAAACTAAAAATAATAAAAATTAGGAGTTATTATAAGAAACTTTTAAAAATGATATTTTTAATACGGTTTGTTTCGAAAAACTGGTTAATTTTTTTGGAAATAAATATTTAAATCATTACTTATAATTAATTACTCATATGTAATTTTAATCATATCTTATTTTAAAATATCATTTTATACTTCATAAACTTTCATCATAATTAATATTTTATTTTTAACGTGTAATA